>JAKELG010000032.1:0-403886 GCA_021527035.1 Lactarius vividus | reverse complement strand
CGTCACTGCTGTCTCCGTCGAGTGATCCCCAATCGTCTCCGTGAAGTTCTCTTGAATCAATGTTGCAACGGTAGTGCCTTCCTGCCGGTCTGACGACGTCCCACCGATTGTCTATTGGGTTCCACGTAATTTCCGTCCAGCAGAAGTTGGAGTAGTTAAACTCAACTGGTCGGTATCTGATAGCTTCTCCTGGGAAGTCGACGAAGTACCCAGTATCTCCTCTGTATTCTCTCCACCTAGCTGCTCCTAGGAATCGTCATGGTACCAATCGTTCTCCTCTTGTTTTGAGGGTGTAGGTTCGGAAGTTTCTCCACTGGTCTCTTGTGGTGAACACCACGGTTAGGGAATCTTGGTCTTAATGTAACGCTACCACTGGCGTTAGTCTGACTTGGACACGTATGAGGGCGTTCACGACTTAGCGAGTTTCGCTATAACGCAGATAGGTTCGGATAATCCCCTGGTAAACGACTAAGGCAGTCCAGAGAGCCCGAAGGGTCAAGACTAGAACAACAAGGACTTGTTGACGCGAAATAGTGACAAGCCTTAGACTCAAAGGTCAAGGGTAGCAAGGAGTCGAGACGCGAAGGTCCGAAGAGAAGAGATCGAAAGTGGTATTTATGAAGAAGACCAAGATGGCGTGTCTTGGTCTTCTAGAGCCACTATTTATACATATGAGAGGAGGCTTTAAAGCCCCTCTGTGAGTCCGATATCCTGTAGCGTAAGTAGCTCGAACCCTACTACAGCTATCCTAGTAATGAGTCATACTAACAATCATGTGCTAGTACGACGTGTGGTGACTAAGTCCATGACTAATTCCTACTTACTATCGTAGCCATAACCGTATAGTAAGAGTTCACCGCGTCTTCGTATCGTGCGTCAGTCCGTTCAAGTCCCAATCGTGACAGCTTTGCTTATATTGACGTCCTCATGAAACCTTGTCTTGAGACGTTCATGGAAGAGGAGTATGACTCCGATTTTGATATCAATATGACGCAGCAGCCTTTGGGCAGCACTCAACCGATCATGAACACCGATGGACTTGATGACACCGAGATCTTTGGTGTAACGCTACCACGGCGTTCAGTCCGACTTGGACTTGTATAACGGCATTCACGACTTAGCTGGACGCAAGTACTCTTGTAGAGTTTCGGTGATGCCGTAGAATACCACTAAGGCAATCCACAGCAGATGTCCGATTAGTACAAAGGCAACTCCGACTTGGTACGTCGAAAGGGCCAGGGTCCTAGACTCGAAGGTCAGGACTTCAGAGAGAGAGTCCCTCTTAAGGATAAGAAGACCGAGAAGGCTTCCTTGAGAAAGAAGTGAAAGGGAGTGGTATTTGAAGAAGACCAAGATGGCGTATCTTGGTCTTCGCATCCCCCTATTTATACATGTTACAGAGGTAGCTTTAAAGCTCCTCTCTAAGACGATAACTACTAGCAATAATAGCTCGAACCCTACTATCGCTATCCTAGTAATGAGTCATGGCAACTATCACATGCTACCACGACTTTTCGCTGACTGATGGTGAGTCCATAACTAATCTACGCTTACTACCGTAGTCATAACCGTGTAGTAAGTGTCCACTTCAAACTTTGTACTGTAATAAGAGTCCACTGAGCTCATACCGTGACATTTGGTGAGCATTCTAATGCTCTCCAAATTGACTTGTCGGATCTGACTGTAAGCAATGGGGGTTCTGATACAGAAAATCATGCCCCCACGCCTCCTTACGTCGACCCTGCTTCCATTGTCGAAGCGACAGTCAGGTGGGCTACTACCAGCGAAAGCCGCTTCCCTCCTCGATCTTGTTCTAACAAACAGATTGAATCTATCTGGCGTAGCAACCAACAGTACCTTCGAGATAATGGCAGAGAAACACATCCTTATTTCGATGCCCTTGTCTCTCCTTCGGTCTCAATAGGCCGCTCCTTGACTCCAGAGTCCTTCTTGACTGGCCCGGATACTGAGATCCTTAATTGGGGATCATGTGATGAAGAGTATGTCTTTTCTTCACTTTGCGCACCACGTGCTGATAACATTACAGAATTAGTCCCGCCCCTAAGAAGACCAAGGGTTGGCATCTGTAATAGTATCGTATATCTACAAGAATCGCATGTAGTAGCACCAAAGTCACTCAAAATGTATAATTCTAGCAGCGCTCTCCTTGATTCTTTTGAGTGTGAGCACAATGAGTACTTCAGTCAATGCGCTAAGTGTTTAGAGCGTACTAAAAATATGTGGCTTCTTGACTCGGGAGCATCAGCACACTTCACTAATCAACTTAGTGACTTCATTGACTATAAGCCAACTGCTCAGTCTGAAAAGATTCCTGTAAAGACTGCCGCTCATACTCTATATGTTGAAGGGACTGGAACTGTCTTGCTTGAGCATTACATCACAGACAAACTCGTGATCACACGGGTATATCCAGTTCTGTACATCCCGAGAATGAGCACACGTCTTCTATCTATGGGAGTCTTCTTACAGCAAGGTTTGCGCGTTTTGGGGAATTCGCAGCATATTAACTTGCTATGTAAAAAGAAAACAATTGTCCAATGTAAACCCCTTCTTCACAGACAATCATTATATTGGCTAGATGTTACGCTCCGTAGGGCGCACTTCGGGAGATCGCACTCGACCGGACTTCACGGGGTTCCTAACGACCTAAGTGTTGACTTGCTCTTGTTCTGTCGCCGGAGCTAGCGCTTGCTGTCGTTCTTGCTCGTCGATGATAAGTCCGAAACGGACAATCTGGAGAACTCGGATAGCAACGAAAAGGTAGAAGAAATGAATGACTCGCTCGTATACGCTGAGCTAGCACGCTCAATCAATCGGTCACGTGATAAGGAGGAGGGGGGACACCGCTGTAGCAGAGGGGCAACTCCGAGGTCTGCGTAGGGTACGGACGCCGCTGTGATGCTGGACAAACTCCGAGGGCACGTAGGGCAAGGGAGAGAGAAGGTGGATTGAGAGCAGAGGGGGACTGGGGAACTACTCGGACTAGGTTGTACGGACTATACAAGAAGTCAAAGCTACCGTCTAAGGTCGCTTCTACGTGCTACTTATACTCGTAGGGAGAGCTATTGGAACTCAGCTGAAACCCTAATACAACTGTCACATGAATGCTGCGGAAACTGCGGAACTGCGGAGAACACATGTCCAACGCCACTGATGGTGGCTGAAACATACAGTCCATGGGCGCATCAAGCCACAGGGACGAGGCACGGGAAAGTCAAGACAAATACAGTAACGGATCACAAACCAGGCACAATCGATAACACACGTTCCAATCCAGGCACAAGCTCATCTGGACTCTTCTGGTGCATTCTGGCCAGGTCACGTGCCAGGGTCACGTGACGGGCAGTGACGTCATCCGGCGCTAATCTTCCGGACCTTGGGGCGGATCTTGGGGGAATATATACTGGGTGGCTAGTATAGCTGCGTGCAGGTGCAGAGCGCGACTTTGGTGGAACTTCCAGAGGCGTTCCCTAGCCTCGGCTTCTTCGGCTGCTTGCGCATCGGCATCTAACGGATCTCTTGCGGGACTCCAAGCGACAAACTTCACGGGGGACGAATCTTCTTGCTCACGTGGTGGCGTAGTAGCGCGTACCGGAGGGCCAAACGTAACACTAGATGCCTCTATATCCACTCTAACTGAGTCGCTTATTGCGAACCAGTCTGCATTATCAAATGTAGACTATGACCTTATGCATCATCGCCTCGGTCACCCATCTAAAGAGGTTCTAAGATGAGCTAAGGAAAACACTAAGGGCTTTCCAGAAGGGATTATTATTCCCACCTCTGATGTAATATGTCCTGGGTGCGCGCAAGGCAAAATGCCTGCTGCCTCACATCCTCCGTCTGTTACAAGGGCTAAAGCCTCTTTCAATTGGATTCATTCCGATTTGAAAAGCTTCCCTATACTGTCATACCACAAATATTTTTTAACGATTATACTTCATTTGCATGGATCACTCTTTTACGGGATAAAGCCTCTGCTATTACTGCATTAAAGCAGTGGCTTGCGTTAATTAAAAATCAATTTAACGCTACCATAAAAGAATGGATGTCCGATGCCGGCAGTGAATACAAATTGGATGCTTTCCTAAAGCACCTTAAGGATGCTGGCATAACAGTGCTACAGTCTGTGCCACATACACCACAGCAGAATGGGCGCGCTGAGCGCTTTATGCGCACCATAATGGACAAAGCTCAGGCCATGCGCCTTGATGCTTGTTTACCACAGAGCTGGTGGGAATTTGCAGTCCAACACGCTGCACATTGTTACAATAGAACCCCCATAAGTCGCCTTCAATGGCAGACTCCTTACAAACTATTACACAATGAAGTCCCTGATATATCATATCTTAGAGTATTCGGTTGTGGTGCCATTCCAGAAGCTCGCCGGGTAAATAAACTTTCCCCTAAAAGCGAGCTCATGATCTACCTTGGTAGAGGACCTGGAATGAAGGCTGATGTCTTCATGCGCACACCAAATACCTTGTTCTATTCAGACAAGGCACTCTTTGATGAAGCTCTATTTCCTAGGTGTCCTAAAGACAATCCTAGACGTGAGCCCCGAGGTGTAACTCAGTTAGATGATACAGTTCCCCATGAGCTGTCTAAAGACCATACCACTCCTGGTGATAATGACGACCCACCACCTGAGCCTCCTATTACCAAAGGGAGAAGCGCTCCCCAGCCGGCCGCTGGACCCCCTCCTAGTACTCATACTAGAGGGATTGGATCGCAGCTACCTCTGCCTTTACCCCCTGACCCAGTACCTGGTCCTAGTGAACCTAGGCGATTGGGGCATACAAGGAAATTAGTTACTCGTCCTGATAATGTCTATGGGGATAGGCCCCCTACTACAATTATTCAAGACATTGCGCGGATTCGCACATGGTGACAAATGACACAGCTGCAGCAGGGTAGCTCCCAGCAGCGTCCACGTCAAGATCAGACAGTCTCAGGTGATGATCCTAAACAAGCCGCTTCTGATTCTTCCAGTGCACAGAGTGATACTCCACAGGATTCAGATGAAGTAGATCAGCAATTGCTGATCCGCCTAGCTCAGGAAGGGGGAGTCAGATTTCTAGATCTTCTGCTCGCCAAAGCAGTCTCACCAGTGGATCTAGAGTCACCTGATACCTCTAATATTCGCGAATGGACCTATCGGGACATTCTTAAAATGCCAAGTGAACCCCAGGAGGAGTGGCGTAATGCGTGCCAAGAAGAGCTTGCTTCTCTTCGCAAATGCAAAGTCTATGATCTTGTTAACCCACCGAAAGGCAGAAGGGTAATCAAGAATAGATGGGTATTTGACTTAAAGTCAGATGGCCGTAAAAAAGCCAGGCTAGTTGCCAAAGGCTTTTCTCAGGTTGAAGGCATAGATTATGATGAAATATTCTCGCCAGTGGTATGGTTTGAGACTGTCTGCATGATGCTTGCACTTACAGCGCTGAAGGATTGGCACATCTCTGGACTTGACGTCAAAACTGCCTTCCTGTATGGAGACCTTGACGAGGAACTCTACATGGAACAACCTGAAGGGTTTAAAGACCCTAGCCAACAAAATAAAGTCATGCGCCTTAGGAAAGCTATTTACGGACTTAAACAAGCTGCACTCACTTGGTGGAGAGCGCTGGATAAGTCTATGAGCACCCTTGGCTGCACACGACTTCAATCAGACTCAGGTCTGTTTGTGAATGAAGACAAAACAATTGTAGTTATTGTTTATGTTGATGACGTCCTCTTCCTTGGAAAAAGTAAAAAGGACATAGCATCCCTGAAGAGACGCTTCATGGAAATATGGGAATGCAGAGACCTTGGTGATACCAAAGAGTTCTTACACATGCACATACTATGCTCTAAGGGTAGACTCCTACTAGATCAGCAGGACTACCTTCAGAAAGTGCTGCAGCATTTTAATCTGATTAATGCCAAATCAGTAACCACTCCACTACTGGAAGGGTATCATCCATCCCCTAATAAGGGAACTGCAACCCCAGAACTCCAAGCGTCCTACCAACAAGTGATAGGATCTCTCCTATACATTATGATTGGTACGCGACCAGATATTGCCTATGCTGTTACAAAAATGGCGCAGTTTGCTGCCAACCCATCTGAGGACCATTACAAGTGTGCACTTTACATATGCTGCTATTTACTTGGTACCTCAAACTATGCTTTAGTCTTTGATGGCAAAAGCGATGGTGGTATAATAGCATATGCAGATTCTGATTGGGCTTCTGACCCGGTCACCAGAAAGTCCACTACGGGCTACTTAGTAAAAATGGCAAATGGAGTATTCTGCTGGAATTCTAGAGTGCAGAAATCTATCGCGCTCTCGTCCACTGAAGCAGAGTACATGTCGCTGTGTGATACAAGCAGACAATTGGTCTGGATTCGCTCGCTCTTTAGTGAGCTTGGAATAAACCTTGGACCAATTCCATTGTGCGGAGATAATCAAGGCTCCATATTTTTATCTTCTAATCCTGTTCAGGAAAAACAGATCAAACATATTGATCTACGTCACCATTACATTCATGATGTGATCTGTGAAAAGAAGATAGAATTATTCTTCATTGAAGGAGCTGAGAACCCCACCGATCTTTTTACTAAGAATCTGGGTCGCATTAAGTTCCTTAAATTCAGGGAACAACTAGGGCTAGAGTTTGGCTATTCGCCACCTGTGCACACCATGTCTGATGATGGTGACTCGCGAAGGAAGTTATAGAGAAGCTTGTCTGCTCTTTGGAGCATATGTTTCTCTACGTCCTCCATGTCCATCGCTTCTTCTTTGTGAAGAACAGAACAGGACACAATCACCGTTTTCTCTCCTAAGACATGGTGCGATGTCGCTTCATTAGCAGACACCTGACTCTAAGCCTTATTGAACTCCGCAAGGTAGTTCACATGTCCTGTCCCTGATGGGGACATAGTAATGACACTCCAAGTTGGAAGATATCATTAATGATCATCATTCACAACTTAATGAGACGTGTTAGAGACAGTTGAAGTCTCACCAACTCTTACACAACCCTCACTTGATGCTCATCCCCAACGCTCATGAGGTTCTTGCTATTTGCTTAGAAGCACTTTAATTAGCTGCACTAAGCAAGGGGGAGTGTTGGAACGTAATAAGTATGTAAGGCCCTTATCTATAGCAGTTACGACATTACTGCCAGTATGCTTTCCTATTATGGTAGTTAGGATATGTACTATACTGGGTGCAATTCACCTCTGAGCGAAAAGAAGTCTCATGGCTAAGTCGAAGTGGTAATTTACGTCAGGCGTATGTAAAAACGCGATATTGTGGACACCTGTACTCATCACTTTTGCGCTTCTGGACATGGTGGGGCCATAGGGTATATAATGCCTCCTATGGGGAGGGAGGCGAATACAGATTCACTCTCTTTCTCACTTGTGCACCCTCTCCACTCTATAGTCTCTCAACCTACTCAAAGGTGAGGACACCATTCCTGATAGCTGTGTGCATTGTTGCGCTTCATATATAAGTCACACACTACCTAGCTTGTACAGTAGACTTGACTTCTTGTGTAATACCACATTGTTGTCATCTCACGAATGACTTTACTGTTACGTTTCGCCTCGGACAGTCCGGCCTGGTTGTGAACTCTGACGTATTCGCGATGACTCGATATGTCAGGAGTAATGTGTCATGGACTTCGGATCATGTTGCCTCGTGTTTGGATGACTGATGTTCGCCATTGTTGTACGTGATTGTGATTAGGCTTGCTGACTGAGGTTCTATTGTTGTACGAGTTTCGGATTACGATGACGACTGCGCATTCTATTATTAGAGTACGCTACTTACGCTATTGGCTACCTACGAGTTCGAGCGGAGCTGGAACTAGCTCCCTTACTTGTATTTAAGTTCATAGTACGACGGACCAGGATCCCCATCTTGGTCTTCTTCGAATACCACTTCTACTCGCCTTCTGTGCTAAGGGGCTCGCAGCGTCCTTAAGTGAACTAGCTCCGGCATATCCCTTCGAGACCAAGAGGGATCCCCGTGACTTCATCTCCATCTTCCTTCGTGAAAGGTAGATCAGCCGACCGTAACTTACCCGCCTGGTACCACGTGTCACCTCGTCTTCGAGTATCTTAACTCTCGCACCGCTCGCCCTACTCATTGCTATTACATCGTCGACAACCTCCAGTGGGAGTACATCCGCAAAGTCCCCTCTCCTCCCCCGAACGTACCCATCGAAGAGACGTTGTACACCTATCGAGATTCCACAGGCACGTATTGGCCCCACCCCGCAGTATTCCCCGAGCACTCGGACAATCACAGGTTTCACCCCCGAGGGAACCCACGTCACAACAGCATCTAAGTCAGATGAACGTCCGTGGTAGACGTTACATTAAGACCAAGATCCTTCAACGTGGCTTCCGCAGTAACAACCCGCGACCTTTGGATTCCGTTCCGACCATATCACATCGATAGAAGAGGGGAACGCAACGTCCCCAAGCAATACCTCAAAGAGGCCTTTTGGCAGACAGAACAAGGAGACCCAGGCTACGTAGTCCTTTACACTTACAAAGACGGCAAAACCGGACTCATCCCGGTAGAATTCAACTTCGAACACACTTGTTGGACAGAACTCAAGTGGGACGCCCTCCACTACAAACTACAAGTCGTCAGACCGGCTGGATCAAGCCTCAAACTCGATATCCTACAAAGCGAAGTCACCACCAGAGACCAGTGGGGCCCCATAGACGGACAAGAAGAGGAACCAGTCCGATCCCCTACCCCGAAGACACCAGCACCATCCCCATCCTTGGGAAGTAACCCAGAAGAAATTCGCATCTTAGAAGCCCAAGCAGAAGAAGAAGAAGCGCAACTTGGACTACTAGCTGAGTCTATTCCCACAGACATGACCACTACCATCACCGAACAACCTGCTACATTCCAGGAACCCGCGCGCATAAGCCGTGGAGAAGGACCACCGCCCGGAGGACATGGGGGTGGAGGAGGAGGAGACGACGGAGGAGGAGACCCAGGAGGACCCCTGTTCACAGGGCCCAACGTCTCTAGCGGAACCAAACCCGAGAAGTTCATGGGTAAAGAACCGCTCGTATTCACCGGCGACCGCACCAAAGTCCAGCAATTCCTTACTCAATGGGAACTATTCGTAGAGACCAACTACGACAACCCTGCGTTCACCCTCCCTTACCGAAAGGCACTAATCTTCCTCACCTATATCCAGGGGGAACACGTCAACGAATGGGTCTTGTCGACCACCAAATGGGTCAAGGCATACAAAGCCAAACACGGCCCATACGACAAATGGATCTGGGAAGCTATCGAGCTCGGCTTCCGCAATACGTTCGCCGACACTCTCGAAAAGGAACGCGCCCAACAAGAGCTGCAGAAAGGATTCCGCATGGAAGGACAAGACATCGACTCGTACGTCGCCAAGTTCGAGAAAGCGGTCCGAGAGGCGGGATACCGTTTCGACGACTCGCTCGTCCTGGACAAATTCACCAGTGGACTTCCGGTGGAACTATACAAGAATGCCTACAACTTCCACAGCCCAAACACGTACGCACAGTGGAAAGTAGCCGCGCTAGAACAACAGCGCAAGTGGATGCATCTCCAAACGCGTTTGGGGGGACGTAAACCCCCGGGACCCGGTAAGCCGGGCAACACTTCTCTCAGAACTTTCAACGCTCCAAACCGCCCGCAGCAACCGCGCCAGGGATGGCAAGCGTTCAGGAACCACCCCGAAGCCATGGACACGACCCCAGGAAGAATCCGCGCCCGTCTCGCGGGGTCGGAAGAGATCGACTACATGAGGCCCCCTTACACCCAAACGGGGGGACGCCCTAACCAGGGAATCATCGATAAGAAAAACCTTCTGTGCTACAACTGCGGCAAGGCGGGCCACTTCCAACGAGACTGCCGCCAACCGCGCTGCCCACGCACCAATGCAAACTGGCAACCCCGCCAAGGACGAGGGGCTTTTATCGAAGAAGTTCAAAGCGTAGCCGAAGAACCTCTTATCCAGCTTGAAGACGACAACGGTAGTAGCCGCGGCGCCCACGCCACCACTGATACGCCACAAGAACGGGCGACCAGTTGGATAAACGGAGTCCGAAACCTCGATGACGAAGCCAGGGATTTGGTAGTTCGGGACCTGTTAGGGCGAGAGGATTTTCAAAGCGCCTGAACCCGACGGCCTGGGTGAGGGCATTACGGTGTAATTCTGTGTTCATAACGCGCTATCAATCTATGCATGTTCCAGTTTCATTGCGCGCAAGTTACGCCATGGCCGACAAAAGAGCACTAGTGGATTCTGGAGCCACCAACAACTTCATACATCCGGAATTCGTCAAAAGAATGAGGCTAGGCCTCAAGGAACTAGACCGTCATCGAAAGATCTGGAATATTGACGGCACGCATAACAAGGGAGGCAAGATCACTCATTGCGTAGATCTAGAGGTACAAACCAAAGGGATCACCAAGGAAATGCGATTCCTGGTAACCGACGTAGGAGGGGAAGACATCATCTTAGGATATCCCTGGCTGGCAACCTTCCAACCCGATATCCAGTGGGCCACTGCTACCCTAAACGAAGCTGAGTACCCAGTAGTCCTGCGAACTACAAACCCCTCAAAACCCCGGATAGATCCGGTCATTGCCAGACTCGTACTCGAGAAACTGCTACTACCAAACAAGCAGAAGATCGAGGAACAGCTCAAGAAGGAATGCGACCTCGAAAACACTCGCCTTCGCGCAACAATGTCAACGGAAATGGCGATCGAAGCCAAGCAATACACAGAAGCAAAAACGGTACCGGAAGAATATCAAAGGCACGTCAAAATCTTTAGTGAAGAAGAATCGAACCGATTCCCACTATCAAAACCGTGGGATCACGCAATCGACTTCAAGCCAAACGCCCCGGACACTATCGACTGCAAGGTTTATCCCATGAGCCAAGCAGAAGATGTAGCGCTTAAGGAATGGATTGACGAACAACTGGCCAAAGGATACATCAGACCATCGAAATCCCCGTACGCATCATCCTTTTTCTTCATTAAAAAGAAGGACGGAAAGCTACGCCCCGTACAGGACTACCGGAACATCAACAACTGGACTATACGCAACCAATACCCCCTCCCGCTCATCCCGGAACTCATCGCCGACCTAAGCGGAGCGTTCATATTCACCAAATTGGACATCCGCTGGGGATACAACAACGTACGAATCAAAGAAGGCGACCAGGAGAAAGCAGCGTTCAAAACGAAATACGGGTTATTCGAACCAACGGTAATGTTCTTCGGACTGACCAACTCTCCCTGCAACCTTCCAAACCATGATGAACGAAATCTGCAAAGATCTCATCGCGTACCACGAAACAAAAGGGACGATCATTAGGGTATACATGGACGACATAGGCATAGCGACTCGATCGACGGAACAGGCACATATCGACGCGGTACACGACATACTGGACCTTCTAGAAGAAAACGACTTATTCCTCAAACCGGAAAAGTGCATCTTCCACGCCCCTAGCATCGATTACCTGGGGGTAATCATTGAAAAGGGGGTGACACGCATGGACCCCGTCAAAATTTCCGGTATCAAAGATTGGCCAACCCCAAAAAACGTCAAACAGGTGCGATCATTCCTAGGCTTCTGCAACTTTTACCGCGCTTTCATTCGAAACTTTGCTACACATGCACGACCCCTCAACAAACTCACACGCAAAGACACCGAATGGACATGGACAACCGCGGAACAGGAAGCATTCGACAAGATCAAGAAGCTCGTCACGGAAGAGCCGGTACTAGCACACGCCGAACTAAAAGATCAATTCGAACTAGAGGTAGACGCTTCAGGATTCGCAGTAGGAGCAGTACTACTCCAACGGAAAGAAGACGGCAAAAGACATCCCATAGCCTACTACTCCAACACCCTCAGCGCGGCAGAAAGAAACTACGACATTTACGACTTGGAACTACTGGCAATCGTCAAGGCACTAAGGAACTGGCGACACTATCTGGCAGGATCCCCACACAAGATCAAAGTTTTCTCGGACCACATGAACCTCCAATACTGGCGCTCCCCACAAAAGATAAGCCGCCGAGTAGCCCGGGAAGTACTAGAACTTTCTGAATATGACATTGAAATTCACCATATCAAAGGAACGGCAAATGGAAGAGCCGATGCCCTATCTAGACTGCCCAGGACTACGACCAAGGGGAAAGCGATAACGATCAAGTAACAGTACTGCCAGATGAAATCTTCGTCAGGGCCGCAGCAATAGACACTACGGAGACCCCCTCCGCATTAACGCCACTATCTCAGTACAAGAGATGGAGAAGGTAAATCCGGTATACGCCCAGGACTGAAGACAAGCTCCGCCCTTGGATAGACCCACACGGACTAAAGAAGATCGAAGGAACCTGGTACAAAGATGGACGCCGAGTAGTCACGGGGGGACTCCTAGAAAAGAGGGAACTCATTAAGAACCATCACGACCCTCCGGTATACGGACACCCGGGAATCAGCCGAACGATCAAACTCGTGGAAAGATACTACTGGTGGCCAGGCCTTAGGAACGAGGTCATGGAGTACGTCAAGGGTTGCGCCGACTGCCAGCGCATCAAAGTCAACACTAGGGCCATCAAAGCGCCACTACACCCAATCTTCCCAAAACCCGAAGCTATGCCGTTTGAAACTATCGCCCTTGACTTCATCACTAAACTCCCAGAAGCACAGGGCTGTGACACAATTCTCACGATAACGGACCATGACTGCACGAAAATGTCCCTCTTTATCCCCTGTCAAGAAGAGATCTCGGCCGAAGGCACAGCTGCGTTGTATGTCAAGCATGTATTTCCCCAATTCGGACTCCTGGGCAAAATCATCAGCGACCGAGACCCCTGATTCGCCTCCAAATTCACACGTGAGCTATGCAAGATACTTGGCATTGAACAGAACATCTCCACGGCCTACCACCCGAGGACGGACGGGCAGTCAGAACGCACGAATCAATGGCTGGAACAGTACCTGCGATTCTGGGTCAACGAACGACAAGACGACTGGATCCATTATCTCCCCATGGCTGAGTTCACGCATAATAACTGGCCCAGCGAGACCACTAAAGAATCTCCGTTCCAGCTCCTTATGGGATACAATCCTCGTGCTGACTGGACCGATAGGCCATCTCCGATACCCCAAGTGGCGTTAAGGGTCAAACAGTTCAAGGAACTCCGCCAGCGCGCGCAGTCGCTGATGATCAAAGCGCAGCAGGGGTGGATCAAGGCCAAAGATACGCCCAAATTCCAAATCGGAGATCAAGTGTGGCTAGAAGGACGCCACCTACGTACCCACCAGCCAACGGCGAAACTGGCGGCAAGACGCCACGGCCCATTCAAGGTCGCTCAGGTGATGTCCGCAGTCAATTATCGACTAGAACTTCCCACGCAGTGGCAGATCCACCCAGTGTTCCACGTGGACCTCCTAACGCCTTATCGCGAAACACCCACGCACGGACCCAACTATCAACGCCCACCGCCAGATTTGGTTAGTGGCGAAGAAGAATACGAAGTCGAGAAAATTCTAGACTCTCGGCGGTTCGGCAGAAGTCGCAAATTGCAGTATTTGGTCAAGTGGAAGGGATACCCCGACTCAGACAACCAGTGGGTTGATAAGGATGACGTATTCGCTGACGACGCGATAAGGGAGTTCAAAAATTCCAACCCCGCTCGCGAAGTGCATATAAGCGCAGGAAACTCCCAAGAGACGTCCCCATCCCCTTCTTTTACTTCACCCCCCACTTATGAGGCCCTCTTCCCCAGTCAACTTCCGATATGTCGTCAACACCGAACTTTCGGCACCTTACAGAGTACAGTCCACGCCACCGTCACCCCTGTCGACTGCCCTCTCCCTTCACCAGCGAGGAGATCGTCCTCCTTCCCCCGGGCCATCCCCAGTTCCTTCGCCGACCCCCACTGTTTATTCCGAGAGCAACCAGCCCAGCTATCTCGGAGACCGCTACGTCCCGACCCGAGCGCCCACTCCAGCGGGCGACGAACAGCAGGGGTACGTACCCAGCCGACCAACTTCACCACCGGGCCCCGACGACACAGGGGACCCGTACGACCCGGCAGAGCGCCTCGAGGCGCATCAGTATCTACGTTACGCCACCCATCTCACCACGACACACTCGGAAACCCCCCCGCTTTGCGGACCCACCGGGGAAGCTATCACACTACCGGCATCACATCCATCCGCGCTTCGCCGCGATTCAGAGGAGGAACATGTGCAGGAAGCCGAGAGTCGTGCGGAGACACCCCCTCCAAGGGGGTACCAATTCAACAGGGGAGTCCATTACATTCCCTTTCAGATTCGCGACGCTCAGGAACGTCTTTGGCCCGCCTGGTATACTCAGCTCATCCTCACCGCCGACCCCTTCGTTCTGGCTTTCAGAGCCGGGTGCAACCAGCAATACGGGAAGCCCGTCCACGCCGTCCCCTATTACGACGAACAGTCCTCTTCCCCCACTTACACCGACGACGACCTCACGTTCTTGCTCTCCGACGCGGGACTAGTCGACTCAGTCGACCAGGCGCTCCTCCACATGAAGGACGCAACTCTCATGGCCGAGGTCCACCGCTACCGCTGCATGACGTTGGGATGGCAGGCGCAGCAACATCGGTTAGCAGCGGAGCAGATGAAATTGGAGCGCATAGAGATCGAGCGCAACAGGTGTGTCTCCCGACTTCAGCGAGCACATGCGGTGGACCGCATCGAGAACGTTCGAGCCTCACTCCATCGCGGACCAAAGGCGGAGCAGGACGCCGAGGAGATTGCCCGCATCCGGGCCCTCCGTGAAGTTGGCACTAACCCCTTGGCCATCATGCGTGGTCAAGCTGGGGCTTGACGCTGAAAAGGGGGTGATGTTACGTTTCGCCTCGGACAGTCCGGCCCGGTTGTGAACTCTGACGTATTCACGATGACTCGATATGTCAGGAGTAATGTGTCATGGACTTCGGATCATGTTGCCTCGTGTTTGGATGACTGATGTTCGCCATTGTTGTACGTGATTGTGATTAGGCTTGCTGACTGAGGTTCTATTGTTGTACGAGTTTCGGATTACGATGACGACTGCGCATTCTATTATTAGAGTACGCTACTTACGCTATTGGCTACCTACGAGTTCGAGCGGAGCTGGAACTAGCTCCCTTACTTGTATTTAAGTTCATAGTACGACGGACCAGGATCCCCATCTTGGTCTTCTTCGAATACCACTTCTACTCGCCTTCTGTGCTAAGGGGCTCGCAGCGTCCTTAAGTGAACTAGCTCCGGCATATCCCTTCGAGACCAAGAGGGATCCCCGTGACTTCATCTCCATCTTCCTTCGTGAATGGTAGATCAGCCGACCGTAACTTACCCGCCTGGTACCACGTGTCACCTCGTCTTCGAGTATCTTAACTCTCGCACCGCTCGCCCTACTCATTGCTATTACATCATCGACAACCTCCAGTGGGAGTACATCCGCAAAGTCCCCTCTCCTCCCCCGAACGTACCCATCGAAGAGACGTTGTACACCTATCGAGATTCCACAGGCACGTATTGGCCCCACCCCGCAGTATTCCCCGAGCACTCGGACAATCACAGGTTTCACCCCCGAGGGAACCCACGTCACAACAGCGTCTAAGTCAGACGAACGTCCGTGGTAGACGTTACATTACGCTCGCCCTTTTTGCTTGAGCACGACTTTGGTTCGCCTTTGCACTTGAACCCCAGAACCCCGCTACTGCCTGTGTGTCTGAGGAGACCGTGTGGCACTTGTGAATCACCTGACTCAGTCTTAACTGACTGCCCTGAATCCTGTTACCTTGGCCTGAGCGACTTAGTGAAGCGCACGTCGCACATAATGTTCCTGTGGTAACATTACAGGTAAGACACATCACGTACAACAATATGAGTCGTCAGTCAGCCAAACACGAGGCGGTTAGATCTGAAGTCCATGACACATTACTACTGACACGTTGGGTCATCACAAACACATCAGAGTTCACAACCGGGCCGGGCAGTCCGAGAACGAAACATAACAGGAGTGCTCGCTGCTACTATCTCCCATTAACAGTGACAATGTGGGGAATACTGCAGTGATGAGGTCTGAAGGGATGGATGTGTTTGTGACTTCAGTGATCAAAACCACCAGGGGGGGATGTGTGGTATTTCGTGCAGTTTTTGCTTTCAATGCATCTTGTAAGGTATGTTGTAACGCTACCACGGCGTTAGTCCAACTCGGACTCATATGTTTGGCGTTCACGACTTAGCAGATTTGAGATACGTTTGCAAGGTCTCGGTAAGCCCGTAGAATACGACCAACGTGATCCACAGAGCTTGACCAAGTAATACCGAGGCAACTCCGAGTTGTCGACCTGAGAGTGCCAGTGTCCTAGACGCGAAGGTCAGGATCGTAATATAGTCCTGAGGTAGGAGGTGCGAAGGCCCGAAGAGAGAGGGGTACAAGAGTGGTATTCAGAAGAAGACCAAGATGGTGTATCTTGGTCTTCACGATCCCCTATTTATACATATTATGGAGGCAGCTTTAAAGCTCCTCCTCACAATAACATCCACTAGCGTAAGTAGCTCGAACCCTACTACTGCTATCCTAGGAATGAGTCATACTAACTATCACATGCTAGTACTCCTCCTGCTGACTGATCCGTAAAGTCCATGACTAATTCCTACTTACTACCGTAGCCATAACCATGTAGTAAGAGTCCACTTTGCTCTCCGTATCGTAATTAGGTCCATCCGTAACATCACCCCCTTTTCAGGTACAGCGCCCACACCGTCGGCGATCTCTGGTTCCCCCCATCCATCCAGCCTGCGTCTCTTCCACCCGATCCAGCGTGTTAGCCATCTCGAGCCTGAACTTACTGCGGGCGAGCTCCCCCTTGACGTTCCCCAGTGCGGCGGTGAGCTGATGAAGCCGCTGCTCCATCCGCTCAGCCTCGTATGCATAAGACCGGTACCGATGTACCTCGGCCTTGAGGCTCACGTCGTGCAGCTCCTCGAGGGTGCGATCGAAGCGAGGGCGGTCATGGTAACCGCCTGCGAATACGATGAGGTCCTCATTGGGGTAGTGGGGCTTACCTCGCGCCCTAACCTGTGGCTCCACGTACAATGGCCGGGAGTACACCTTCTCGCTATCCTCCACTAATCCCAACACCAGGGGGTCTGCGTTCATGATGATTTGGATGTACGCGGCTTGACAGGTACGCCCCTGTCCGTCGGTGATCGGGTAGTGGACAAAGTCCTCCCCGCGATTATACTTGTAGCCGTGAGGCGGGGGCCCTAGCGTGCGGTGTTGGAGTTGGAGAGTGGGGAACAGGGGAGGAGCGTCAACTTGGACTCCTCCTTGGTACAGCGGATGCCCGGTAGTGTTGCAGGCGTAGGGGGTCTCGTTGGGGTTGTCAGTGTCGGTGGCAGTGATGATGAGCGGGTGCTCATCTGGGTAGTAGTCGTGGAGGCTCCCCCTCGTTTGCTCCAATACTGTCTCATCCGCTCTATAGCTCCCGCCTTCCTCCGCGCCATCATTTCCAACCGCCGTTCAGTCGCCCTCTGAAGCTGCTCCCTCTTCCACGCTTCTGCTACTTGCCTCCACTGCTGCTCCCGCTTCCAATCTTGCCATCGTAACGTCGCCCACGACAGGCTCTTCAACCCATTGCTCCACTTGGACTGGGAGAGGTCGAGGTGAGGACACCTCACTGTCGCAGAGAGCTGCACGAAGCCGATCGACTTCGGGCGTCGTAAGGGGGATGGTGTTGAGGCGGTGGCCATCTTCGGTGACCAACCACCAGCTGGCCGGATTACTGGTGTCGGGGGTGTATTCGGCGGGGACGAGGCTTTGCAATGCATCGACGAGCTCTTGGTGGGTGATGGGGCTCGTGTTTGAGGCAACACAAGTGTTACGTTCCGTCCTGAACCCCGCGCGACCAGTACCGACTTGTGCAGCACGGCTGAGAAGTACTGCAGCGAATGGGTTGCAGCTGCCAGAACCGAGGGAATCGACCCCGTGGGAATCCTGTATTACGAGCGTGACCCGGGCTGGCAAGCACCCTGGGAATAGCCGAAGAAGATGTCAAGCGCCCATCATGTGACCCTGGCACGTGACCCGGTCTAGACTTGCACCAGAAGGATCCAGATGAGCTTGTGCCTGGATCATGATTGGATCTGCCTCATGGACTGTACGGTTCCTAGTTTCTGATGGATTGTCTGATTGTGCCTGTGGCTTGATGTGCCCAGGAGTTGCATGTTTCAGCCACTGATTGATGGACTTCTGACCCCGTTTCACCTTTGCCTCATTGTCAACCTTGTGACTGTATGCCCCTGACTCGTGTTGTTTCACTTACAATTGGACGATACGTACTAGGTTTCGGACTCCAAGCTGAGCTTGAAAGCTCCTTGGAAGTGTATAAGTAGCACCCCAGTCTCGCTGATATCCCTCAGCTTGACTTCTTGTATTCTACCAGCCTACAAGTAGACCAAAGCAGATACAGGCAACCCCTGTATATATTCCCCTCTCCGATCCTGTCTCCTTTGCTTGAGCACGTCCTCCTCTTCTTCTTTGCCACTCGCGTCACGCATATCCTTGTCGCCATCGCCTACGGCATTGTTCAAACCCTAGAAGAACTCAGCAAATCTCAAGATCTCGAGAATCCGACCAGAAGATAGACCCGTCGAAGTCTTGGTCGCCACCATGATACCGCAAAATCCCCCAAGTTTCCTGTCAAGTAGTCAGACTCCGGAAGGTACGCCTGCTGGAGTGTAACAACAAGCGATGGTGTCGGCGGCAGTGGGAACGGACATGGTTGAGAGAAGGGAAGTGAGGAAGCCAGAGTGATGATTGTGAGGAGAGGAGGATGGGGGTTGTAGCGACGCCTTTCGAGCTTTTAAGTCTTTCGTCGATCAGGGATTCAATGCATGATACTCAGCTATGGCTTCATCAGCAAACACGTCATCCCTGTTGACCCACTGATTCTCCGAGTCGGGGTAGCCCCTCCATTTGATCAGGTACTGCAAATGTCGTCTTCTGCCGAAGTGCCAGTGGTCTAGAACTTTTTCGACTTCGTATTCCTCCTCCCCCTCTACCAAGTCTGGCGGTGGGTGCTGGAAATTTTCTCCGTGCATCAGCGTTTCTCGGTATGGTGTGAGAAGATTGATGTGGAACACAGGGTGTATGCTCCATTGTGTGGGAAGTTCCAACTGATAGTTGACCGGCGATAAGACCCGTGTGATCTTGAAGGGTCCGTGTCTTCGAGCCGCTAGTTTGGTCGTTGGTTGATTGGTCCGCAGATGCCACCCTTCCAGCCACACGTAGTCTCCTTCTTGGAATTTGGGGGTGTCTCGGTGTTTGACCCACATGGACTGCGCCTTCTTGATAAGATCATGGGCTTCTTTCCGGGCTTCTCAGAATTGTTCTAGCCTCGTGGTGACCTGTGGGATGGGGGATGGCTTATCAAGCCAATCAGCACGTGGATCGTATCCCATGAGGAGCGAAAACGGGGACTTCCTTGTTGCCTCATGGGGCCAGTTGTTGTGTGCGAATTCCGCTATTGGTAGGAAGACCGCCCAGTTATCTTGACACTCGTTGGCCCAGAACCGAAGATATTGTTCTAGCCATTGATTGGTCCTCTCCGATTGTCTGTCTGTTTGTGGGTGATAAGCTGTTGAGATGTTCTGCTGGATCCCAAGAATTCGGCATAGTTCTCGGGTGAATTTTGACGTGAATCGAGGATCTCGGTCGCTGATGATCTTCGATGGTAGTCCGAATCGCTTGAAGACGTGAGCGGCGTAGAGTCCGGCGGTTTCTTCAGCCGTGATCTCCTCGTTGCACGGGATGAATACCGAAGCTTTGCTGCAGTCGTGGTCTGTTACGGTCAGGATAGTGTCGGACCCCTGCGATGTCGGAAGTTTCGTGATGAAATTGAGGGCTATGGTTTCGAATGGGAGTGCGTCTTCTTTGGGTGTGATGGGCACTAAGGGGGCCTTCGTTGGGCGTGTGTTGACCTTGTGCCGCTGACATTCGGCACATCCTTGTACATAGTTTCGGACGTCTAGTTTCAGTTCCAGCCACCAGTACCTCCTTTCTACTAGTCTTGTGGTTCGCGCGATTCCCGGATGTCCGTGTACCGGCGGGTCGTGGTGCGCAGCAATGAGTTTCCGTTTTTCATTAAGTGACCCAGTGATCACGTACTTCCCTTGTCGATACCATGCTCCGTTGACGCATTTGAGTTGTTGAGGGTCAACCCAGTATCTAAGGATGATCTCCGTTTGTGGTGGGTCCTGTGCTGCTCCTACTATTGTCGTTCTTGCGAAGACGTCCTCTGGTAGAACGATTACATTCTCATTGTCGCGCTCTCCTTGGTCGTAGTCTGGTTGCCTGGATAATGCGTCGGCGCGGCCGTTTTTCTTTCCTGGGATGTGGTGAATCTCGAAGTTGTATTCCATTAGTTCGAGCACTTCCCTTGCCACCCTCCGGCTTATCTTCTGCGGGAGCTTCCAATACTGGAGGTTCATGTGATCGGAGTATATTTTGATCTTGTGTGGTGATCCTGCTAGTAGTGGTCTCCAGTGTCGGAGTGCTTTGACGATCGCCAGGAGTTCTAGATCATATATGTCATAGTTTCATTTGGCTTCATTAAGTGTGGCGGAGTAGTAGCCGATTGGATGTCGTTTTCCATCTTCCTTCTTCTGTAGTAGTACTGCCCCGGTGGCAAATCCTGACGCATCTACCTCGAGTTCGAATGGGGCGTTTAATTCCGGGTGAGCGAGGACTGGTTCTTCTGTCACTAATGTCTTGAGTTTCTGGAAGGCGTTGTCTTCTTCATCCGTCCATCTCCATTCCATGTCTTTTCTCGTGAGTTTGTTGAGCGGTTTGGCGTGTGTGGCGAAGCCACGAATGAAAAGTCGGTAAAAATTGCAAAATCCTAAGAACGAGCGGACGTCACGGACCTTGGTTGGCGTTGGCCAGTCCTTGATGCCCAAAATTTTTACCGGGTCCATGCGTGTTACCCCCTTTTCAAGGATTACCCCCAGGTAATCCATTCGTGGCTTGTGGAAGAGGCACTTTTCGAGTTTGAAGTATAGGTCGTGTTCCAAAGCTACTTGAAGTACGTCGTTGACTGCTTCCTCATGTTCCCTTTGTCCCGCTGGATCCCTAGTTGCGATACCGATGTCGTCCATGTATACCCGAATAATGGTCCCTTTCTGTTTGTGTTTCACGATGGTGTCTTGGTATATCGTGTTCATCATCGTTTGAAACGTGGCCAGGGAGTTGGTGAGTCCAAAATACATAACCATGGGTTCAAATAGTCCATACCGTGTTTTGAAGGCTGCTTTGTGTTCATCTCCCTCCTTGATGCAGACATTGTTATATCCCCATCGGACGTCGAGTTTGGTGTACGTATGGGCCTGACTTAGGTCTGTGATCAAGTCCGATATGAGAGGTAGGGGGTATTGGTTGCAAATAGTGGCAGCGTTGATCTTCCGGTAGTCCTGTATGGGTCGTAGCTTTCCGTCTTTCTTTTTGATGAAGAAGAATGACGAGGCGTAGGGGGATTTCAAGGGTCGGATGTATCCTTTCTTTAATTGTTTGTCGAGGAACTCCTTTAATTTGCCGTCCTCTTCTTGTGTCATGGGATAGACTTTGCAGTCGATAGCCGCTGGAGTCCCTTCTTTGAATTTGATGGCGTGGTCCCATGGTCGCGATGGTGGGAATTGGTAGGATGCCTCCTCACTGAAGATTTTTGCGAACTTTTGGTAAGTGTCTGGGAGTTTTACTTTGTCGTGGAACTGCTTAGCTTTGATTGCCAACTCAGTTGCCGTTGTGCGTACTTGGCATTCGTCTATCAGTTCTGCTAGTATCTTCTGTCTGTCCTCAGTTCGGAGGGCACCGATGACATGATATTCCTTGGCGGTGTTGATGGATCGGATTACGACTGGGAGCATTTTTTCGTGTATGGTTGCATATCTCCAGTTAATTGTGGGTTCGTAGGCGGCTAACCAGGGATATCCTAGCACGAGATCTTCGTTGCCGATGTCCGTAACCAGGAATCGTAATTTCTGGCATCTCTGGTTAGTCTGGACCTCGAGATCTATGTACTGAGTGATACTGCCTGCCTTGTTTTCCATGTTATCTATGTTCCATATTTTACGGGGGCGTTCTAGTTCTTGCAGTCCTAAGCCCATCCTTCGGGCAAACGAGGGGCGTATGAAATTGTCGGTGGCTCCCGAATCTACAAGAGTTTTGATGTCGGCCATTGCATAACTTGTACAAATTGATACTGGAATTCGAAGCGAACGGTAGCGAGTCATGATTACAGAGTTACAATTGACTGCCCTCACCCAGGCCAATGGGTTCAGGCGTTCTGAAAACCCTCTTTCCCCCACATTTCTTGGAGAATGAGGTCTTTTACGTCATCTGTCTCCCCTGCTACTCCAGCCAACCAATCCTTGGCTCGTTGCTGCAGGGGTGCCGTATTGGCGATTCTGGCTTGTACGGGCGGTTCTTCCTGCGTGTAGTAATCGGTTTCAGTCATCCGACTCGTTGCTGCCCTTTTTCGTGGCTGTGGGCAATTTCGTGAGAAGTGTCCAAACTGATTACAGTTGTAGCAGACGACTGTCCTCATGTCTCGGGGTGGAGGTCCTCCTCCTCTTCCGTACCCTCCTCTTTGTGGTCAGTGGGATGAAGGGTCTGTTGGGGTCTCCTACTTTGGCTACTCTGGCAGCGTGTCCTGTCTGCCGAGGTGTCCATTGTGTTCGGGTCGTATCTCAGTGGTGGTGGCCCTCGTGGTGGACCCCAGTTGGGGGGTTGCGACCTCCAACGGGGTTGTGCTGACGACGGCGGCGTCTTCGTTTTGAAGTTGTCGAGACGTGCTTTCATATGGATGTACTGTTTCTGTCTCTGCAGTGCACATCTCTTCCAGTCTTCGAATGTGTGGGGCTCATCTAGTTCGTATACCTTCATGAATAAGGCTCGTGGTAGTCCCGCGGTAAATCGATCGATGGTTTGGCAATTGTTCAAGTTGTAATGAGCTTTTCTTGCTAGTTGCTCAAATCGAACCACGTATGCGTCAATGTCTTCTCCCATCATCTTGATTCCCTTTTGTAGCTCTGCTTGGGCTTGTTCTTCTTCTAGTATATTTGAAAACCTTTTGGTGAATTCCATTGCGACGTGATTCCATAAGGTTTGGGAGTACTGGCTGACTCCCCGTCGTACTTCTCGATTCAGCCATTCGAGTATGGTCAGCGTCCATTCACTGACGTTGACCCCCTTCACGTATCCCAGGAAAAGGAGGGATCGTCGGTATTCATTTTGCATGATGGGGGCGTCCAGATTCATTCCCCAGTATACGTGCCATTGTGTGAGGAAGGCCTCATATTTAGTTCGGTCTCTGTCGAATACGGACAGAGGTTCACCTGACAGTCTGTCCGACCTGTGTCCTCCTCCTCCCATTCCTGGTGGTGGTCCTCCTCCTGGTGGTCCACCTCCGCCTGGGGGTCTTCCTCTGCCTGGGAATCCTCCACCCATCGGTCCTTGTCCGGGAAACCCTCCTGGGAGCCCTCCAGGTGGTGGTGGCGGTCCTTCGGGGGGGTCTGGCTGGTCTGGGCCGATTACTCTGAAGATTGCTGCGTCGTCCGCTGTCATTCGGTGTCCCGTATTGGGATTGATGGGGTTTAGAATGGCCTCCGCTTCTTCTCTAATATGCCTTACTTCTTCGGTTGCCATTGTTTCCGTTACTGTAGCCATTGGGCTTCATATGTGAATTTCTTCGGGTACTGTGATATGCAAGGACTCAGCTATGTGGGCCAATAGGCTCGAGTCATCTCCTGTTCCTGGTCGGACTTCGCTTTCTGTAGCGGTGTGTTCTTCGATTGGTTCTTCGTGGCTTGATTCAGATCGTGCTGGTTCTCTTGGTTGTTCGTCCTCCTCTGATTTGCTGCTGCTGTCTCCGTCTAGTGATCCCCAATTGTCTCCTTGGAGTTCTCTTGAGTCGATGTCGCAGCAATAATTTCTTCCGGCTGGTCGAACAACGTCCCACCGGTTGTCTATGGGATTCCACATAACCTCCGTCCAGCAAAAGTTGGAGTAGTTAAACTCAACTGGTTGGTATCGGACGGCTTCTCTGGGGAAATCGACGAAGTATCTGGTGTCCCCTCTGTATTCTCTCCACCTAGCTGCTCCTAGGAATCTTCGTGGTACTGATCTTTCTCCTCTAGTTTCGAGGCTGTAAGGTCGAAAGTTTCTCCACTGGTCTCTTGTAGTGAATGCCACGATTGGGGGATCTTGGTCTTAATGTAACGCTACCACGGCATTAGTCCGACTCGGACTCGTATGTTTGGCGTTCACGACTTAGCAGATTTGAGATACGTTTGCAAGGTCTCGGTAAGCCCATAGAATACGACCAACGCGATCCACAGAGCTTGACCAAGTAATACTGAGGCAACTCCGAGTTGTCGACCTGAGAGTGCCAGTGTCCTAGACGCGAAGGTCAGGATCGTAATATAGTCCTGAGGTAGGAGGTGCGAAGGCCCAAAGAGAGAGGGGTACAAGAGTGGTATTCAGAAGAAGACCAAGATGGTGTATCTTGGTCTTCGCGATCCCCTATTTATACATATTACGGAGGCAGCTTTAAAGCTCCTCCTCACAATAACATCCACTAGCGTAAGTAGCTCGAACCCTACTACCGCTATCCTAGGAATGAGTCATACTAACTATCACATGCTAGTACTCCTCCTGCTGACTGATCCATAAAGTCCATGACTAATTCCTACTTACTACCGTAGCCATAACCATGTAGTAAGAGTCCACTTTGCTCTCCATATCGTAATTAGGTCCGTCCGTAACATATGTGGTTTGTAGTCTTTGCCTAACAACATGACTGTGCATTTGTCTGTGCGATGTCCAGCATAAAAAATATGGCATTTGAGGCACCCTTCATGGTCATGAAGCAGGTGCCATTCATTGTCAGTCAACTTTGGGGGGTATAGGCTAGTGGTGGAGCTTGTGGATGCATTGTTTCCATGTGGGAAGCTGTTGCGATTTCTGGAGGGGGGGTATCTGGATCCAGTGTTTTGGCATTTTATTCTGTTTTTTGTTTCCCAGAATTCAGCCATGCATTTCCATTCATTTTGGCAGCGGTTGTTAACATTCCAGATCTTTGCCATCCATTTGTGCGAGTCTGTTTCCACATTGATGTTCTCGTCTGTTGCAATAATGTGCAGTTCTTCGTCAAGGGCAGTTTCCAGCTGGGTTCTCAGCTGGTTGGCATTCATGTGTGACTTTGTATTGTGGAGAGAAACATTGTATGATAGGATTTGTGCAGCCCAGACATCAAATTTCTGTGATGGGTCAAGGCAGGAATTTAGCATCTCGGTGCAAACACTTTGTTCCCAGTTTGCTGGTAGCCATTGTTGACAAAATTCTTTCATAAATTCAGTAAACGTTAGCTTTTTGAGGCATTCGCAATCTTCTTGGGCCCAATTATAGATAAGGCTGTTTTCAAAACAGCCAATGATGCAAGTGACCTTAGCGTCATCAGCTACCCCATCTTTGGCATTGAGGAAGTACATTGAACAGTGGTTCTCGAAATCCCAAACAATTTTGGGAGTGATCTCACCATCTGTCAGGATGGGAGGGCACAAGAGGATAGGGTGTGATACTGTCACCATTTTCTGGTCAGACATGATGTTGCAGGTGCTTTGGATAATGATGGTGTCATCAGAGGAATCGGGATCTGAGTGATTTGCTGAGGTGGTCTTGTTGGGTTGTTCTGATGCTGGTGTCTCAGTGGGATTAATGGCAGATGCGTTACGTTTCGTTCTTGGACTGCCCAGCCCGGTCGTGAACTCTGACGTGTTCGTGATGACTCGACATGTCAGTAGTAATGTGTCATGGACTTCGGATCCTATTGCCTTGTGTTCCGCTTACTGATGACCTCTATTGTTGTACGTGAAGGGGCTTACTATGCTGACTGATGTTTGCTATTGTTGTACGTGTATGATATTACGATAAGGATAACTGATTCCTAGGATCGTTGTACTAGGGTTCATGCTACTTACGCTATTGGCTACTTACATGTTTGAGCGGAGCTAGAACTGGCTCCCTTATGTGTATTTAAGCTCGCAGTAGTACAGGCCAGGATCCCCATCTTGGTCTTCTTTGAATACCACTCTCATCCTCTCAACTTCTATACAAGGGCCTAGTGTCCCTTAGTAAACTAGCTCTGGCATATCCCTAAAGACCAAGGGGATCCCTGTGATTCTCTTCTCTATTCCAACTCCTCATGGATGGTAGATAGCCTAACCATGACTTATCCCCCCAATACTACATGCCACCTTGTCTTCGAATATCTCAACTCCCGTACCGCAAGACCGTTCAAGTGTTACTACATCCTCGACAATCCTCGTTGGAGATTCGTACGTAGCGTCAAGGCACCGCCTTCGTCTATCCTGTTAGGTTTCCCCCTTTACACCTATCGAGACTCTACTGGTACCTATTGCAGACATCTGGCTGCCTTCCCTGAAGACTCAGTAAACCATCGATATTACCCACAAGGGAACCCACATTACAATAGCGCCTAAGTCAGGCAAACATCTGTGGTAGACATTACAAGATGTTTCTGCAGAAGAATTGCCAGTAGGAGTCTGCATAGGAGAGGGAGCGCGCTTCTGTATACATTTGGAGTGGTGGGTGGCCAGAGTTTCAGAAGACATGCAAGCAAAAGGAGGGGGTGTTGAGACGCGACTGATTCAAGTCACATGTCTCGTGGGATATGATTGAGTCATTCCCTTCTTTATATGGTATCTGACCCTTATGGTTAGATTTTGGACTTCCAGACATGTACGGACCGGTTATTGTTTATCTTTATTGTTTAGATCCTTATTAGGTTCTTATTGTTCTTATTGTTAAGATACCGGACTTAACCGCTTTAGGCGGCTCCATTGTTCTCTGCCCTCCAATGGCATTTCTCCCTCTGGCGCACAGACCAGGTGTATTTTGTTTGGATCACCAGTGCGCACAGACCATTATTAGCTAAGCATCCTGTATATAAGGACTGCTGTTTTCGCCTTCACACTTCAGAGTTACTTCTACCTCTGAAGTGTAAGTGCCCTCTTGTACTCTAAGCCTCACTACCTTACTGACGCTACTATAGTGCTTTTGTCCTTTAGGTGTGTAGTGCTGCTAATAGAGTTACTTCTACCTCTGAAGTTGCTTTTGTCCTTTAGCTCTTTGCTATACTTGTCTCGCTGTTAGTGCTGCCCGCTCAACAGGTTATGGGCCCTGGACGCTCATACTAACAGCCGTGTCTCCAGATCTACCTCGTGTCCTTTGACTCACTTTGCGACCACACTCTTGTCGTCTACATTCCCCTCAGTGAGCATCATCTATCCTCTTTCCTTGACACATTCCTTTCTTGTCCACCGGCATTATTTGAATGTCGTGCCAATACTGGCTAGCCTCTTAGGAGGTTCTCGCGAAAGGCGCTAGGGAGCTGTTAAGTCAGCAGACACGACCTTAAGTTCCCCTGTGCGCATTTCCTCACTACTTATTTTCTTTTCCCCGGTTTTCGTCCGGAATTATTAGGCCAATAGGGGAAGACCCTTGCGGCTATAGGCCACCTTAATGGTTGGGAGATACTCGGTTAATACCTGGGTCTCTTTAAGGGGTGTGAAGGCCTGGTTAATAGTCAAACCCAGAAGTCCTTCCCTCTGACACAACTAGAGGTCGCTACTATAAGTAAAAGTACTATACATCAGTGCTAAGACCCTTATTGGTCTAGTCTAGAGACTCCACAGACGGCAATTGGAAATGATGTTGGAGTTGATCCTCATCTTTCCTCTTGGAACTCGCTGTTGGCTCCTCTCTAGGGCACTGCCCCTCTCCTGGCTACCAGTGAACCTGAGTAGCCCCTGAGGATGGCCTAAAGGTTAGGACACGCTCTCCGGGAAACCCTTCGCCAGGAAGTACCCCAGACGTGACTCTGCTTGACCCTGACTAAAGCTATCACTAAGACTGCTTGCCCTTGTTGCAAGGTCCCCGTGGTAACAGGCCGCCAGGAGAAGGGGTATAGTTAAAATTACATAGTACTTTACCAAGTAGTATCCCCCAAAGTCGCACATCTGGGGCGTGACACCTTGAGTGTTACGGAGTATAGTGCTCTTATGGCTGGACCGCTACTTTTCCTACCAAGATCTGGACTGGTTCTGACTGCTCCTCGGAACCAGATTTATAAACATCTCAAATGGCTCAATTCAACCTCACGTTCCCCCCTTCCATCCAACTCGCCAAGTTGGATGGGACCAATTGGCAATCTTGGGCTCAGACCTTCACGTCGCTCATGTTGATGAATGGTTGCTCCAGGCACCTCACCCATGATGACCCTGGTGCGATCCCCCAGCACCCTGCTCTTCCAGCAGGTGTTGCTGGTCCCACCAGGTCCCACTGACGCAGGTCTGGCCATGATGGCCATGTGGAACAAGCAAGAGGAGGTCATCATTGGCCTCCTATATCTATCTGTGACGACAGAAGTTCTATCTGGAATCACGTCCCACATTCTCTTCCCAACAGTGCATGACAAGTTCGTGCAGTTGGAATCCTTGTATGGTGCAGTTGGCTCTATGGCCACTTTCAATTTATGGGTTGGCTTGGTCAATACCAAGCTGCAGGAAGGCCACCCCTTCCTCCCTCAGCTCCAAAAAATGCTGGACCTGAGGAATACCCTTCAGGAGAATGGGATGGCCATCTCAGACATGCAAATGTCTTTTATTTTACTTGACGCCCTCCCACCTTCCTATTCCACTATCGCAGGCACCATACTGGCCACAGGCCCCCCTGCAAATCTACTTCCTCAGGACCTGATCAATAGGTTCATCAACGAGGAATCTCGTCTCTCCGGTCCCTCCGCCACCCTTAACAAGGTGGCCCCTATCAAACAGGCCTCTGGTTCGCGCCCCCCTAAGGCGCAACCATCGCCCAATCCCGGCAGGTCCGCTTCAGCGGATGTTATCTGCCATTACTGTCACAAGTCCGGTCATAAAAAGCCGGACTGCTTTAAACTTAAAAGGGACCAGGAGAACGCAAAGACGGGGAAGGCTGGGCAGCAGCGCAAGGCTGCCCAGAACGCCATGATTGGGACGCTGGACGCTGTACCGGCAGATAGATTACAAAATACAGTAGCAGTACCAAAGAGCCAACTATTTACTATAGTAAACGGCTCTGGAAAAATAGAGGAGGTGCATGAAGCACCTCAAGTCTCCCTTTACATGATGTGTGCTAACCACGCACGAGTGGGATCAAGATGGATGATGGACAGTGGAGCTTCAACACACTTTACACCACACATCGAAGACTATGATACCTATGAACCTCACGAAGGCATTGAAGTTCTGCTTGGTGATAGCTCTCTGCTAAAGAGTGCTGGAACGGGTACTATCACTATCCGAACCAATAGAGGCTATGACCTCAAAATCTCAAATGTGTTGCATCTCCCAAATACGCACTCGCGTATCCTCTCCACAAGCGCCCTAGCAGATAAAGGCGCTTTAGTTTCGTTTGATTCCACTTCCTTCACAATCAGATACAAAGGGAAGACTATTGCGGAAGGACATCAGGCTGCCAACCTTTATTGGCTTGACTGTCATAAATTAAACTCAGTCAAAGTAACTGCATCTGCTAGCCTAGATGTCTGGCATAAGCGCATGGGCCATATGTCCAAAGAAGCGCTGAAGAGACATGCTCCTGAGGCAGTAAAAGGCCTCATCATATCAAATGCCCCAGTGGAAGCCGGACCTTGCCTTGGTTGTGAACTAGGCAAATCCAGCCGCCTTCCATTCCCTCCTTCCATGAAATGTGCCGAGGATCACCTCGAAATAGTTCACAGTGACCTAGTTGGACCCCTCCAGAGTAATTCTATACAGGGGAACAAATACTTTGCCACCTTCATAGACGACTTCTCTAAAGCTGCAGTCGTCATCTATATGAAGTCTAAAGATCAGTTTAAGGACGCCTTCCTACACTATAAGGTGTGGGCTGAAAAACAATTAAACAAGCCCATTAAATCCTTACACTCTGATCATGGTGGCGAGTATGTCAACAATGAACTCAAGCACATACTTCTGGAAGCGGGCATTGAGCATCGTCTCACTATGCCATATTCTCCACAACAGAATGGGAGAGCCGAGCGTTTTAACCGTACGGTTATGGAAAAAGGCACCAGCATGCTTCATCATGCGGGCCTTAGCCTTGGTTTTTGGGAACAAGCAGTTGAGACTGCTGTGCACATCTACAATCGCACTCCCACTCGTTCTAATAAGTGGAGAACTCCGCTTGAGCTCTGGAATGGTACAGTTCCAGATGTCTCATACTTTAGAGTATTCGGCTGCAAAGCCTACTATCATGTACCAGAACACAACCGGCAAAAATTAGATCCTAAAGCAAAGGAAGCTGTGTTTGTGGGCTATGAAGCTCTTTCCAAGGGCTACAAATTATGGGACAGACATAGCCAACACTTCGTCTCTTCACGAGATGTTACATTTGACGAAGACGTCTTCCCGTCCTGTGGTGACCTGATCCCTCACCAATATACCACACCAGTACCGGAACAGGAAGTCTTTGACTCCACTGGTGGTACTATCTACATAAGAGTGCTTGATCAGCCTCTACCAGCTGTTGCCACAGCACCTCAGGCGCCACCAACCAATGTGGCTCCCCCTACTATACAGGTGCCAGAGGTACCCCCTCCGCAAGTTCAACAGCCTAGCACCCCACCTAACACCACCCCTGCTCCAATAGATCAGACGATCTACCAGACTCCCCCATCTGCGCCCCCTGCTACTTCACCTCCTGTTCCTACACGCTCAAGGCGAAACTGGCCACCAATGGTGACCCAGCCTATCCCTGCCCCTAATTTCAATAGGGAAGTCAGTCCTCCTAGGGATACCCCTAGAAGCCCAAGGACTGAGCAGGTGACTTCGCCCCCCCGTCCTAGACGAAGCACAAGGACAAGGCGTCAAAATCCTCGCTACTACAATGAGGACAATGACGAGTTTATGCAAGGGAGCAGCAGACTTACTATGATGGACCTGCTGAATGTGGCAGAGGCCCCTGGTTACAGGGATCCTCAGACCTTTAAGCAGGCCATGGAGTCTGAACACGCAGACGAGTGGCAAGAGGCATGCCAATATGAACTGGATGCCCTAGAAAAGCTACAAGTCTGGCGTCTGGAGCCCCTTCCTGCTGGAAGGAAGGTGGTTAAATGCAAGTGGGTCTTTAAGAAGAAAGCGGATGGACGCTTTCGTGCTAGGCTAGTGGCAAAAGGGTTCACCCAACTAGAGGGGGTGGACTTTGACGAAACCTTCTCTCCAGTTGCCCGTTTTGAGTCATTACGACTCCTTTTGGCGTTAGCTACGCTAGAGGATTGGGAAATCCACCAAATGGACGTCAAATCGGTGTTCCTACATGGGGAACTGGATGAGGAAATCTACATGGAGCAACCAGTTGGTTTCGTCACTGCTGGCACAGAACACATGGTGTGCAGACTCCAGAAGGCCCTCTATGGCCTGAAACAAGCCTCCCGCGCATGGAATCTACAGTTCCATGGAGTTCTCACTGAACTCGGCTTCACGCGGACGTACTCTGATGCAGGAGTATACGTGTACCATCTCCAAGAGGGGGGTGGATCACTTTTCGTCATCTTATATGTAGATGATATCACTATACTGGGAAACTCTATGGACATGATCAATGATCTGAAGGCATCTCTATCTAGTCGATATGAGATGACCGATTTGGGAGAAATCCAATCTTATCTCGGTGTTAACATCACCAGAGATCGTGCTAACCGCACCATGGAAATCAACCAATCAGACTACATCAGAGACATAGTTGAAAGGTTCAGAATGAGGGATTCCAACCCAGTATATACCCCTCTTCCCTCTGGCGCTGAGGCTCACTTGATCAAATATGAAAATCAAGCCTCTACTTCTGAGATAAAGAAGTATCAACAGATAATCGGGTCTCTGCTATATGCGCAGATTGGAAGCAGACCTGATATTTCTTTCGCTGTTGCGCGCCTTAGCCAATTCACTTCCAATCCCTCCCAGCAGCATCTGCGCCTAGCCAAATACGTACTGGCTTACCTGAACACTACAAAGGACTTATCGTTGCGCTACGCTGGAGGGACTGATGGAGAAGGCCTTCATGGCTACTGCGACTCATCCTGGGGAGACCAAGAAGATCGCCACTCCACCTCGGGCTATGTCTACTTACTTGCACATGGTGCCATTTCTTGGTGTACCAGAAAGCAAAAGACGGTCGCCCAGTCCACCACAGAGGCTGAATACATGAGCCTCTGCGAGGCTGCTAATCAAGCCCAGTGGTACAGGACGTTCCTAGAGGAACTGGGGTATGAGGATTCCTCCCCCATACCTCTACACTGTGACAACAAGGGTGCTGTAGACTTAGCCCTAAACCCAGTCACAGGGAGATGGTCCAAGCACATCCTCATCAAACACCACACTGTAAGGGAATATGTAGAAAACAAGGTCATAGACCTAATATGTACCCCTATGAAGGACATGGTAGCAGATGGGCTCACTAAGCCCCTACCAAGGGAAACCTTCGAGAAGCTGGTTAATGATGTTGGGATGGTTTAAAAATTGGAGAGATTAGATTGTGGATAGGATCCACATCTATCAGAAATTCGGGTTGATGGACCTTTTATAAGGTTGTCAATGAAGTGTCAAGGCAGGATAAGATGCGTCTTATCTCTGCAGAAGAGAGTCCTTTCTCTCTGTATTATATAGAGCTGATCCCTGGACTTCAAAAAGTTGTCCTTTATGACGCTTTAAGTCAGGTGATCTAGGGATCTCAATCCCAAACTCCTGTAGACTCTTGCACAGTTCTTATGTTGAGAACTTTGTTGAAACTTGACACACGCTCTCATCACCATCTACCACCTATTCTTATCTCCAAATGGACTGCCTCTATCATGGAGGGATGTTGAGACGCGACTGATTCAAGTCACATGTCTCGTGGGATATGATTGAGTCATTCCCTTCTTTATATGGTATCTGACCCTTATGGTTAGATTTTGGACTTCCGGACATGTACGGACCGGTTATTGTTTATCTTTATTGTTTAGATCCTTATTAGGTTCTTATTGTTCTTATTGTTAAGATACCGGACTTAACTGCTTTAGGCGGCTCCATTGTTCTCTGCCCTCCAATGGCATTTCTCCCTCTGGCGCACAGACCAGGTGTATTTTGTTTGGATCACCAGTGCGCACAGACCATTATTAGCTAAGCATCCTGTATATAAGGACTGCTGTTTTCACCTTCACACTTCAGAGTTACTTCTACCTCTGAAGTGTAAGTGCCCTCTTGTACTCTAAGCCTCACTACCTTACTGACGCTACTATAGTGCTTTTGTCCTTTAGGTGTGTAGTGCTGCTAATAGAGTTACTTCTACCTCTGAAGTTGCTTTTGTCCTTTAGCTCTTTGCTATACTTGTCTCGCTGTTAGTGCTGCCCGCTCAACAGGGGGGGCGGGACAGTACAGAGATTACACTTGCATGACATTGCAGGGTGAAGTTTGAACTTCCAAGACAATAGTTATGTTTAGGGAAATCGGAGTGTGCACAGGAGTGAGGAAGAAAGATCAGCATGTGGGGGTATACAATAAGAGGGATTCACTTGGAAAGATGTTCAAAAAAAAGTGGAAGCCCACCAGAAATGTTGGGCAACACTTAGTGTTACGTCCTAGCAGAGACGTAGGTTCAAGGGGGTTCGATATCACACAAGTATCAAGCGAAGACGTCTATTGTCTTATTGCTATGAAATACAAGTGGTCTGGGGTATGGCACAATATGTGCCACTACTCTGTAGTTAGGGCTCCTCGCCCGAAGTGTCTGACACTTCTCTATACTCAGTCTTGCGAGTACACAGAGTTTTAACAGGTGTGACGCGTTGATATAGTTCAACTGCAAAGACTTCGAGGGTGTCCGGGTTAGGGACAGAGGTAGGGGATGCACAAGAAGAGGGGATCGATCAAGTCACACCAAAGAGCGAAGGCAAAGTTGCTAGATTGCAAACGAAGCCAAGTCTGGCTTCCTACAAAGTAAAGTACAGCTTTAAATAGGACGAGGTTCCAAACAACATGAACACAAGCCCATACAGAAGCAAAGAGTCAAAACAAGTCAAGGCACTGATGTAGAAGTGGAGTCTAGAGTGGCTAACAATGGTAGCCCCTTTGGTAACAAAATAGAAGACAAATGGAGCGAAGTGAAACAAGATAACAAAAGATACACAGAGAAAGTCCGAAGCGTCAGATCGTAACACTTAGGGGTCAGACAGGACAGAACAGAAACCAAGCGTGGTTATTAGAACAAAGGTGGAGATATGCGTATAAAGGATGAGGTGGAAAGGGGAGATAAAGAATTGACTGTTCATTAGGTGGCTTTAGCAGGGGTTTATATACAGTTGCATTTGTATTCCAAAGGTGTTTGTTAGTTGTTTGGCTTGGGCTCAAGCAGATGATTATTGGCATAAGCAGGTGATTGTCGGGTTGTCAGTTATGTGATAAGTGGTGTGCTTACACATTACAAGAACGGACCACAGGAAGAGGGTGATCTGAGGCCATTTTTAAAATTTGCAACCTGATGACCATTTGCATCCACCTGACACCACTAGTACTAAGGTAGAGGACACCAGGAACGGGCACCCCTTATGTAAGTGGGACACCCCCCCTCCTCGCTGTCCTAATTACTCCTCCACATTCTCGAAATTCGGAAATCTGCTCTGTTAGCATTAAAGTACATGACCGTAGCTATAGCTGGAACAGAACATTTTTTTGAGATTCTCAAAACTGAGGGAGAAATTAGCCTTCCAAGTTTATTATCAAGAAATGTATGTTTTCATTCTTATTGAACTAATTTACACATTTTGTAAAAACAAACGGCGAGATTTGTCCTGCTTATATAAGCTGTCACGTGATCTAAACCGTGCGTGCAGGTGTAGGGTTCAGGCATGAGGACAAAGGTACTGCATCTAAAATAATACTGCAATGGGGCGGAAGTCAAGACGACAGCACACTCATATCAGAACACTGGAACTCGCACGAAGAAAAAAGGCCGAGAATTGGGGAGATGGGAGCATTGAAGGTCAGTGCACGTGCAAGCTGTTGAAGATTGATTAACGATTAATGGACAATGTTGAAATAGAGAGTCACCTTGAAGACAGCAGCCCCTTCCCAGAGGCTGACGGAGAAGCCAGCACACCTGTGATCATCGGGGTGGATGATGAAGATGGGCCTTACCAAGTTGTCGAGACCGACAGTAGCGATACCGATCAGGACAATCTTGTCGATGGTCCCATGCAAACTGATATTGAACACTTCACATCCACATTGTAAGAAGCACAGCACCTTGCTGTTCAAATAAAGAAAGATGAGGAAAGGAAAAAGCGAAAGACACCAAAGACTTACCTTGGCAACTCTAAAAAGTCCCAATACCGCTGTGAAAAGGCTCGGAAGGCCCTTGCCTCACAAGGGTTTCTTGACATCGCATTGTTCATGGCCTTGAAGAAACATGAGAGGGAGGGAGCCGGGGCGCAAGGGGTGCATGCCAAAAGTGCCGATTCGGAAGTCCATGGAGTCGACTGGCACAGTGGCTCTGCACCCTCTGGGACTCCGGCGGATGCTGTTCTTTCCGTACCTGGAGCAACTAGAGGGAGGGTCAGCAATGTGGCATTGGAAGAGGAAGAGGAAGAAAGTTCACCTGAATCTGAGCCAGAATCAGGTGCCAACGCACGCAAAGTCTTCATGCGTTCCGAGATGCCGATGCGTACTGTTTCTGTTGCTGTATCAGGAAGAACTAGAGGGAGGAATGCAGGACTGGTGGAGGAAGAAGAAGAAGACTCACCTGGATACGAGCCTGGATCCAATGCACGCGAATTCGATTGGCGCGGCAAAGGTTCTGTGCCCTCCGAGGCATCCGGGTCTTCTGTGACTGGTGGACCTGATGATGAAGACAGCAGAAGGCTTTCAAGGAGTGAAGAATTCCACACACCTAGCATTGGATCGAGTGCGTGTGAGAGTTCAGAATTCGAGGGAGGGTCCGGGAACAAGAGCAGCGATCTGGCCCCATCGCAAGCTGATGTCAGCATGGCATCACTTGAGCTTGAAGGCGACTGGGATGGACATGGGAACAGCTTCAGGAGTGCCGCTAATGACAGCAATGGTGGCGACGATGACTTGGAGAAGTCTGCCAGTCAGGGAGTAGAGACCCGGGACGTGGCACATACCGTGGACAAAATCCTTGAGGCCCTGCGCAGTGGTCAAGATCCCACCTATCTTACCCCAATATCACCCTTTGACAGAGCCTTAGACCTCTGGAAGGACCGTGAAAAGCTCGGATGGGCCTGCACAGCGCTCAAAGCCAAGAGCAAAGACACGCGCATCGGTACTTTGCTTCGGACTTGCCTTGCGGGAATGCTTGGCGTAGTGAACCTGTACTTGGACCCAGACCTCCAATACACCTGGAGAGGGGCGTCCTTGGTCGTTGCAAGGATCCAGGGGAGTGGGGAGAAACGCGCGTGCAATCTGCACTGGTGGATCCTTGACTTCATCCGTGTTGGGGAACTCCCATCGTATCACCACAGCCAAGGCCGGTCAGTTCTTGAGGACGAGGATGTAAAGCAAGCTCTTCAGCTTCATCTGTTGGAGCGTGCAAAGAGTGGGCGTGTCTCCGCCAATGACATTGTTGACTTTGTGTCCACCCGCAAGATGCAAGATATTTTCTCGCGATCTGGGATTACAAAGCCAACAATTACTGAACGCACCGCACATCGCTGGCTCTCAAGGCTTGACTGGCAGTATGGTCAACCTCAAAAGGGCATGTACATGGATGGGCATGAACGCGAAGATGTTGTCAACTATCGCAGGGCTTTTGTTGAAAGGTTTAAGGGATACGAAAAGTGCTTCCATCTATGGGACAACAATGGTGATCTGCTTCCACTTCCAAAGGGCTTCCCTGTTCCCGAGGCCCATGGTCGCTTCCGCCTTATCCTTGTCACCCATGATGAGTCCACGTTTTTTCAGAACGACTTACAAAAGTCTCGCTGGGCACACAAGGGTGATAAACCCACCCCACAGCCAAAAGGAAATGGTCAATCTATCATGATCTCCGACTTTCTCACTGCTGATTGGGGTCGCTTATGTGATGGAAATGAGTTTGTGTAATTTTCTTTCTGAAGGCTTGCTATGTGCTGACCATTCTTTTTGAGCAGAGAGGCCAGGATTATTTTCAAACCTGGTCTGAATCGGGATGGGTATTTTGATGCAAATAAGCTGTATGATCAGGTTGAAGCTGCAATTGACATCTTTGAGGGCAAGACAAAGGGCTATGCACAGGGACTTTTCCTCTTTGACAATGCCCCCTCACATCAGAAGCGAGCTCCTAATGCTCTGTCTGCAAGAAAAATGGCTAAAAGTATTCTTTTTGTTTTTTGCTTACTTTTAGATAACTGATCATTGCCTTGCAGATCCTAAAGCTCACTGGACACCTTTCAAAGATGGACCAAGGATGCGCCATGGTGTTCATCCTCAAACTGGGGAGCCACAGTCTTTTTACTTTCCTGATGACCACCCTACCATGCCAGGCTGGTTTAAAGGGATGGAGCTGATTATACAGGAGCGTGGTCTTTGGCCAGAGACTGGTTTGCCAGCTGAGTGCCCAGGCTTCAAGTGCCCTCAAGATCAGTCAAGCTGCTGCTGCCGCCGCCTCCTCTTTAATCAGCCTGACTTTATTTCTCAGAAGTCACAGCTTCAAGAGCTCATTGAGAACCGTGGCCACATCTGTGATTTTTACCCCAAATATCACTGTGAGCTAAACTTTATTGAGCAGTATTGGGGAGCTGCAAAGCTTCGGTTCCGCCTTGCTGGTCGGGCTGCCACCATTAAACAGTTGGAGGAGAATGTGAAAGCAAGTCTTGATGATGTACCCCTTGATCAAATTCGCCGGTGAGCACACTATGGCAATTGTTTCTTTCTGTAACCCTTATGTACTCAATGGGTCTGTAGGTTTGCTAACCGCTCAGCACGGTTCATTCATGCATATGGAGAGGGCTTAACAGGTGCACAGGCTGTGTGGGCAAATAAAAAGTATCATGGCCATCGTACCCTCCCACCAGATATGATCAGGGAAATTAGGGCTTCTGTACCCTCATAATAACATTGTTTACTTTCCTCCTCTTCCCATTTAATCAGAATCTAAGTTGTATTTTTTTGATGTTAAACCCTGAGATTTGTCCTGCTTACATAATCAAACCCTAGGGTTTATGGCTTACATAAGGGGTGCCCGTTCCTGGTGTCCTCTACCTTACAAACGACTACCAAATGACTCTCGTCCGGCCTGGTCGGACTTGTGCAAAATTTCTGACTGCTGGCGGACTCGGCTTGACCCGAATTGACCCCAGCTGACCGCATCCGGACCGCCGCTGACTCATTCCCACTTTTTCGTTTTCACTGAGTACCCCGTGTTCCATAAAGTATAAATTGGTGATCCTCTGCACCTCCGCTTGCCCTCTGCCTTGTAGGTTGGGCGTACCCTGCCTTGACTTGCCTGCCGGACCCACTGTACTTGCCGGCGGATCGTCTAAGACCCTCTTCGTCGACGTCCTGTTCCCCACTTCAAGTTGGCCATGGACCTCTACAAGGTCATTTTTATTATTGGCGTGGACCAGATCACGCGCGCAGACATGAAAGAGCTCAGCTTGCATGGTGCAGCTCATTGCTATACTCCCATAGGTGATGTAGGACTTCCGGTTCCTGCAAAACGAGATATTGGGAGCACTTACTGCGCGGGCGTCCCAGGACTATCAAATCAGGTGAACTTATTTCAAAGTGGGGAGTCGCAGTCCTGCCTAGGTGGGCACAGATTGTCTACCCGCGGTTTACTGTACGTCGTGGACTTGGTTTGATTCCGCCAGATGATTGCTGGGGTAGTGACTCAGAAATACTTTTTCTTGATCTCCGCGTCATGAGGGCTACATTTTGTTATGAAGGATATCTTGCGCCGTTGTTATCAACAACTTTTGGTCAGCCTCAACTTCGTTTGCAAACTTCGACCAAGGTACCGGTCTCACCTGGTGGATTTGTTTCGCCGAAGGTCCGAGCGGCGGTAGCGTCCGCGCGTACCACGCTCGGCCTCGGGCTCGTTTCTCACTTGCCCGACTCAATTTTTGGACCCGGCCCCTCAGGGGCATGTACGTTTCCGTCTCGTCCATTCTCGCGCGTTCTACGATGTTCGCTACTATACGTTTTGCAGACTCAGAAGGCTGTTTAAAGCAGCAATGAAGTATGTGCATTATTACTATGACCTCACACTCTCGAATGTTCCCCGCGCGTTCCCTCTTTCGTCTAAAGGACGATTTGTAGCCTCGAATGAGAGGCAAGCGCGACCGTCTCTTAGCTCAGTTTCAATGCCCGGCTTACTGTACTGCTCCCCGAGCGACTTATCCATATTTCCGATCGTTTTTTCAAAAAGCGTCTCATATTATTGTACTTGTACTGATAAATACGGCCCAAAAGGAGCCCAAAAATGCAAAACTGAGCTTGTCTTGACTCGTCCATCCCCCGTCTGGCCTCACAAAGCGAATCGTCTTCACTTGCGCTCGTATCCCATTTCGACTTAACATTCCTGCGGTCACCTGCACGTGACTGCCCCTATTACTCCGGCGTCGCTCGTAATCCTTACCATCACCGTCTGGAGAATGATGAGGTTGACGATCTGCCACACCTGCCGAACGAACGTAAGGTCAACGTTGCTATAGTTAGTCTAAGAACGTGGCACAAGTCGTGAAGCAGGTCCGAAGCAAGTATAGACCCTATGCTGAAAATCACTCAGGTAAAAAGGACAGGTTCCAAGATCGTCGATCTCCGCCAAACTCTGCTGCTGCTGATAGTTCGTACCCCCCTCCATCCGAGAGCCCACTCAGTTGCTGAATCCCTCCACTTTTGATGCTAGAGCACCCGTCGGATTCTGGATGGGGAAATATGCTGAAATACGCTTCACGCGGTGAACGAGGGCCGTGTTCCGTCGTCGCCGGCGCGGTCGTGAATGAACCAGCCAAAACTGGGTTCACTGTGTCGGTGGTGGGGACATCGCGAGAACGTGTTGAGAACGAGGGCAAAGGTGAGGGGTGACGGGTCCCTACCACCTGGTGACGAACAAGGCCCACTCCGGGCCAAAGACACTGTGGGCATTTTACAATGTAATCCAATTCAGTTGCAAAAATCTGACCAATCAGATTTCGTGAAATAGCCGACTGAATTGGATTACAGTGTGAAATGCCCACAGTGAGAGATGGTTTTACTGTTGGAAAAAACACAGGGCAATTGCGCGTACATATTTTGAGAGCACGGGCCGGGGAAGAACACGGCATAAATTTAGCGTTACTAGTAGAACGTCATCATCAAGTTCAAGTTCCTGATGAGCGTAGATCTCTTGGGTTTGCAGGCATTGCTATGTTTATATTTACACCTACTTACTCCGGTGCCCACAACTGGACTTCTCTGCAAAAGACCACTCAGAACGACCGGGGTACAACCTCAACGATGACATACTCGTCGACATATTTAACTACTATCGACTGATTGACAAGAACGCTTGGAACATACGACTTGTGTGGCGCAAGCTCTCTCATGTCTGTCGAAGATGGCGTCAACTCGTACACTCATCGGAATTCCACATGGGACTGCAAATTCTATGCACCAATGGTCGCTCTGCACTGGACACGCTCGACCATTTACCGTCACTCCCGCTCTTTGTCGATTATCGAGATACAATCGCGACCATAACACAACAAGATAAATTAGCAATGCGCTACACGCTCCTGCTGTGGGATCGCGTACGTCGCATTGACCTCCGCCTCCCGCCCTCCGTTTATCACAAACTCCTCACTCTCATGGACGAACCCTTCTCAACGCTGGAATACCTCTCACTATCGTCCACAACTAAATAAGACACGAGCCTGGTCCTTCCGAAGACATTTCTTACCCCAAATTTACGCCACCTTGCGCTGAACGGTATCGGTCTTCCAAACAGGTTACGGTTGCTCTCCTCCAATGTCTCCCTCGTTACGCTTGTCCTCACGAACATCCGAGCATCTGGTTACTTTCTCCCGCGGCCATTAATAGCACGCCTTTGGTCCCTTCCCCAGCTCGAGGAATTGACCATCGAGTTTTCCGTCCCCATACCCCGCCCCAGTGCAGAGAGAGAACTGTCAGGTAAACGCCTAACAACACCCGTAACGCTTCCCAACCTGAAACGCCTCAAGTTCCAAGGCGTTAGCACATATCTGGAATGCTTTATCTCTCAAATTAGGGCCCCTCTTCTGGAACGACTCGACATCGCGTTGTTCAATCAAATCGCCTGGGTATTGCCACACTTGTCCCACTTCATCGACACAACAGAAGCGTTCAAGTTCCCCACTGCGACTGTCCTCTTTGGCAATGAGATCATCATTATCGCAGACCACTACATTAACTACATTACCCAACAGCACGAAGCACCTTTCACCCTGTGTATAATATGCAAGGATTTAGACTGGCAAATCGACTGCGCAGCGCAGATCTACTGCGCACTTAAGACCCCACTGTCCGGTGTACAGGAACTCGAGCTCGACTTCGGCGGGGCAATGATGCCGACTGAATGGCAGAATGGCGAGATCGACGGCACCACGTGGCATGAACTTCTGAGGTCGTTCACCGGGGTGAACAAGCTTCGTATTTGTGCCGCGCTATCGGAGGAGGTTTCTCGTGCACTGCGGGTAGGTGAAGACGGATTAGACCCAGGGTTGCTGCCCGGTCTGCAGGAAATTGTGACCGAGTTGTATGGGAAGAGGGCGGATGATCTGTTTGGCTGGTTCGTCGACGCTCGACGACTCGCGGACCACCCTGTGCGCTTAATGCCGAGGTAGGCATGCTACCCCGGCTGTCCCGTAGGGTACGGCTAATCCACGGTTCACGTGTGACTTGGCGCAACAGCGACACGATGGAAAGCAGCGAACACGACACGATGGAAGGCAGTGCATCCCATGCAACGGAAGGTAGTGCATCCCACGCAATGGAAGGTAGTGCATCCCATGCAACGGAAGGTAGTGCATCCCACGCAACGGAAGGTAGTGCATCCCACGCAACGGAAGGCAGTGGGTATGACACGATAGAAAGCATTGAATACGACACATTGGAAGGCGATGATTACAACACGACGGAAGCCGGTGAGTACATTTGCATATTATCCAAGTTTCACATCCTGAATCCAGGTAGATCATGTCTACACTCTGATTAATGCACTACAGCGCTCCCCCCACGGAAATGTGGCCCGTTCGCTTCAATGGGGGATTCGTATCCAGGAGGACCCAGATAACGAGGCCGTCCATACCGCTACCGTGACGGCGATACGTGAGTGCCATCGTGATACAAATTTATCAAGTGCGTCGACTCATGGGCTGGACTTCACTGATAGTCCTCGGTATTCCTGTGGGAAGAGGGGTGGGCACCTCAAAGCACTTCGCGGTGCGTGCAGCCGCACAGAGGGCCTTGGTGTTCCTTGAACAGAACGGAATCTTGTATCCCCGTGGCTAGAACGAGGATGTTGAGAACGAGCAATGTGTAATCACTTGATCCTACAACTGGTGTTACTGGGTTTGAAAAGGGTGATTTTGTTGTCAGGAAACGTCCGGTCGAACTAATACCATGTACGATAGCTTGCCGTTGAGAATGTCGACGTTTCCCAGTGCCGGTATGTGATGTGGATCTATATGTTGTGTCTGCGTTGCATTATTGACGATATTGATCTGAGTCTCCTTGTCTCAAGCAAGCACCACCAGCCTGAGATATGGCTCCCATCGTTCCTAGGTTCTCTGCACCATAACGTCTTCAACGCCTACGGAGTTTCTCTGGATGAACCGAGAGTCTTGGTGTCTACAGTTGATAGATGATTGCTTATGAAATTTCTGAAGAGAGCGGGTTTACCAGTTACCATGTGGAATGCGTCGGTCTATCAGCAAAAATTCCGTGGGAAAAACAGACTTGACATAAAATTCTCGTCAACATTCGCACAACTGAGTTAGATTTTTAAATCTTTCACAGCCGTTTTCACATCGATAGACCTAAACTCGGGAAAATTACTAGCTAGCGATGACTGAGGTCGATGAAAAACAATGCTCTTTTTTTCTTGCTTTTTTTCGTCTGCCTGGACTTTTTGGTCTGGTACCGGTAAAGTGTCCCGAAGTGTCCCGATGGGAGTTCCCGAAACTCTGCCCGCGACGCAAACAAGCCTGGCTGCAACGGACTTTTCTCTTGGGTGACTCTCGTATTAGGACCCTATCAAGTATGCAAATATGCAAATTCCGATATGAGTGACTGGAGGAGTCAGGTGGCTCCTCTTTTTCCTATGCCAGTGGGTATCCGTGGCTATTCTTCTTATTGCTCGTTGTTATTTGGGGGGTTAGGGTTGAGATGCTGCCACATCCTAGGATCCTCAGCCATGGTCATAGGGGCTATGAATTCTTCGCTGGGATCCTGGGTTGGTTTTGTTTGGCCTGAGTGCGCCCAGGCTAACACTAACACTAACATCTCGCCAACCCGGGGTTCCTAGCGAACGAGGATCTCTTGGATTTACAGTACTAGCAGTCTGGTATGTTTCGATTACATCTACTTACTCCGATGCCCCAACTGAACTTCTGCAAAGAACCTACACCCACCGCATTCAACATCCGAGCGACCAGGGTCCCTATGAAATTCACGACTGTCAATACGCTTAACGATGATATACTACTCCTCGGCGTATTCAGATATTATCGACTGGACGAGGAGAATGCATGGAATGTCCGTCTTGGGTGGCGTAAGGTTTCTCATGTTTGTCGGAGATGGCGTCACCTCGTACACTCCTCGGCATTCCACCTGGGTATGCATATTCTGTGCACCAATGGTACCCCTTCAGTGGACGTGCTAGACCATTTACCGCCCCTTCCACTCTTCATCGATTATCGGGATACAACTATGGCCATCAGTCGGCAAGATGAGTCAACAATACACCATGCGCTCCTGTTATGGGATCGCTTACGTCGCATTGACCTCTACTTCTCGCCCTCCATTTTGCATAAGTCTCTCATGCTTATGGGCGAACCCTTACCAATGCTCGAGCATCTCTCACTATCTTCCACAACTAATGAAGACACAAATTTGGTCCTTCCGAAGACATTTCTTACCCCAAATTTACGCCACCTTGCGCTGAACGGTATCGGTCTTCCAAACAGGTTACGGTTGCTCTCCTCCAATGTCTTCCTCGTTACGCTTGTCCTCACGAACATCCGAGCATCTGGTTACTTTCTCCCGCGGCCATTAATAGCACGCCTTTGGTCCCTTCCCCAGCTCGAGGAATTGACCATCGAGTTTTCCATCCCCATACCCCGTCCCAGTGCAGAGAGAGAACTGTCAGGTAAACGCCTAACAACACCCGTAACGCTTCCCAACCTGAAACGCCTCAAGTTCCAAGGCGTTAGCACATATCTGGAATGCTTTATCTCTCAAATTAGGGCCCCTCTTCTGGAACGACTCGACATCGCGTTGTTCAATCAAATCGCCTGGGTATTGCCACACCTGTCCCACTTCATCAACACAACAGAAGCGTTCAAGCTCCCCATTGCGACTGTTTCCTTTGGAGATGAAGTCTCCATAATCACAGACCGCCACATTACCCAACAGCCCGGAGCACCTTTCACCCTGCGTGTAGTGTGCAAGGATTTGGACTGGCAAATCGACTGCGCAGCACAGATCTGCTGCGCGCTTATGACCCCACTGTCCGGTGTGCAGGAACTCGGGCTCGACTTCGACGAAGCAATATGCCGACTGAATGGCAGAATGGCGAGATCGACGGCACAACGTGGCATGAACTTCTGAGGTCGTTCACCGGAGTGAACAAGCTTCTTATTTGTGCGGCGCTCTCGGAGGAGGTTTCTCGTGCACTGCAGGTTGATGAAGTCGGGTTAGACCCAGGGTTACTTCCCGGTCTGCAGGAAATTGTGACCGAGGCGGCTGGCAGTTTGTGTAGCTCATTCATCCGCGCTCGTCAAGTCGCAGGTCGCCCACTAGCGGTGCGCTCAACGTTGAGGTAGGCCTTCTACCTCAGCTGTCCCGTAAGGCACAGCTAATCTGGAAGTTCACGTGTGACTTGGGGCAATAGCAACGAGATGGAACGCTTTGGATCTAACACGACGGAAGTCAGTGAATACACCTCCGCTTGGCTCCTCAAAGGCCTCCACTCCCCGATCGAGCATCACGGCACGGTCGTCCCGCAACGCAAATGGAGACCTCAAAACGAGGCCTTGCGCCATTACCACGTGTCGCTGATGACGCCCATCCATTTCGTTCATAACGACAGAGTAACTCTCGGCCTTCCAATTGTCGCCGCTGCAGCGCACGATTGTACGATACTCCTCGACGTAGGCAACCCGGCTCCAGTCGGGGATTGTTCCACAACTTTTATTCGAATCAACGTGAGCGATTTCCCATGCACAAGCGGATTGAGAGATGAGAGGTGTGCTGACGTAACGTGTCTTTTAGTGGCCAGGTTATGACGATTGGTCCGGCCAGATCATGACCAAGGACCAAACCCCAGCTCATAACACGATCACCGTCGACAAATTTGCGAAGCGCGTTGCGAGTGCTGTGTGCAGGTTCATGGATGTGGGTTCTCTCCTTTCCGCGATGACTTTATTGACTGTCTGTCATTTTGCGGGATAGGATCATTCGCGCGTTCACGGGGGCGACGCGCGCTGGCGCATTGGGCCCGGTGGCATCACTCGGGATCACGTCATCCTCATAGGCGTCGTCCATGTTTCGCAAGGAAGCTGGCAACCCATTCTCCAGCTCAACCGCCATATCATTCGAAGACACTTCCACCCTCAGTAATTGACTCAAGTTCTGGAAACGGATGACTCGTCGACGAGACAATCTGCCGACGGCTTATAATCAACAAATATGGATACTTGTACAGACACTTGTTCGAAATGGCTGATGGGTGGGCATCCAGATTCCAGCTGAACTTGGTTCTGTCTCACCAGTGCGTGTGTATGTGGAGAAAGTAGTTCGGGTTCGTGGTCTTCGGAATAACATGCATGGCGGCTAAGTACCTCTAAATACATACTACGATACTCGACGAGAAGTTAGAACAGCCAAGGACAGTGATTATCATGGTAGGCAAAGCACTGTGAGTTCACAGGATTGAAGATCCGAAAATAAAGAATGCGGTCACTTATAGTAGATCCATCTGCGATTTCTTGATGAACGATTACATGTAGCTTTTTGAACGGGTTTGCGGGACCGCAGAAGCCTGTGCTTTATGTGGCCGTGTAACTTCCCGCGGAATGCCCGGGTCGGACTTGCTGATCAACACCAAATGCACTCTCTGGTCTCGGTTCACATAAAAAAAGAACCTTTGGTCTCTCCTGGCACGGGAAGTGGGAAGTCGGTACCAGTTGCACTTCTAGACGCCCAGACAATGTACATCTGACCTTGGTCTTTTCACCTCTCAAGTTGGGTGACCGATCGGTGAACGAACCTTCCCCCATAAGTTAGTGAAAGGCCCAAGCCCGGGGGGGAGCGCTTTGTCCCTGGTCGACACGCCTCGAGTCGTGCCATGTTCACCGCCCGCTTGAGTTTCGCGCGCTTCGCTCCGGGAATGGTCGACATATCAGCACAGTTGAGCGAAGCGGAGATAGGAGAAAGGCACAAATACGTACGCCTTCCCTACAACAAGCCTTCGAGCGACGTGTGAACTCGGCATCCGTTCGCGTACGCTTTGCAGAGATGCAACGACGCCGCGTCTCGTTCTCTTACCGCTTGGCCTCGGGCCCAGTATCTATTCGTGACCGCGCCGGGTCTTGGAGTTGTTTCTTCGTTACGAGCGCACTCGTCCCAATAAGTGCAGATGCTCGTGCTTCCTATCGTCAACATCGGGCGTGGGTGCCCTTGCATCTGGTCTTTACGCTCCGCAGCGGCGCCGCGGGAAACACCGTCTCAAGGGTTCTGGTGACAGCTATGCCGTGCTTTGGGATACCCTAGACCGACCTGCGGGTGCCGGCGACTCGACCACTCTGGGGAACCTAGCTAGGAGGACCTTGTTGAGACGGGAGGAAAAGGGGCGGGCACCGAGGGCATATACTATTGAGTCACATCTCTGGTGGAGAAGGAGGATATAGAGGGCCCATCGAAGAGGTTGGTCGATTTCTCTTTCGGAGGGAGGGAAACGGAACGAGATGGCCGTAAGCATCCGAGGACGAGAGTTGGTTCGTACCTTGAGAGTAGGTAGTTGCTTGCTTGTCCAGCTCTGAGGCCGGCGTGTGATCCACTATCAATGGATAGGGTAACGAAGAGACACTCCGAGAAGAGAAAAATGCACGGGATGACATTGAAGGGAAGTATCACCCGTACAAAAATGGAATTGTCAAAAAAAAGAATATCAACCCCGGTCAGTCCGAGAGTAGCATCTGCCGTAGGTCGTCTTACTTGTATCGTTGCTACAAGAGCCCTGTGAAGGTTGTTGCGTCAACGTGACCAAGGATCTCTGGATTCTGGTCGATGGTGAATCCAATCTTCCTTCATGGTCCTCTTAATTTCTCTCGTCCGAAAAATCTCGTGCAACTCGTCTCGAAAGAACCTGGACCTAGAGAGTATTCGGCCCTCAAAGGAATACCAGTTACAAGTACGCTGCCACAAATAATACATGCCGATGCGCGCCGGGTGACGCACGCCGTTGGGCTCGGTCGTCACGGGGGCCTCATCACGGCCAGCCTCACTCATTCATTTCTCATTCGTCGTTCTGGTTCACCTGGCTCCTGACTCCGAGAGCCCTCCCGGTCTGTGAGCTCCCCGTCGCCATGGCCGTCGATGCCTCGGCTTCTAGCCAAGGCCTCCCCAACATGCCGCGTAGCGGGATCGCCTTTGTTTGATATTGGAGTTGGCCGGATGGTAATATGGAGCGGCTGTTGCTCAAAAAAACGCGTGGGGCAAAGCGGATCTGCATGGTGAGCCTCACGAGCAAGTCCTTGAACGGTCACTTATGTACGTCGACACAGTGCTTGTCGAGCACTGTGAGAAGCACAGTGTTTGCGTGGGGTAGGCCGTGCGTAAGGATACCCAGGGGAGCTTTTCGGGTACGGTAGTAGAAGGTGGGACGAGCAGCAGTGCAAATGCTGATGCACGCAAGCACGTACGGAAGCTGGAGAAGCGGTGGAGATGAAGCGGGGGGGAGCACCGTACATCCCAGCATATGCGGAGGACATATCGGAGGAGGCACAGTCCTAGGAAGGCTATGGAGAATGGCAGATTCCGTCCAAATACACCGCTTGCGTCATGTCAGGAGAAAACGTTCCACAGACAGGCAGTTCCTGTATTTGCCTAATAGGCTATTACTGTGTCGCTTGAAGTTTCAACGTCTCCCCTGTATGTTCAGCTCTTTTGGCAGATCGTGTACTCACTACTACTCAAGTATACAGCGCAATGACCGATTACACTCTTCCGCTGGACGCGCACGGCGACAATAGATTGGTGTTTCTCGAGCATGCGTGGAACATTGGCAGGGCTCAGGCCCTGGAATTGGTTCCTATATCACAACTCCTCTCTCAAATTGCGCCTCCAGAGCTTGCGCACGAAGATCCTGAGCTAAGAAGGTAACCACCACCCGACGTTTCCTTCACACATTTTGTCTTCCCGCCTCTGACATCTCCTTATAGAATACTTCGAGTTTGTGATCTAGCATTACGTTCCGCTGCGAGTTCGGGCACGAAATTGATTGATGAAGTGAACGCACGGGTCAAAGAAGCGATTCGGGTGTTGAGTACGTCGAGTAGTAACTCACACGCAGCGAGCTTGTGAGCGACAATACCAGTGTTACTTAAGTCTCCACTGATTCCCATTCTGGCAGGAGCCTCCAGTTCTTCATCTGTTCAAGATTGGAAATAACACGACAGAGAGTTCGCGTAGAAAGGTATCGGTCGCATGTGGTGAGGTTTATATGCGTATCTCTTCACACACCCCCACCCAACTCTACTTTCTTAGAAATATGAGAGCGAGTGTGGATCATCGATAACTATCGACTTCGTGGTCGTCCGGTCCCCGCGACTGTCACCTCATAACCCAGAAACCGTTATCGTGGGCCGTGAGTACCGATTGATACAGGGCTTGTCTTCGATAATAAACTTAGTCATGTATCAGAGGGGCTCATTGCCGATCCACCCTTTCCGGAGATTCTTTGGAACCTTGGCCAGTGCAAGGACCATCCACGTATCATCCTTGGACAAAACCCTCGCTTCAATCCGCGTTGCCATGTAGATGAGAGCGCATATACGCCTAAGTTCCGGCGCGGCCTGCTCCAAGACCTAAGCGGAGCACTCTAACACAATTGCACTATCTATACTCTTCTCGATGGGGCCGGCCATGTGTTGCTTGATACTGAACGCGAATTCGGGATATTTGGCCACGTCTGGTTATTGAATGTCTCCCCGATATTTAGAGGTTCGCGCCACATTTCCTCATCTCGGTTCCTACTCTCACATATTTTCAGATCGTTCTGGAGTACTCGAGGGAGAACAACATGTTAGTATCCGAGGCAATTTGTGGTACCGCGAACAACAAGTAGTACTCCACTGTTCCGAGTCTCGTTCCAGATGCACTCATCGTTCCTTGCGTCCCATTGTAACAACATCGTCGCACGGTCGTTCAGATGGGGGTATTTCCGAGGACTGGACAGTCCTGAATCGCCTAGCACCGCGCTCCATTAACGTACACAGTGACGGTCCAGGAGGATCCCCTGGGTCTATAATCGGTCTGGTATACTTCATTGCATCCATCTACTCCCACTCCCACACCCAGACTTCTGTATAGGATTTACCTCCACCGCCTCCAACATCCGAGCGACCAGAATACCCCGTGCTATACACTGCCCCCAATACGCTCGACGATGATTTACTCCTTGGCATATTCAGCTCCTATCGATTGGACAAGGAGAATGCATGGAATGTCCGTCTTGGGTGGCGTAAGATTTCTCATGTTTGTCGGAGATGGCGTCACCTCGTACACTCCTCGGCATTCCACCTGGGTATGCATATTCTGTGCACCAATGGTACCCCAACAGTGAACACGCTAAACCATTTACCGCCACTTCCACTCTTCGTCGATTATCGGGATACAACTGCGACCATAAGTCGACAAGAGGAGTCGGCAATACACGACGCGCTCCTGCTGCGTGATCGCATACGCCACATTGGCCTCCACCTCCCGCCCTCGATTTTGCATAAGTTTTTTATGCTCATGGACGAACCCTTCTCAATGCTAGGACACCTTTCCCTATCGTCCACGGGTGAAGAAGGTCCAATCTTGATCCTTCCGAAGACATTTCTTGCCCTACATTTACATCACCTTACGCTGGTTGGCATCAATCTTCCAAAAAGGCTACGGTTGCTCTCCACTGTCTGCCTCGTCACACTCGTGCTCACAAACATCCGAGCATCTGGTTACTTTCGCCCGAGGCTATTAGTCTTCAGTCCCTTCCCCTACTCGAGAAATTGTCCATCGGTTTTTCCGTCCCCATACCCCGTCCCAGTACAGAGAGGGAACTGTTAGGTAAACGGCTAATAGCTGTGACACTTCCCAGCCTGAAACATCTCATTTTCCGAGGCGTTAGCGCATATCTGGAATGCTTTGTCGCTCAATTTAGGGCCCCTCTTCTGGAGCGACTCGACATCACGTTATTCAATCAACTCGCCTTTGTATTACCACACCTGTCCCACCTCGTCAACACAACAGAAGCATTCAAGTTCCGCACTGCGACTGTTTTCTTTGGCAATGAAGTCTCCATAAACACAGGTCACCACATTATGCAACGGTACGGCGGACCTTTCACCCTCCGTGTGATGAGCAACGAGGACTGGCAAATCGACTGCGCAGCGCAGATCTGCAGTGCGCTTATGCCGGCACTACCCGATGTACAGAAGCTCAGGCTCGACTTTGACGGAGGGGTGATGCCGACCAAATGGAAGAACGGTGAGATCGACGGCACAACATGGCACGAACTATTGAGGTCGTTCATCGGGGTGAACGAGCTTTGTATTTGTGCCGCGCTCTCGGAGGAGGTTTCTCGTGCACTAGAGGTGGGTGAAGCCGGGTTAGACCCGGAGTTGCTACCCAGTCTGCAGGAAATTGAGTTCGAGTTCTACGGGAAGATGGCAGACAAACTGTCTGGCTCGTTCATCCACGCTCGTCGAGTCGCAGGTCGCCCAGTTACGCTAGTGAAACCCGGTGAATACATTCGCATATTATCCGACTCAGGAGCGAGATTTACATCCTAAGACCAAGTTGATCACGTTGTCGCTCTGAATAACTTTCTACAGAGGTCCCCCGAGGGAAACGTGTGCCCGGAATTAACCTGGCAGATGATCCAGGAGGGCCCAAATAACCAGGCTATCTATCAAGCTGTGGCGATGTGTGAGTATCATCGTGATATCACTTTATCCAGTACGTTGACTCGTGTGCTGAACCTCATTGGTAGTCCGCGGCATTACCTTTGGCATGGGGAGGGGCGTCTCAAGGGGGCTAGCGAAACGTGCAGCCGCGAAGGAGGCCTTCGGATATCTTTCAAAACACGGGTTGCCGGAATACTAAAGATCCTTGACACTCCCTTAACTTCTAACCAGCTGTAGAAAGAGGGCGCCTCAACCAAGCGAGGTACCAGTGCAGTGGGATCCCTTGATTCTATGACTGGTGTCGCTGGGTTTGGAGGGGGCGGAGTGGTGATGATTAAGAGGAAACGTTCGAAGAACTATAGTACCTTATACGGTAGCTTGTAGTGTTTCCAGAATTGGTACGTGATGTAGATATCTCGTTAAGTTACTAGAAATTCGGAGGCTCTCGTTCACTTTTTCTTCTGTCGGCGGTCGTCAAATCTAAGTCGTCAGAAAATTGCCCGGGCCTTGCATCAAAAGTTCATGTACAAAGTAAGGCGAACACATTCAAGCAGGAGTAACTTCATAAGCCTGACTCCGGCCATCAGTCGCTGTTGCAGCCCTCGGGTCGGTTTTGTTTGGATGTTGCATCAGTGGACTAACAATAGTAGGTACTGATTGAGGTGGCGATGTCTTTTTTGGAAAGGCGACAAACTTGTGGTTGTGGACAACACACCGCTAAAGAGGGGGGTAATTTCCCTCTTTTTTTTGAACTGGTCAGTCTCCTTGAGATCCATCGTGACAACTATAGCTTTTTCCTGGACTCTGCACGTCTTCAACGCCTACGAAGTCCCTCTGACGACGAACTGAGAGGACTGGTGTCTACAGTCAATCCTGATCCCTGATGAACGATTCCCGGTTGCGTTTCTGGACAGATTTACCGAAGATTACCTGTTACCATACCGCTCTCTGTGCTATCGCGGGACCGGTGTGCTAGTACACACATACCCCACGAAATGCAACTTCGGGCCCGAGTCACGCTCACTGATCAACCCCGAAAAAGCATGTCTCTGCTGGCAGCTGGCAGCTGGCACGCTGGCACGGAAGTGGAAAGACGCTACCAATTGCACCGAAGAGCTCTTTAAAAAAAAATCCCATTTGTTTGTATTACCGGGATACAACCAGGGACCAAGACCGGTCATAGCGCGAACCACTACACTTATGAAACACGTGTAATCCGTCGCTGACTGTGCCGAAGCGCTCTTCTCGATACCCCAGAATCATTGACATTTGTCCTTTGATCTGCTCCTTGCTTGGTACTTTCACCGTGCAGCTTGTGTCCGATCGGCGAACCAGCCTTCCCGCGTGAGAGGACCAGTGATGGGCGCAAGCGCGAGGGGCAGCGTCTTGTTGTCCCTGGCCGGCACGCCCCGAGTCGTACCACCTCCATTATCCGCTTGTGCTCCGCGCTCTTCGCGCTCTTCGCTTCGGGGGGTTGTCGATACATCACTGTGACATCGGCACGGAGGAGCGGAGATGGGGGAGAGAAAGTGCAAGTGCACCCGAGTCTCTCTCCGTCAACTCGCATCCCCACCACAGGAAGGCACATTCGCGTTCCAACGCCAACTCATTGGCCGCCGTTGCCGAGTTCGGAGGTGCCCTGGCCGGGCTATGGTGGTTCGTGGTTCGACGTTCGGTCGCGACGAATGCTCCTTCCGAGTCTCGGCCCTCGATATTACCACACTCTCACCTTGGCACTGGTAGTCTGGTGCAGGTACCAGCGCAGTGAGGACACAAGGCCCCATTCGTTGCTCTCCCCTTGGGCAAGGCTGGATGGAGTTACATAGACGTTATTCTTCCATCAGACGGTTTCCTGGGTATCGCGAGACAAAGAGAGGGACCCTGGGATGCGGCGCTGCGTCCATCACCCAACAGGTTACTTGTTCTTGAGAAGCAGGGAAACTCCTGGTTGGATGGTCGCGTTGATTTTCTGTTGTATTCTTTCTCCCACCATGTGCTGTGCGAGCGCCGGGTTGTCGCAAACCTGTCCATACTAGACCAACTCAAGGTCGCCGTAACTTGAAGTGCCGGAATAATCATGCAGAACTGACGACCCACAAAAAAAATCCATTAATACCCAAGAAGGAAAATGAGCGACCAGAAAGCCATGGAAACTAAAAAGAAAAACCAATATTGTCCTGTGGGAAGTCCTAGTCGGTATGTATAGTCCATCAGATGAACGGGTCCAAAGGGGTAAGACTAGGTGAGGTTCTGAATGTAAATATTATGGCATAGTGAATGTACTTGTCGGGGAAGTATGTCTATGGGAAGGTGAGGGGATAAGGAAATGTCTAAAAGTCCTTTTCAAAGTACAGTCCGTGAGTTTGTAGTAGTGACAGACAGACATAACTGGGCGTGAGCACAAGTGAAGAAAGACAAGATGAAACAAGATGTATAACAACAAGAGAACGCTTGACGGAAGATCAGTACGAGAAAATCATCAACCAGGGATTGAGCACGATGGGGAAGAGGATATGACATCCGGCCACGAGCGCGAGCGGGAAGAGGACGGCCCATGCATTTCCGGGAATCCGATATGCCAGAGGGACGAGGCTGCTGGAGAAGACGATCATCATCACAATGACGAGGAAACTGAGAACGAGTGACAGCCAGAACCGGCGCAGGATTCGCGGGACCTCGATGAAGAAGTTCGACTTTTCGACTTCCTTCTTCGTCGCACCCCACTGGATATTATACGAGAAGAGATGCGCGAGCAGGGCCTGGGAAAGATGGATCGACAGGCCACCGAAAAAGAAGAAGCTGTGGAAGTCTTTATGAGCAACACAAATCCTTAAGCATATAACGACTACACTCACAAGAACGGAATCCAGGTCAAGTTCTCAGCCAATGCAGATAAGAGGCTCCGAAGTCCGAGGCGGTACTCGAGGAGGGTAAAGCCGACGTTTCCGAGGCCGGGGAAGACGAAGGTACACGCCAACCAGACCTCAAACGAGTGGAGGTAGTAATTGTCGACGCCCAATGCCAGGCCAAGGATGAAGTAGTTGACGACCGAGAGGATGAAACCGCCGGCGATACCGTAGTAAGAGAACATGTCTACGTTCCCTATCAGCGTCCATGTCTAACCGATGGGCAGCTTCCACTCACAAGACATCATGCCGACTTTGTAGTGAACAGGGGCATCCGACCAAATGAAGACCCGCAATTGCTTGTTGATCGGACCCGCATACCACCACTGGATGAGAGGATTGAAGATAAGCTCGTTGCACCCTAATAGAATGTCAGCTAACAATGAACGCGTGCCAAGCTTGATCTGGGGACACACCATAAGCGTACTTCTGCCACCGGTTCAGCTCGTCGTCAACCGTCAGTGAGACTCCTTCCTTGAAGCCACCCTCAGAGTATGTTGCCCATCGAATGGTGTATCCCCTAAGCTATACATGGCCGTCAGAATCCCGAGCTCCACTCATTTGGGGCAGAAAACACAAACCATAAGACGCAGCGCCATATCGAAGTCCTCCGACACGTTAGCCTCAGACCAAATCTTCTTCTTGTTATTGTCACCAGAGTCCTCAAATGCGGCGTCCTGGAGTGCAGCCCAGCGAAGGAATGCGTTGTGTCCCACGAAAGGCGCGACTTCTCCATTCGCACAGGCCATAGAGATACACTTGTTGATACGACGGGTAAAGTGCGCAATGCCGTTCTCGAAGTAATGATGGGCAACCTGCATAACGTCTACAGCCGGTGAGTACGTCTGGGGTCTGGGAAAGAGGACGAAGTACCCACCTGACTCATGTTGGATGATTGCAACTTCGGGACACTCGGTAAGCTCGCGTGCAGCATCACGGAAACAGTCCTGTGGCAGAACGTCAACATCGAAACGAAGGGTTCAAAGAGAACTGAGACCGCCTTACCTCAGGTACGATGGTATCAGCGTCAATGATGAGAATGATCTCGCCCATACGAATCGCCTTGGCGTTGTTTGCCCAAGGCTTCCAGCGCCGGCCGCTTTCCTCGTAGATTTCCTCGATTGCCATGCGAAGGGCCTTTTCCTCAAGATCCTCGACGTCATCGTCAGAGACAGTAGAATCCGTAACAGAGCCCTTCTCCCCGCGCTCAAGTTCCAGCTTTTGGATGTGCTCTTCCATCTTCAGAGTGAGTGCAAGGCCGTAGTTCATGTTGCTAGCTTTCTTGAAGCGTCCGCGACGTTTGAACCCACCCTCGCCGTCCTCGTGCTTTGGACGCGCTACCCAACCGATGCCATTGTCTGCGTAGAACCTGATGCGCTCCTGACGGTCAGCCTCGGAGATGAGCTGCAAGCCATCGTCGTGGACGAAAATAGACGAGGTTCCTCCTTGACGAGCGTATGTTTGCATGGCCTTCTTGAGAGACATCACGGATGGGGAACTGTGTGACGAACACGGTCAACCATGGAGTGACAAATCCATGTGTGAATCGAAACTTACATGGTATGTGAGAGACTCTCCTTGTACACAGGAAGCTCGATAGTGATGTGGGGCAAGTGAGCGTCAACTTCCTTGTTTGCCGCGGGCTTGATCGCCGAGTAGTATTTCGAGTTCTCGTGGTATTGCGCAACGGGACCGAGGCTGTTTTCCGCTATAAGCCATCTTCCAGACATCTATAAATATTCTGAACTTACACATAAGAGATATTTCCGATTAGTTGGAGTGAGAAAAACTATCACGTGCGATCAGGTCATGCACTGAAACGAAGGTAGGATATAAACTCACGAGTGACACGGAAAAAAGGAACGGGGAAGTAGCCAAGAGAGCGAATCGGGTGAAGGTGCCAGTCAAACGGTATTCCTGGAGCAAGGTGCTGATACCGCTGGCCATGAAGACTTGAAATAAAGTCAGCGTCGAAAATTGATCCGTAGATGAAGAAGCGCACAAGTGGACAGCGCTAAGCCGAGGCCACTGTAAACAGGACCAAAGTACTTGGCAGGCCGGGCGCTAGCTCCACCCTTTTCGAGGTCTTGCGGTGCAGGTGCCCGTTTGGCTCTGGAACCAATTCGCCATCCGAACCACGAGCCACCGGAGGCAGGTTTGGCATTCGGCTCCGCTGCAGCTTCTTCTTCCTTGTCGTTGATCTGGACATCCGACGCTGAGTCGGCTACAGACCCGACTGCAGATGTGACTGCGGTGGGAGGAATGCTTGGGCCTGGGGACATGCCAGTGACTGTGTGACGGTTCCAAACGAGCTTGATGAGGCTCTCCTCGAAGTCGCGGCAGAGCGGGATGATGGTATCCAAGTTCTCAGACCAAACGACCAATACTCGCTCGTCACGCTGCATTGTGGAACGACTCATGAGCAAACGAACAAAAGCCGAGAAAGAAAGAAAAAATCAACATACGATAAAGGCACCGCACTGCTCCTTGTCGGCGCGTGGTAGGTCAGCCATGGTGTCGAGGATTTGAATCCGGGTATCATCATCGACGTAAATGGCATCCACATCGTCCCTCCTGTAAAGATGCTGTTAGTACGAGTGCGGCACATGGAATAAATATGGGCCTACATATTACTAAGGGCAACATGAACCGCCGCGCTGCGTAATTTGACAGCGACGACGGGGTTCAGGAGACGGACAGCTGTCTCGAATGGCTCTAAAAACCGGTTCTCATATGGGAAAACGCGATATTGCCCCGCATTGATACGAAGGCAAACACCAGCATGGATGTTCTCGGCAGACGGCTTAAACCAAGCGTCGCCTTGTGTCTATAAAAGGCATCAGCGAGGGACGACGGTAGTAAGGCGGTGATAGTGACCTGTTTGAAGATATGGTGCAACAAAGCATCATGTGCGTCGTAATCCATGGCTTAGTCCCGTAGAGAATTGACGAGGGAAGGGAGTGCGCGCCGTAAGGTCAACGGGGGGCAAGCTGCGAGGGGACAGAAAAGAAAAGGCAGGGCATTATAAGGGCAACTGTGTCAGGGGAATTCCCAGAGTGAGTACCTTACTTCCTCCCAAAGGTAGGGTATTTCCCGAAACCGGCGGCGGATCAAGTACCAGGACTTGGCACAAGGCATGCGTCGCCGGGCCAGTCTCGAATGAGTACGTGATTTACGCTTGCAGCGCGGCACCATTCAGCGCATGAAGTGCGGCCTAAAGTATAACAGTACTGTATCGGGGAGCCATCTGCCGGGGGTGCATCGCCGGCGAGGGGAACGTTTCTCTCAAGCGAAAACATCATCATCACGGAAAATAAACAGGGCGGAAACGTCACTGTATAAACGCGATAAGGCGACGCGATTATCGAATTGAGTACGAGGGAGTGTGTAAAATGCATCTGACCTTTTTCTTCCATTTTTTTTTAATCGGAAGCCCCTGCTGTATTGCTCCTTTGGCGCCCATCAGGCAAGTTTGTATCATAGTTCCTTTGTACGGGAACCCAATTAGAAGCACGAGCACAAGTTTTAGATTTGACATTAGCAGCGGGTGACACCTGACCTGGCAATGCTTCCAATTCGTCAGATAGTGGCGGCGGCCGTCCTCGTTCTGATACCTCATGGGCCCACTGAGAACACAAGGACCTCGTGTCGTGAGACTGAGGCGCATGCAAGGGGGGTGCACACGACATGGGGCGCTCAGAAGCCTCCGTATTCTCAGGGGGAGACCTGCTCAGGGCACAAAGGCGACATCTTCCACTAGCTCGCTCTCCCTCCCCAGGAACGTTCAAGTCAGACTCGAAGGAGTTTATCAGGGAAGAACAAGGATCGACAGATGGGATCGTTTGATTAAGCTGTGCGGTGTCCTGGGAGCTGGAGGGCCGTGGACGGAGGAAAGACGCTTCCGAATGTATTGTAATTTCTCGCAGGGCTGTCGACATAGACATATAGCATGTGGATTTGAATCGAAGCAGTGATATGAATCAATTGTGCGTTACGACAAGGGCGGCGGAAGAGCGTAGTTACCATAAGGCACTCGAGCCAAGCGCGTGATGGTGTGTGAGAGTAAATGATGCGACCTGAGCATAATAATGACCTTGCCTTGAATGAGAGTTGAATTGAAAAGTTGTCATTTGCGTCACCGCAAACGCCGCTACCTTGAACAAGATGAGTCGGTGGCGCAGCAATGTTGGTGGTTTTCACTTTCAGACCGTTCAGGTACAGCGAATAGGTTTTTGACGCTCCGATCCAGACCGCATATGTAAGTTCGCACGCTTGGGCCTGGCCCTCGGTCCGGTTAGAAGGAATGCCACTTTTGGTATTGGGGATCAGAAGAAATGGAAACAACAGTACTCCCACTCTACTTACAGTAAATCACAAAGCTCACAAACGAAAGTCGTTTTCTGATTCGGTCGAGGCAAAAGATTCTAGGAGAGGCGTATTCCCACTTGAGGTGCTTGACTTTCCAATATCAGACTTACCTCCGTGCGCCATCACCCCCGATCTCTACATCCTGCCATTTTCTCGATCGACCGCTTTGAATGTGTGACGTGTATTCTGCCAGGCAGTGCAACGTTTCCAAAAATCAGGCTTTTTTTTTTTTTTTCCAGGGTGCAGAGGTACGGGCACGTTGAGTGGTCAGTAGCCGACATGAAGGTCCCAAGATAGACCCACGGTTGAATGTGACTGACCGAAGGACAGACATGAGTCAACTGACGACATGAGGCCAATGACGTCTCGCGGAATCAATTTCGGAATCAAATCGCGCTCATAGTTTGCGACTTCTGTGCGTGACGGCGCCGCTCGCATATTGGCTGACACTGATGCATGTGCGTCATCGTCGACCCTGACGTTTGCACAAAACCTTGGTTTATCTCGTCAGTTTGGTTTGGACTACGGTCACTCAGTAGGAATGCCTACTCATGATCAGCGGTGGGGGCAGTTGTGCTCGCGGACACCGGTTTTGAGACCGCATGGTCATTGCGGTGGTAAGTCTGAGCAGCCTGGGAGGGGCATGTCCAGTAATGTGCCTGTGCGCGCTGCGACCTCATTCCGGTTGACAATCGTGGATTTGCGCCAGGTCGAGTGTGATAAAAAGATTATGATATGGAATAGAGGGTATTCATTACAGCCGCTTTACTGTGATAATGATGACGAAGAAACCCTTGGCAAGAAGAAGGACTGAGTCGCCGGAGTGGTCGGAGATTGAAGATAATCGGTTATTTGAGATCTGATCGTATTTATTTTACATAAATGGAATATTCTAAGTCTTCAGCATTTCTCCTAATGGGGGTTCCCGCTCCCGAAATCCCGCCTGTCAAAAAAGGTTTTCGTCGAGGTGTCCATCGCTCTGAAAACGGCTGTAAATTTTTTCTGTCAACATTCACGGATTCACATGTTACAGCACTAGCATGCTTGTACTGTATATTTGATCCGGTGATGTTGGGCCCCGGGTTGAGCGACAATTTTGAGGATACAGTCGAACCTCTCATAACCCATACCCCTTAAAACCCATATAACCTCATAACCACTGGGTTTCCACACCCCACACCGGTATGTGAGGATAGGTCTAGAGCTGTAGTTTAAAATGTATAGATTATTGGGGATCAGAGAGTATGGTTTTCTGGTTACAAAACCCCAAAAGTGGGTATGGGTTATGAGGGGTTCGACTGTAGGTAGGTCCTACAATTCATTTTCACGCCTTCCAACATCGTCCCAAGAAACTGGTTGGTATTATATATAGATTTTACAAAGAACCCAAGAGATCTCTCTGATCGTCTTCACGATCCAGGCCGTTTTTTTAGTACGCTTTGTGACAACGCGCGGAGCATCGCGACGGTGATGACCTTCTGCGGCTTGTCATCATTCACGATCGTCGTCATCGATGTGGATGGCGAGACGGCGGTCGAGGGGGGTGGCATCGATTCGTTGCTGCCAGGATGAGCGAGGTCGTCCATTGTCGAGAAGCTCCCAAACGTCGACTTTAGTCGCTTCGAGGACGGGGACATGCTGCGTGTGGCTCGAGGTCAGAACTTTAAAATATCCCAAGTAGATAAATCCTACCTCAGGACGCTTGCTTCGTCGTCGTCGTCGTCATCAGGTGGTGGCCGTTTGGGTCGGGAGTGGAACAGGAACACCGAGCGCAGTTGTGCTGCCGCCTCGCTGACGTCAGATTCCGCCTCCCGCTTTGTTTCCTCGATATCACGCTTCGGCACCGGGTACCGCACCCCTCTGTCTATCTTCACACTGGCCTCAATGCATCCTACGGACATCTCATAGAGTGCATCAACGAAGGCGTGGACCGGGAAGTCTGGGAGGGCGAGAGCGATCGATCACTCATCGAGGGAGAGACAGACTTGGAAACGAGCATACCGGCGTCCGATGTGCGATAGGATTGTAGGAGCGTACGAAACTCTCTCGAGGGCGTGCGTAGGTCTTTGTGTTCTAACCACACAAAGGCAGCATCATACAGCTCACTAAGACCCTTCGATTAGCCCAAACTTCACTCTCATCTCGTTGCAGCTTGCTTACCTTGAAGACTTGACCCCGTCTAGGGGTATTTCTGGGAGCGGGTTCGAGACTGCCGACTGGTCTAGACGAGTCGTAAAGTGCAACGATAGTGCATTCATGAGCTTTACGAGTGTCTCGAACACTTTACTGAAGAGAACCCAGTCCACTGCCTCCAAGTTCAGAACGACTAGTTGACTTTTTTGGCATCAGGACTCACCCTCGCCATCGATGTAACACCTCGCCACCCAATCCAGTGCAAAGTCCTTCCAAGAGGCGATAACCACCTGCAAAAACTCTAATGAGAGCAATGAGCACACAGATCCGTTGCCAACAGCCATTAGGGTCCTTTTACCTTGCCGGGACAGGATTTCCACGAGCCCGCCGGCTATGTCCAGGTCCATCGAGCGCAATATTTCCGTAAACTTCTCGTCCAAGTCCTTTGCTTTCGAGGACAGAGAGAACGTCGCGTGGGACCCTATGACGCCCTTCGTCGCGTAATCACCAACCTGTTTCGCATGAGCGTGCGGTCAGTATGTAAGAAAAAAAAAAAAGGATCGTACCATGCGATGCAAATCGCCCGGCAGTGCCTCGGCTTCGTCCTCACCCCAGAGTATGAACAACACAGACGGGATGAAATGTCTGTCCTCGGGGAACTTCTCCACCACTTCACGCAAGCGCGCACAGTCGTCAAGTACGCGGTATTTCCTGTTCGAATTCGTGAGCGGCACGGTACGATGAGCAACCCGAATGGTGAACCCACTTCTCGATCTCGTCTTCCAGACCGTGCAGCGGCGAGCACTCGAATACGACGAGCCCAGGCGAGCGCGAATCGGCGCCGGGCGCGAGCGGAATGGAGAATACGTGCTCGGATGCCCACGCGCCGCTGTCGGGCATGTCGAACTTCCGCTCGAGCCAAATGGCCGTGCCGTCGTTCTCGGGGTTCAGCGAGAGCCACAAGCAATAGTCGAACGGCGCCGGGTTGCCGACATGCGCGCGGAGGGCAGCGAGGAACGTGCCAGGTGTCCATCGCCGCTCGTGCTGCTCGCGATTCTAAAATCAAAGTAAAAAATTTAGCAATGCAGAAAGGACGAGATATCAGAACACGTACCTCCTTCAAGCGACGCGCGAGTTCGGCGTCCGTCTGCGGCTGCGTGTACTTTGCAGACACGCGACGACGCGTCCTCCTTGCCGCCTGCTTCGCCTCAGGCTCAGTATCCGTCCCCGACCGTGGGTCCGGCCGTTTCTTTTTCGTCGTCTTGTGCCCAACGTAGGCGTCGCTCCGACGCACGGCGTCATTGTACACCGCGCGTTCTGACGCCTTGGCGACCCACCGCTTCAGCGCGCCGCGCACGAGAGCACTAGTCCTCGCAAATGTAGATGCGCGGGCCTCGAGGTCTTCGACGTCGACCGCGGGCGCCTTGCTCTTGCTCTTGCCTTTGCTCTTCCCATTCCGCAGAGGCGCCGTGGTTGGCGATGCCATCTCGACATCTTGTGGCGACTCGGGAGATATTCGGGTTTTCGGTGGTGCCTTCGATGACGATGGTTCGGCCGCTGTGTCTTGGGAAACCCTAGATAAGCCCGCAGGGGCTGGCAACTCAGCGGCGGTGGGGCGCCTAGAAATGGAAGAGGACGGGAATGATGCCAAGGAGCTTTTAGCGGATATCACCAATGGGCTCAAGATCTCGGGCTCGGAGATGGACTGTACAGAAGGCCAGCCAAAAAGGTTGTTGCTAGATTTCTGTTTCGGAGGGAAGCTGAACGCGGTGGCCGTGGGTGTCCCAGGGAGAGAAATGGGTTGTACCTTGAGAGGAGGAGGATGCTGCGGAACCTCTATACCTTCTGAGGTAGGAGGGCGATCTGTTGATTGTGCTGGTCTGAATCCATCGACGACAGTGGACTGGCGTCCCAGTCGATCTTGGAGAGATGGTTGTTTAACGATTCCATTGAAGGACGGGGCAGATTGGCTTCCAGGTGGTGGAGCAGAGGGACGAACAGAGGAAAGCGGGGATGTGTCGATAGGTGGAAGGATCGGCCGTGTCGGCGCCGACGAAGTCGAAATCGCAGGTAGCGAAGACGACGGGATAAAGAGTTTTGCCGTGGACGCGGGTGGCTTAGGTGGTGTTGCGCCAAACGGGTGTCCAGGGGTGAAGGCTGGCACGTTAGGGTTCAGTGTGCTGGCAGGGAGCTGATCATGCTTCTCCGCGGAAGCCGAAGTAACGGCAGTTGGAGGTGTTGCACCAGTTCCGAAGCCGGCATGTGACCTATCTGTGGGAAATCCAGGAGGGGCACTTTGGGAAGATGAGAAGGCAGGGGGGGTCGATGTCATAACAGCTGTCGTATGGACATGTGACGTCGCCGAGGTGGGCCTGGTAAATGGTGAGCTAAAAATTGACGTAGCTGTGCCCTGGCCCTCGGCATTCAATACAACGGGAGTGGAAGCAGACGTGCCAAACGGCGGAAGAGAGGGATTTGGGGTCGTGAGACCACCTGCCACATTCGAGGTCAAGGGAGGTGCACTTCCAAAAGCCGAGGAGGGTGGGGCGCCAAAGGCAGAGGAAGAAGAGCCCCCGAATGCTGAACGGCCAAAGTCCCGACCCCCACCGAAGACGTTTGGCGTAGTTTGGAGATTCGCAAACGCTGACGCACCCCCGGGGGGGAACGTGCTTGCTGTCGAGGGTGCTGCCGGCGCAAGTGCGGGGGCAGAAGAACTAAACACCGAAGCTGATGAAGTGTCAAAGACCGAAGTCGAGGAACTGGCTCCGGAGGTGTCAAACATGACGGAAGGTGAAGGCCGAACGCCAAAGTTGTTGGTGAGCCATTCAGTTGCGCTTGGCTTGAGCGCTGAAGGCTGGTGCTGTGGCTTAGAATGTTCCCCGGGTTCTTCGACCAGTGGCCCGTCTTCACCTTCACGCAGGAACGCCTCTTCCTCATCGTAATCGTCCAATGTGACGTCAGCAGGAGCTACGGCCTCGTCTGAGAGCACACCATCGATAATATCAGGGATGGCAATGCCAGCGCGGATGGACTCTATGTCCTCGATAGTATCTTTGCCAAAGAGACGCTCGAGGATGCAAGCAACGAGGTAAACCATGACCCGGTTGCCCTGCTCTCGCAAGAGCGCCGCAAGCTCAGCAAATTGGAGCATCCCCTCCTCGTGGACTACTAGCGGTGACACTTTGGTTATTGGAGAAGACTTGGCTTGAACATGCTGGCGGAACTTGGTGGTCAAGAGGAAAACTGGGTGGTTGAGAATAGCGGGCGGAATGTCGTCGTGGCGTTCGCGTTGGTCGCGGATATGGATCAGACGATGATAAATGCGCATCTCGAGCTCATTCGGTGATTCGTAGCGGTCACGCTGGTCCTCGTAAAACTCTTTGAGACTTTGTAGGGCTAATGTTGGAATTAGAACCTAGTTTAGAAAAAAAAGAGAAAACAAAAATCTCACTGTTCATCAACTGTTGTTCTTCCATAGCGATAGAGAACCCCGTACGATCGCGCTCAAAATGCAAGGCAAGAATGTGAAAGCGAGCACAACGCTCGTGACACTCCATGGCAAGGGATCCGGTTTCGTGTTGCATCGTAAAGTCATTTCTCACGGAACGGGATCGATCGCGAATAAAGTCAAACGTGGGAGAGAACCCTTCTGAGGGAAGGAGTTGGCGGAAGAGATAGTCGAGGGTGTGCTGTCCAAGCGGATTGGTCAGGGTTGGTGTTTGCGTCGGGTCAGTAAACGGACCTTGAGTACGGGAGGCGGGCGCAGGTCCGAGGGCAGCGTCTTATCGCCGGCGGCACGCTCGTACATTTTCACTGCTCGCTTATGATCGACACGTTTCGTTCCGGGGATCTTTGAACCATCAGCGCAGATATCGGAGATGCGGAGCGGAGCGAGCACGTACGACTTCCCAGTTGAACAGGTTGTTCTCTCGCTCGCGACGGTAGCGCTCAAAACGCGGACACATGTCCGTGCACGTACCCACCATGGTGATGGCCTCGTCAAGGCGCTTCGGCACGAGCGGGTCGTCCATCTTCCCCTCCGCGATCGCCTTCTTCCTTTCCACCTCGCGTGCTTTCACGAGCTAGAGCAAAAAAAAAAAAAAGGGACGCGCGCACGCACGGCACAGTGTTGCTTTCCAGAGACTGCGCAGACGACGATGTGTATGCGAAAGGGACCCACCTCTTGGTAAAACCGCTCGCGCTCCTCCAAAGTCTCCAGCACCGGCTCGTCGATGGCCGCCGCCTCTACGCCGTTCGCGGCGCCCGAGTCAGCGTGGTCCTCCTTGTCGGAGGCATCGGAGGCGGGGTGCTGGGAGGACTCGAGGTCCGGTCGCGGAGAACGCCCCTTCCCTCGCCCGCGACCACGCCCAAACCCTCGCGTCCCACCGCGCTCCCACCTCGTCGAATCCGCACCCAGGTGCCCCGCCGGGAAGGGGGTGCTCGACCCACTCCGGTCTCCTGCGATCCAAGTCTTGTTTCTGAAGGTCCCACGTCGCCCCGGCGGTGCATTTCCATCGTGTCCGCGGTGTTGGCGCGGGTAAGTAGAAAATGACTCCATCAGCCGCTCCCGCTGGCCTTATTGTCTGTGGTTATTGTGAGTACGGGACAATGAAGGGGTCGCACGTACGTGGGATCGGAGGTTGTGGAAACCGGGGGGATTGATGCGCCGTTTGAAAGGCTGTGGTTGTTGTATAAACTCGAAACGCCAACAAAGACAAGTCCCAAGCCAAGCGACTATCCCCGGCCCGGTAGCCGCTTCACTCGCGTGCCAAAAAACTTTCTCTCTCACGGTCATTGATATATTTGAGTCCTCAGTTAAATCAAAATTGAATAATTTTGTGAACCCAAAAGAAAAACAAGTCGAGTACATCGCTAAACCAAAGGAACTAACTAACACTAATGCCATCTCCTGTACAGCGTCGTAATTCTGCGTGTGCATCCATCACTGTAATCTGAAATAAAGTGTTCAATGTGATATAATAGCATGCCTTTTCAAAAGGCAAAGTCTATGCAGGGGGTATGAAAAAGATCTAGGGTCCGTTTCGAGTCTAAGTCCGTGGCAGACGTATCTGGGCGCGTGCGGAACGAAAAAAGAAGAAAAGGAAAAGAGATAACGTGAATTGTGACATGTGAACGATAGAGTAAAATCAGTACGAGAAAATCATTAACCAGGGATTGAGCACGATGGGGAAGAGGATATGGCTCCCTGCTACGATGGCGAGCGGGAAGATGACGGCCCAGGAGACTCCGGGAATCTGCCACCCCAGAGGAAGGAGGTTGCTCGCAAAGACGATTATCATCCCAAACATGAGGAAACCCACGACGAATGCCAGCCAGAACCGGCGCAAAATTCGTGGGACCTCGATGAAGAAGTTTGAGCGCTCGACTTCCTTCTTCGTTGCACCCCACTGAATGTTATACGAGAAGAGATGCGCGAGGAGGGCCTGGGACAAATGGATCGACAGGCCACCGAAGAAGAAGAAGCTGAAGTTTTCATAAGTAACGCAATCTAAATTAGAGTTATACGATGACACTCACAAGAACGGAATCCAGGTAATGTTCTCGAGGAAGGAGGACAAAAGGCTTCGCTGTCCGAGGCGGTACTCGAGGAGGGTAAACCCGATGTTTCCGGCGCCGGGAAAGACGACGGTACACGCCAACCAGATCTCGAACGAGTGCTCGTAGAAGCCATCCACGTTGATTGACAGGCCAAGGACGATGTAGTTCAGGAGGGAGAGGAAGGCAGATGCAGCGAGACCGTAGTACGAGAACATGTCTACATTCCCTGTCAGCACGAAACTCTAATTGAGGAGCAGAGGCTACTCACACGACATCATGCTGACTTTGTAGTGAACGGGTGCGTCCGACCACAAGAAGATGCGCAGCTGTTTGTTGATCGGACCCACACGCCACCATCGGATAAGGGGATTAAAGATAAGCTCGTTGCATCCTAATAGTAAATGTCAGCCAACAATGAAGGCATATGAGCGAGCCTTGATCCGGGAATTCACCATAGGAATATTTCTGCCACCGGTTCAACTCATCGTCACATGTCAACGAGACACCCTCCTTGAATCCGCCCTCCGAGTATGTCGCCCATCGGATGGTGAATCCCTTGAGCTGCACACCCCTGTCAAAATCTGGCACCATGTTTAATCGGAAAATACGGACCTGAAGACGCAGCGCCATATCGAAGTCCTCCGACACGTTCGTTTCAGACCAGATCTTTTTCTTGTTATTGTCCTCAAGGTCCAAAAACGCGGCGTCCTGGAGAGCAGACCAGCGAAGGAATGCGTTATGTCCCACGAAAGGCGCGACTTCCCCATTTGCGCATGCCATCGAGATACACTTGTTGATACGCCGGGTAAAGTGCGCGATGCCATTCTCGAAGTAATGATGGGCGACCTGCATAACATCTACGGCGGGTGAATACGTCTCGGGCCTGAAGAAAGAAATGAATGATGGGCTCACCTGACTCATGTTGTATGATTGCAACCTCAGGACACTCGGTAAGCTCGCGTGCGGCGTCACGGAAGCAATCCTATGTAAGAATATTAACACCGAAACCAAAGTTCAAGGAGAAACGAGACCGCTTGACCTCAGGTACGATGGTATCGGAATCGACGATGAGAATGATCTCCCCTATACGAATGGCTTTGGCATTGTGCGCCCAAGGCCTGAAGCGCCGGCCGCTTTCCTCGAAAATTTCTTCAACGGCCATTCGAAGTGCCTGTTCCTCGATATCTTCGCCACCGTCACCGGAAAAGGCGGAATCCGCAACCGAGGCCTTCTCCGCGCGCTCTAGTTCTAACCTGCGTATATGTTCTTCCATCTTCAGACTGAGCGCTAGGCCATAATTCATGTTGCTCGCTTTCTTGAATCGCCCGCGGCGTTTGAACCCACCCTCGGAATCGTCGTGCTTCGGGCGTGCCACCCAGCCGATGCCGTTGTCCGCATAGAACCTGATGCGTTCCTGACGGTCTGCCTCGGGGATGAGCTGCAAGCCATCGTCGTGGACAAAAATGGACGAGGTGCCGCCTTGACGGGCATATGTTTGCATAGCCTTCTTGATAGACATCACGGATGGGGAACTGTGTTATGAACATGAGTAATCATCGAGGACAACGATGGCTAGATTGAGGCTTACATGGTCTTTGAAAGACTTTCCTTGTATACCGGAAGTTCGATAGTAATGTGGGGTAGGTGAGAATCGACTTCCTTGTTCGCCGCGGGCTTGACTGCTGAGTAGTACTTCGAATTTTCGTGATACTGAGCAACAGGGCCGAAGCTATCTTGGAAGGTAAACGATCTGTCAGAACGTATGTATTATGAACGTACACATAAGATATGTTCGTGATCACTTGAAGCGAGAAAAACTATCACAGGCACTCAGACCGTGCACGGAAGCGAGGTAGAAAATATCCACTCACGAGCGAAACGCAAAAAAGGAACGGGGCAGTAGCCATGAGTGCAAATCGGGTAAAGGTCCCAGTCAAACGATATTCTTGGAGCAGGATGTTGGCGCCACTGCCAATGAAGACTGGAGGACATTAGTCAGCACCGAGAAAACGTTCCACAGATGATGAATCCCGCACAAGTGGACAGCGCTAAACCGAGGCCACCGTACACCGGGGCAAAGTACCGAGTTGGCCGGGCGCTAGCACCGCCCGTTTCGAGATCACGTGGTGCGGGCGCCTGTTTTGCTTTGGAACCAATTCGCCATCCCCACAGAGAGCCACCAGAGATGGGTTTTGCGTTCTCAGGTGGAGAGGCCGGAGTTTGTGTAGGTACAGGTGCCTGCTCCTGAAGTTTTTCGTTGAGTTCCGATTCTGAGTTGGCTACAGACACGTCTGGGGACGCGATCGCGATACTTGGGCCTGGTGTGATGATCGTTGACGAGCGATGCGAGACTATAACAAGCTTGAAGAGATGTTCCTCAAAGTCGCGGCACAGTGGGATGATGCTATCCAAGTTGTCTGACCAAATGACCAATACCCGCTCGTCGCGCTGGGAAAAATACATGAATAAATGATGAATGGGAAATGTCAGAAATCAACATACGATGAATGCACCGCATTGCTCTTTGTCAGCACGCGGTAGGTCATGCATGGTGTCAAGGATTTGTATGCGTGTATTGTCATCGACGTAGATGGCGTCTGCGTCTTCGCCCCTGAGAAGGGATAAGTTTGTGGAGAGAGACGAGTGACGTCAGTGGACCTACACTGTGCTGAGAGCAACATGGACCGCGGCGCTGCGCACTTTGACAGCGACCGCGGGGTTCAGGACACGGACAGCCGCTTCGAACGGCCCAAGGAAGTGGTTTTCATAAGGGAAGACACGATATTGCCCAGCCTGGATACGAAGGCAGACGCCGGCGTGGACGTTCTCCGCGGATGGTTTAAACCATGCGTCACCTTGCGTCTACAAAAGGGATGAGACCAGGACGGCAGGCATAGGGAAGTCATGTAACCTGTCTGAAGATATGGTGCAACAAAGCATCATATGCGTCGTAATCCATGGCTTTGTCCTCGGCAAAACGAGAGAGGGCAGGCAATAAGAGAAAATGGGGCCTTGGGTCGACGGGGGACAAGTTGCTAGGGAGAAGGACAAGAGCACCTTAAAAGCTGGCGGAGTTGCACGATTCCCTGAGAGAATGACTTTTCTTCCAGACGACCGAGAGTCACCAGGCGGATCATTTCGCAAAAAGAAGTCGTATGCACGCTGCTGGACTAGTCCCGGATGAGGAAACGATCTGCCGGATGCGGCAAGGAGCCTTACGGCGGAGGAAACGCGGCACAAAGCATAAATTATCGGTAAGAAGCACTCGGAAGCACAGGGCCGGTGAGATACGCAGAGAGGGTCATCGATTCATCACCAAAAAGAAGCGAGGAAAGTGCATCAGTCCCCAAACACGTTCGTGACGTTCATCAGGGCGATGCCCGCGCAGCGCATCTGACCTTTTTCCCTTTCCATCGCGTGTCCTCCTGCTCTCGGGGCACTTGCCAGCGAGTCTGAGGCTATTTTTAGTGGCTAGTTGATTAGAAGCACAAGCCCGAGTTCAGTATTTTTAATATTGAGCCTGACCGAACGATACCTGGTGATTTTCAAACCGCCGCAGGCCGTTGCATCGTTCTGATTCCTCATGGCGCAAAACATAACGGCTTCGCGCCAGACTAGAACCAGTGATGCCGTGAAGCCAAAGCGCACGCAGGTAGCCGACGTAGCTACAGAGAGTTCAGCGCCGTTCCCATTCGCAGAGAGAACCCGCGCAATACGCAATGCGCAATGGCGAAATGAGAGAAGAGACCGATAACTGGGTGGCTCTTTCTCACCAGGTACGGTCAACGTTCCAGTCAGACTTGAAGATGTTCGTCAGAAATATTGAAGGACAACATGAGGTTGCTGAATTAGGCAATGAGACAACCCTGGGAACAGCTTATCGCTGAGTGGAGAAAAGGCGCGTCCAAAGGCACTGCCATTCTCACCTGTCGAGACGGCGTGGAAGGTTTGATTGAGACCAAGACTTGGATTCAATTAGTTTCCCGATGTCTGCGGCCGAAGAGTGTCATTATCACAAGGCACGCTCGCCAGTAGCCTACCGGCAGATGTGCAACTATGATGCGGTCAGGACATATTGACCAACCGAATCGAGAGACAATGCGTCAAAATTTGTTCTAAGTGCCATCGTAGACGGGAGACGCCACTGCATTTCGTTCGAGTGGTGCTACAATGACTCTCGGTGGAAACTTGGTGGCGGTCGGTGACAGGGATGAGGAAGTTCTCTCAGGTCCGACAAAGAAATCTCAGATTTACGTTCCAATTCTCTTCGGCCACCGTCCACCCCGTGAGAGAACGAATTCGTCGTGATGACATGGTGACAAGCCAACTGCCATTCCGCATCGTCGAAACACGTTTCATAAAATAATCTACTTGACCCACACTTGTTGAAGTGAGTAGATTCGTCATCATTCTTCAAATTGACATTTATTCAGCGTGAGGTCATTGGGCCTGGGGTTTATGGTATATGTCATCAAATTCTCTGGTCAACAGAGTCGTTGGAGCCAACGAAGGCGTCGATTTTCGTTACTTCACCCCCGGAGCGAAATACAACCTGGTGTAGGCGATTCATTTAGTACCATGCGATACCGACGGGGAATCGAATACGCGAGGAATAAATTGAATACTCTCGTACAGTTCTTTCTGTATTCATTCAGAGAATCTGAATCTACGAATGCGTAGAGATAACGACGTCCGTTACTCTGGCCCCATAGCTAAATACAGCACAATTCATTTAGCACAAGCGACACCAACGTTGAACTGAATACGCGAAGAATATGTTGAATATTGAGCGCATATTACTGTCGTATAGTCCTTTCTGTGACCATCCGGCGAATTTGAACCTACGGAGGCGTCGAGATAACAATGTTCGTTACTCTATCTTCGAGCCCGAATACAGCCTAGTTTAGGTGTTTCATTTAGCACGCACGCGATACCAACATCGAAATGAATTCCCTATCACCCGATGAATATGTTGAGTATTAAACATACATTGAACTTTCGTACAGTCGTTTCTGTCAACATCCAGAGAACCCGATTTACAGTGTCTCGGCAAGAGCACCACGTCAAGCGAGCTTGGCGACATCAGGCCCATCTGGTTGCCTTTGAGGTCCCGAGTTGAGTTTTTGAGTTACTGGTTAGCGAGGTCAAGCAATGATGACAGCATTTGAACCACGAAAGTCTTTCATTTTTCAAAGTATCCTGGGTCTGACCCGGAATAGTATCTTTCACGGGAAAAAAACGGACTGTCAAGGCTGTGATCGGAACTGAGGCGGGGTGCGGTCGAACGTACCCTTGTAGTTCGTAGCCGCCTAGCCCGGCATTACCATAGCATAGTTCAGCAGCGATTTTGCACATCCCCATCCACCTTCTCTCGGAAATATCAGAAAAGTTCGTCCGAGGGCGAGGCTCGTCATTCTTCGAACACCAGCTGAGCAGTATGCCAGAGCGAACATCGGGAGATAACACATTCAGTTAATGATGGGGTTCTGAGCCCGGCGGACAAACTGCGGGGGCGGGACTTGTTTTCCCCGAAAGTGATAAAGGTGCCGGGTCTATGTGACCAAAGGCGGTATGATTGGCGATAAGGTGGGCGGGAAGAACTACTGTACGAGTCACGAACCGGCATCGTCCCACCACGGGTACATGACTTTTGCACAAGAAAGGGGAATACGTACGGACGTTGGACGTCGAGCGTTTAACAGTTGGTCAAAAGCTGATTGATGCAGCTGCAGTGCCACGCAGTCAACGGTACCGGAGCTTGTCATTCAATGCTCAATGTTCAAACTCGTGGGGGAGACTTTGTTGGCACACGCCCTTTTGTTAGGCAACAAAGAACCTTTTGTTTTGCGCCCATACGTTCATCTCGACACAAATGGGAGGGCTATCGGAGTGCATGTCCGTCTGGCCACCGATTCGGAGCGCGAGATTGGGGTATCAGACATGATGACATGACGTGCATGACGCCTTGTAAGCAACAAAGCGTGTGTTAGACCATGTTTGCGCAAAGGGCAAAATTTTCTCGGCATGTCCGCGTCCGCGCGTCCGCGCATCATCGCCCCCCATTCGTTCACACACGCTGCCATTTGATGTCGTCTGACAAGCCGCGACATGAAGGCGAGGCGTTCAATCTCCCAAATTGTTTTCGTTATATTTTAAAATTCGTTTCTTCCCGGATATTGTTGTCATTGTTGCCCGACGCCCGCCCACGAAGACAATATCTCATGCGGCGGAGGTAGGTGCCAATGCGCTCCCCCGTTTCTATGCTACCATCGCCCAGAAGAACGGCAATGCTGCTGGTAACAACCAGCAGTGTGAGCAATATGGAAGCGACCGCCTTTCAAACTTTAGGATCTGAGTGATGTGTCACTCCTGCGAAAGGAAGCAACAGAGTGACATGCGCCTCGCCCCGTCCTCACGAATGCCTTCCGGCGCATGGGTCCATCCCTGGGTGTAATTCGGCAAATCACACCAGCGAGGGCCAGTTCCCAAAACATTGGCGGCTTCGAACTTCCATGCTAACCTGAGCACCCCTGACTGGTCCAGATATCCCCTCCATCTCCATGGACGTCGGAAGGTTATGCATTTGCGGCGATTGAGGTTCCTTGATTGTACAGCGTGCCTCATTACGCCGTGCCCAGGAACATAGCGTATTTGGTGGCCGTAATAGTTCAATGTGATTCATCGGGCTGTTCTAGGGATCCGCATTTCTCAGACGCTTGGCCATCAAATTGGTGGGAATATCTAGGTTTTTGCACCCTGTCACTTCACTTGACGCAAGTCATCGCAACGCCCTTAAAGACCCGCTGTCCCCATCGTCATCCAATTTTAGGACTGGCCCTCCCCTTCACTGGTCACTCATCTGTTGGATATGTCCTCCTCCTCCTCATCCTACCCGCCGTCTCCCAATCCTCAACAAGAGGGAAACTTGGCTCCTCCTCGTCCTTCCTTATGGAATACTCAGGCGACCATGAAGGGGCACCCATGCGCCAGCGCCATTCCCGCGGATCAGTTTCTGGGCAGCTCCGTGCCCAGGACCGCCAAACAAGCTCGGCCAGCATCCCTGCCAGTGGTGCGAGCACCCCGAATCCGTTCTCCACTCCCGTTATGGGGGCTACGGACCCGTTATCGGCACCTGCGAGCGTGATTAGCTTCAGCCTTGGGGACGCAGCTGCTACCGGCTTCGGCGACGCGCACAACCGTATTAGCGCTCACAGCTCAGTTGTCAACAGCGCTGTGGACCTTCAGCATCGCCAGTCGGGTACTCGGGAGGCCTTCTCCTCTCCCCGTCCTATGACTGCCGTGTACCCGGTCGGACACCAGGCCGCGCGCTCACGTCCCACCAAGCGCAAGGCCCGCCCGGTCTCTACGATGTTGTCAGGCGAGATCACCAAGCCGTGGCTTGGCAAGAAGGACAAGTCTGCGCGGATTTCTTACATCCTCACTTATAGCATGTTCGTTATTGGCATCATCGGGTCTGCCGTGCGCTGCTACTTTGGCTGGCGCGATGTCGACCTGATTGGGCGGACGTGTCTTGTCTTGGAGGACCACTTTGACGGCAACGAGCTCGACAGTAGCGTGTGGGTGCACGAGGTCGATATGGGTGGCTTTGGGTTGGTGTTTTCCACTGTTCTTCTTTGCCGCGACCTGCTAACGAATGTTTTCTCGCAGTAATGGTGAATTTGAGATGACCACAGCGTCGTCGAACAATTCGTTCCTCCGGAATGGCGAATTATACATTCTTCCCACGCTCACTTCAGATGTCATTGGGAAAAACGCCATTCATGACGGGTACACGTTTAACCTGACGGGTTGCACAAACGCGAACTTGACGGCATGCGGCGCGGTCAGCAACATCACGAGTGGGGCCGTCATCAACCCTGTGATGAGTGCACGTCTTACCACAAAAGGCAAGCGTAGTATCCGATATGGTCGAGTCGAGGTGCGAGCCAAATTACCACGAGGGTGCGTCATCGATCGAGGGCAATGGCCTTCCCTACTTGGTAACAAACATTGAACCTGACACCATCTTGTTATTTTTAGGGACTGGGTTCGTTCCTTATTTTCTGTGTTTCAGCTTAGCGGCTTAACCCCGTGACTCATATTTCCAGTTATGGCCCGCCATTTGGATGCTCCCGGAAAACAACACCTATGGCCCGTGGCCTCTTAGTGGTAAGTCCGGTCATTCCTTCCTTCACAAGTGCCTTATCTCCTTTCTTATCTCAGGCGAGATCGATCTCATGGAATCTCGTGGAAATGGCCCATCATATCCCGCACAGTACGCTGAACTTCTCGTTCTTCCGTTCCGTTGAAGACGCTCATTGGTCTTCACAGAGGAGTCAACTATGTCCGAGGATCGCTCAACTGGGGTCCCTTGTCATGGTTGAATGCCGTCTACAAAACCTACGGCTGGTGGACAATGCGGCGATCCACTTATGCTGACGGCTTCCACACCTACGCCCTCGAATGGAGCGAGAAATTCCTGTGAGACATCATATTCGTTTCTTGTCTGCCCTGAATTAACTCGCGTCATCCCGAAAAGGCGCATTTACGTCGACAGCCGTCTTACGTACATGCTCGCCTTGCGTTTCGACATTCCGTTCTTCCAGCGTGGCAAGTTCCCAACTCAGGTGGCAAACGCCTCGCAAGAGATCATCCTCCCCAACCCTTGGGCAGGCCGTGGTAACTCGGCTCCTTTCGACCAACGTACGCTACAGCCCATCGAGTGTCCGGTCCCGTAGCTGATGGTGCCCCCTTAATAGCATTTTACCTCATCCTCGACGTCGCTGTCGGCGGCACCAACGGCTGGTTCCCAGATGGCGCAGGCAACAAGCCATGGTTGAACGGAGCAATCAGTGCGAATTTCTCACTCTTTGCGTGCGCGCGTTAGTGACTGACTCTAAATGACGTTCTAGATGCCATGCAGCTTTTCGCTCAGTCGCAAGACAAATGGGCACCTACCTGGCCTCAGAGCGAAGACGACCGCGCAATGAGGGTGTACGCAAACTTTCTATTTTTTCGACTCGCATCACTCTGACACTTTTGAACAGTGACTACGTGAAGATGTGGGAGCAGTGCTGAGAGCCGTTCATAGTTACCACTTTCTTTTCACGGGACTTTTCTTCAAATGCACACGGACTAGCATACGCTCGTTTAGAACTGGTAGACGATTGGTTGTTTTTTTTTCTTCTATCTCTGTCCTTTCCTTGGTGGTTTTTTTGGGTTCATTGATACACTTTCTGGCGTCATCTCCCTCGTTGCGTCGTATATCCCATTATGTTACATTACGGCTATTGTACCCCGAGCAATTCAATCGCTTATACGTTAGAGCTCTATTGACAATGCGTCTCCCTTCGAACAATTGATACTCTATCGAACACGACCAATCGGGGTGCTCTTATCGCCACCATCGCTATAGACTCATGTGTTCTCTTTGTTGTGCTATTTAACAATTTTACGCTTCCATTCACCTTTGATCTGGAGTGTTTTAATAAACGGTCAGGATCATTAAGCGCTTCTGAATACATTTTTTTATATTTGTCGAAGCATCCTGGGCCAGGGTGGCGTAGGGTCAAACGCAACTGCTCAATTCCGCGCGTATCAAAAGCTTCGAGATGAGATTCGTCTTTTCATTTTTGGGATGCTGGGACCGAAGTTACGGGGGAAGGAGGGCTGTCACCGTGCCAGGCTGCCCCGAGAACAACGGGTGTCACCGACGGGCCTCTGGTAATCTCGCGCTCCTGTGCCCGCGATGCCGTATCGCAATCACTACTGTACGAGTTCGTCCTCCATCTTCACGCGCAGCTTCGTTGTGATTTACCCTTTTCCGTGTTTTTCATCAATCCCAAGTCAGCAACAAATCATCAAATTGAACAAACGATTCCGATGCCTTCCGCGCCCCCCCCCCCCCCCCCCCAACAGCGTTTAGTTCTCACATCGTCCTTGTCTCGCACCACAGCTTGTATTTTTTTTTTTCTCTTGGCCTTTTCGCCCTGCCCCTCGCGGTTCTCACACCCATACACCCCCTGGACACCCGTGAGAGTTGCGCGTTCTCGGAAGTCCGGTCAGACATTGGCACCTCCGCAGTTCTGTGAACAAACAGCCAGAGAAGCGACACGACAGGAACTTCAATGACAGCCCCATCCATGACGGCCTCGCCACCTCTACGCGCATTTCCCCATGCACTCCGGGGGGGGGGGCCATCGTAACTTACAGCGGCGTTAGTGGAATCTAACCTTTTTCGGTGCTTCTGTCGTTCTCGATGAAGAAGATGACCTGAGAAGAAATTCTTTTCGTGTGGGGGGGGAGAATGGAAAGGAAGTGGACGTGGAGCAGCCACAGTCAGCAACGTAGTCCGCGAGTGAGGAAGTGCGAGTGCCCATCCATCCATCGAGGGCCAATCGGGGAGCCACTGCCGAACGCTATCTATCAAATTAAATGTCACCGGATGCTCCCTATCGCACATCGAAGCACAATGCGAGGGCATCGGTCGAGGAAGCAACATCGCATAGATTTGTCCGCGAGTAAATACCCTCGGACGGCATGTGGATCAAGTCTTGAAAGGAAGCCACACGTACTGAATGAAGCGCGACAACATCACGGACACGTGACCGTGACTGCCACCGGGGAGACCAGTTCTCCGATTCCCGAGATTACACGCTCGACGTCCGCTACTGTATCCTGTTTCCGTTCGTTCATCACGAAGCGAAGCGTGCAAACTTCAAAGCAAGAGTGGGAACTCCCGCGAGGCAGACAGGCAAATTTACCTGCACCGTCCGCTCTTATCGGCTTCGGTTCTGCGGAGCACTGGTACTATGTCGGCCACATCATGGATAGGCAGTTCCATAGCTCATTTTATCCACATGTCTTGCATCGCTCCACAACGCGATTTCCAGCCAGTAATTTGTCTGTGAAGTTATTTACATTCGTGCTCAAAACTACAAGCTATAATTGGCGCAGCGGCACCTGTTTGCTAGCGATCGATAGAAGCTCACTCTGGTGTCCCCTTTTCCCAATCATGACCGTCAAATTGAGCCCCTAAGATGACCGTTCCAATTCGTCTCATCACGGTCTCTCCTGCAGAGTCCTGATCAGAATAGAAGCGACCGCACCTTTCCTGTGCTTGCAGTTTGATGACGTTTTCTCAATAATTTGTCCATCTTAGGGCGAAGGGGACCCTCCGAGTACAGTATTACGACACGCACGCACTTTTTGCACGTTTCGCGCATGCAACAAGCCCAGACGATGCACCCGTCAGCTAAAATAGAAGGGTTGGGTGACAGAAGCGTGTTCCGTGCTTTTCCCGACCATCGAAGATGGGGCATCATGTCCCAACCAATGGCTAATGTCCCGAGTTGGCCGCTATCAGATTCGTTATACTTACCCTGCGAGGAGACCTATCGCGATTGACGATGCAGAGCACAGTGGCGCACGCGCGCCGGATGACGTCCGCGGTGTCTGCGGTGCATGGCCGACAGCCCCCTTGATGAGAACCCCTGATGATAGTAGTTAGTTCACCATCACAATATCGAGTTCATCAACAGCCAGCCACGAATGTTTACGACGTCCGGCGTCTCCATCCAGCCGTCCCTGGCCTCAAGGTCGTTACGTCCGCACAAAGAGCGGCATTGAGACGCTCGTTCGGGGCGTTCGGGGCGTGGGTGAGGTAACCAGGTACTGTCATATTTGCTCGTTTCCCGTCCATTTGTCTGATAGTGAACAATATCGCAAGATGTAGACTAGGCCAGCACACCGTGATCCCAGGAGCAGGGAAGAAGGGTCGTCCGCCGTGTGCTTTGTGTGAAACGGGCACAATAGAGATACGGAATTTCTGCTAGAACCGGCAGAACTTAGACCATTGTATCCGAAGTCCCTTTCGTCATAATGACCTTCTTGTTCTCCCAAGTCCCAGTGCCCAATTCCCCCGATTCTTTGTTTTTCGGTGATAACGCATCGCACCATCACAGCTGACGAAGAAAGAAGTAGATATGTCCTCAGATATGAAGTGGATCCATGGCAGAATCACAAGAAAGATTTGTAGGCACAGCCTTTCGCCCAGGCCGAAATGCAACAGGCACATTAGGGATAATGGGGCTAGATGATTGTTATCGTAGCGGGGGCAAAGTGATAGGCGTTTGTGAGGATGGCTGCCGAGCTGCTTCGAAATGAATAGCATGACAAACCCATTTGGTATGGCCCGAAGGAAATGAATGACATCCTGTCCCCGTGTAATTCAGTTGGTCCTCTCCTAGAATTTCGAAATCAAGGAACACGTTGATAAACAGGCGCTTGAAGGTGACATTCGAACAGGGTGCTGTGTATGTGTCCGTGCTTCGTGAAAACATGGGTGAAGGTCACCGCGATGTGGTGGGGTGGAAGAACATATCAACCCGCCAGCGGATAACATCGTTTTTGAAGAGGCGACCCAAATTCGAACGACAATTTCACCACATGAATTCTACAAGCGAGACTTATGTATATCCGGCATGGTGCAACGGTTAGCATACCTCGCTTTCACCGAGGAGGCCGGGGTTCGACTCCCCGTGCCGGAAAATATTTTTGTGTTTTTTCTCTTTCGTCTACACTTCAAGTTCTACTGTCTATCGCCTCTCCATGCAGACATCACGAATTCATAACTATATGTCAACTTTGCGGGTCCCGCGGGTCGCAGGCAAAAAGAACTGTCTTTGACAGCAGAAACCTGCCTTCTATGTCACTGTAGCTTCGAGGCTTCATAACCATCGGGGTCGAGTCATTTGGTCGAAGAGAAGGAATGTTGCCATGACGAGGCAATGGCGCTGGTAGACGAAGCGATGCAGGACCAAAACAGGATATTATTAAGTCTAACGGGTACCGAAAAACGGTTAACCATACGACATGACGAGATAATGTCCAAGTCCGATTTTGACGGAATGCGTGTAGCTGGCACCCAAGATTGCTCTTCGTGACCTTAGGGACTCGTCTATGACCAGGTGTACAAAAGTATACTTCCTTTGTGTCTTCGCTAGGTTCTATGTCATCTTGATTCTTGACGACGCAAGGTAAGACGTCTCTCGACTTGTCGTATTGTTGCAAAGTTAGTCTAATTCTTCGATTCCACTGCGTGACTCAGAGTCTGCCCTTCGCATGCTAGCTTCTTTATCTTCGAGGCGCCTTGCTATCCTTGCGTTTGCAATTACGGTATTACTCGAATGGTCCAAGCCTCTCATTTCAAAACTTATGACGCTGACATGCGCTCGGCAGTGCAATTATTAGAATGCCAATGTCTTGCACGAATATGGACTCCGATTTCCTCCAGTCCCCTATCCTATCATGGTGGCTTCGATTCGCGGCCGCCGTGCCGTCATATCTGTACTCATGGCGTCGTGACGCACGCTGATGGCGTTAATACCACCCGTATCAACGACTCAGATGCCTGTCCCTGCTCTAACGAAACCCGGTATCGCCTCATCAACGGCCTTGGCACGGTGACCTTTGTCCTCGATGACGGTTGATCGTTTGTTCCCGCCTTGCCTCACTACTAGCTGTCATTGTCATTTGCTGTCAATTTACGGGAGGTCTCCGGACCCGGCCCAAGTGCGTGGCCGGGACAGCGTGCTCGCTACCCGACCGCGTTTTGGGGTGTACTGTTATGGTGTATTCCGAGAACCCCGGCGAAGTGCTGAGCGGTGTCGAGCACAGCCAGCGGCATCCCGATTGGTTCACCCCTGGCGGATCACGCACATTGGAACCCTCCCTCCCCAGAGGGCTTTCTTCACCCCGACCTATGCGCGAGTTCAAGGTGCAGGATTATCCTCTCGTCATCGGAAAATTCCTGATTTCCAACTCTTGTTTTTGTCGTCGATTGATGCTGGGGCAGTTGGCGTGCGCACAGTGCGGCCGTTCTACCTAGTGGAATCAGGCAGCGACCACGTCACGCGGAATAAAAACAACTACATGCCCTGCTTTCCGTTGTTCTGATGGACAGGCCATTCAGAACTTCGTGCTCATGCCAGACGAGTGCGCGTCTTGAACGGCGAAGTCGCACATGTAGGATTGGTTGGCCCTCTATCTTTCTACTTCCAGATGCTCGACGTCACGCCCGTGATCCTCCTCAGCCCACCACCTAGAACTTCAATTTTCTCGCAGACCTGAAGAGTAGAGAAATGACGAATTAGATCCGAGCCCCGGAAGGCCCTAAATACTGGTCAAGCGCAAGCGCGAGAGTCGAGACGATCCATCGGAAGTCGGCACAAGGCAACAAGACGCACAAGACACCGTAGTGCCCTGGCAAATACACACGCAGCCCCCCCCCACATACACACACCTTTTTCAAAAATGACGAACATCGTTGCAGGGCGGCTCGTAACACTTCTCCGGTAGCTCCGATCTACCACATAAACCTTTGAGAAGTTGTTCAAGGCAAGGGGAGGGGGCAGAACGTCATACATCACCACCGCATAAAGTAATCCCAGCCTATAATATTTCCCCGTCGCAGCGGCCTTGATAATAATAAGGTCAGAGAAACCAAAGTAAACCTTCGCGTCGTGCCCCTCTCATTTCGACGCCTGACAAGTTGCTAAAGCCGCTCCATTATTGGATCATTGAGGTCATTTGACGGAACAGTCAGCCGTGATTTCTTCCATAACTTGAAAGGTGCTGGATTACTCATAAGTGTTGCAGAATTTCGACTTGACGTTCTACGTTTCTAGGACCCCATCTCTGTCCTACAGATGTCGACGCCCTAATTATTTGCTGGGGGTGGTCTCGCGGATAGTCGTCCAGCTGCCCGATTCCAGGGCAATGCCCACTCTGTTGCCTTTTTCGAGTGTGCGTCCCTTCCTTGGTTACTTTTGTTCTCTGTTAATCGTAAACGGGTTTCTATGTCGTAGCTTTTTTGTTTGACTGTATGGAGAATCGCGTTCATCCTACATCAACATGATATTTATTCGTTTGCAACCTCCTTTTCCCGCTCTGCCTCTATCCTAGCGAACGGAGTGAGACAGGCGGACAGGGGAGGCGAAACCTCACAGCGGGGTGTCTCTTTCGTATGCCCCCCCGGTCGGCCGACTCCGCAAACAAAAACTTTCCGATATGAGCCCCCATCTCACAACTATGCACAGGCCCTTTTTTTTTTTGATCCATGTTTATTCTGGGATGCGTACCGGAGATCACTGCATGCAAAGCAGAGTTTTCAGACCAATAAAACCTATAGAAAACCCGATGGAGGTGTTAACCACTTATCATGGGTTTTTTCTTTTGAAAAACTCTGAAAAAAGAGTTTGAATTTTTTCCGAGTCGCATGATTCATTGCCTGCCAAAAGTGCTCACTGACAACATGGTTCTGTCTTTGCGTGCACTCTTTGCGTGCACGAACTGAGAAAAGGCGCTGACTAATACTTAACGATTTTTCATCATCTATAATGAGAAAATTATTTTATTTAAACATTATGTCCATCCAAGGATTATATTTTTGTGAAAAAACTTAATGTCTTTCCCTGAAATAAATCATAAGTGACCATTGTTCTCAGTAAGCTGAACATTAAGTTTTTTTGCAGTGTGATAATTCCCAAATGGACTTAAAGTTTAATTTTAATTACATTTTAATTATGGATTGTGTAAAATAATTAAGTATTAGTCACTGCTTTTTCCCAGTTTTTCGCGTGAAAAAATGGAATTATGTTGTCAGTGTGCTGTTTTTGCTTGTAATATTCAAACTCTTTTTTTCGGAGTTTTTCGACAGAAAAAGCCCTTGATAAGTGGTTAACACTCCATAGGGTTTTCTATGTGTTTTATTGGTCTGAAAACTATGCTTTGCATGCAGTGCTCAGTTTCATCAAGTATAATCAGGAAACTTGAAGGCCGTGGACGAACCAATGACCCATCGACTCTCAGTAACTTGGATCTCAGTAGTCATGCATGATAGGTCCCTGGTGTATGTAGTGATGGCGATCTAGCCAAGCCACATTTGCGGAGTTGCAGCACACTGTGAGCACGTTTCGTCTTAGTGGCGGCAATCGACGCTACATGTACTGACATGTGCTTCTCCCAGACTAAGATTATCAAGCCCGACACCGTACCGGAGTTACCGTAACATTCTGGCACACATTCCCTGGAGACGTAGATGTAGCTGTGTTTATCTTCTTAATGCCAACGCATGAGACCAACGTGTTCTTCAGGTGCAGGAGTATTTGTGTGGCAATTACCAACGTGCTTGCCTTGCAGACGATTGTGTGGAAGTACGACTCGTTTGACCAGTAGGGCAACATCACCGCCACCGCCATAACTACTACCTGTTCACCAGCAGCCTGATGTCTGGCAACCTCAATACGGTCGGGGGTATCATGCTCACCCACGAGCTGAACAACATTTCGACGCAGGAGGCGATCAAGTGGTACCTGCAACTCAATGTGGCATTCTCCGTGCAATAGCCTCTCTTTTCATCCCTGATTTCCCAGAAACAATACCGAAATTTATGTTAGGCCATTGTCCCCATTGCTGTCACTTTCAATACGACAGTGCAATACAAGGAGATCAACTATTTCCCGCTGACCTTTGAGCAGTGTACATCGTAGCCCACCCGAATCATATCTGTCGCAGAAAGGCTCATTCATACATACTTTTCGTCTCATTGACAGAGATCTTGGGCCAGATGACGGCCTCTGCCAGCAATTGCTCCAAGTCGGGTACGGGCACCGGTGCGAGCTCGAGCCCAACCTCGAGCTCTGCTGGTAGCACGGGATCAAGAAGCACCAAATCGACCTTCGTGCCGACCCAGGTTGTGCAGGATGCTACGCTGTGCATGGCGATAGACATGGATGGCAAACTCACGGGGCACCTGCACTGCGGTCTTCAAGACCGGGGAGGAGGGATGTTCCCGAATTCTTTTTGGGTTTTGCGCCAGCGCGATGTTGGCCGAAGTTTCCTGCAAGTAAGAATTGGGGTGCAGACTTCATTTAAGGAGTAGACATGGTCTTTCTGTATTTGTTGAGAGGACCACGAGTTTACAAGGTTGACTGAGATGAAAGTCGTTTCTTCCTAATAAGTTCCTATAATGAATTGGTGAAATCGAGACCATGACCGATATACACTGTAGACGAGAAAGTAGGAACGAAACAACGCCTCGGTCAATTGCTATTTTCGCACGTGCGTGTCTCTCAGACTCACGAGTGTCTCACGACTTTCTTGCGTTATCAGGTCAACTCCGATCCGTCGCTCGTGCATATTTGCTTCATCGTAGTTCTTCACACAGCACCCAAGTTCAGCAAACCAAATTTATTTATCCTATCCTGGGATGGAATTGGATTCACGATCTACAACTGATATGGACGATCAAGAACGGTTAGTCAAATAGCTTTCTCTCGAACATTGGCTGACCAATTTACGAACAGAGTTACTCATTTGAAAAGGTATACAGGACCTACCATTGTTTTTCAGCAGAATTGATGTAGTTGCCTAGAAAATTTTGTCAATTTTATCAAGACACGTCCTTTATCCGAACTCAAGATGGGACCCGAAGATCAGTCCGCTGGGAGTTGCTCGATCGCCAAGACGTGGACGGAATCATAATCGAAGAACCAAGATCGACGACAATGCGTAACATGCGACACTTCGCAGCTCACTGGTACCCACCTCCGCAGAGCCTTGGAAATTAATTTAGCTTCTAATGCGAATCACCGTCCTGCAAACGGCTTCAAAATCAAGTACAAAATGCTCATTCACACTCCACTTGGGCTCCCTTGCTTCTCTCCCTACGACTCCCTCCTCCTCCTTGCATCATGCCGTCCTTCATGCGTAGGTTCAAGCAATCCCAAAATCTCGACATCACAGACACGCTCAGTCTCATCCATTCGCCATCTACGATCTCGTCGACATCTCAATCCTCCATCTCGATATCCCTGCGCCGGTGGATGACAACCCTTCCTTCGTTATTACATTTTCACAGGAGTCGAGGATGCCCCTCCTCTAAGGCCATTTCTCACATCTCCAGTCTCCAGTGTCCCATGGCCCCACTCCACTAGCTGCTCGCCATCGCCTCCATCTCCAGATATCCGTCCTCCCAGCGGCTCGCGCGACGTGTTAACATTATCTCCGAGCTCGACATGGCCTGCACCGATTCGCCTATCTCACCTTCTCGCATGACCGAGATGTTCCCGGGCGTACCGACATACATTGCCCCACCTAGCGCACGGTCCTCCTTCCAGACGCACCCCACCCGCGCCCGCACACTCGGCTCACCCGCATTCCTGCACTCCCCGACTGAGTCCGCGCACGCACCCGCACCACCACTACCGCCCCAGTGCATCATAGTGACTTGCCTGTAGGTATTCGAGCCGCGCAACCCACGGCTCGCCCAACAGCAGTGGCGCCAGAACCCTCCGATCCCGCTCTTATTCGTCTGGGCGCACGTCCCGCGCTCGCGGCCGCCCGTCCTTCGTACTGGCACTGGCCCTGGCGCTTCGCTCTATGCGTGCGCTCTCGGCGCTGACGCTGCCAGCCTTCGACGCGGAGTTGCTCTCCGCGGCACCGGGTACGCTTACGCACCTGACGCTGCTTGCAGACACGCTACCCTACGCGTTCTTCAACGACTTTCTCGCCGCGCCCGCGCGTGTGCCTCTTACCCACCTCGCGCTACCCCATTTTGTCGGTGTGCCCCCTGCTGCGCGCGACGTTCCCTCCGCAGCCGCGCCGCAGCTTGCCGTGCTCCACAGCAGTCCTGGCCTCGCAGCCACTCTCGCTCCTGGCCGTCCGCTCCACCGTGTTATGCTGCGCATCGCCAGTATGCTATACGACGGCTTACGCCCCGCGGCTCTTTTTGGCGCGCTCGGTGACTCATTGAAGGAGCTCGTGCTCGCTCTCGTGCCCTATGTGGATGTGCGTACGCGCGGGCGATTATTAGGCGCGCTCGGAAATACGGGCGCGGGACTGGAGGTACTCGAGCTGAGTCTTGACGGCACTTCAGATGAAGTACGCGCCGGCTGCCCCCCCTCGGCTCTTTCTCTATTAATCGGTACTAGGTCTCGCATCAAGCATTGTACAAGCAAGTCGGTTCCCTACTGCCGAACATGCAGGCGCTCCGTACGCTCCGCCTGCGGACTTCTCTGCCGAAGCCGTCAGGACGGAAGAAGGCCCGTCACGTCTCGCGGTGTGGACACGCCCTCCACTTGGATCAGCATTACTGTACGCTGCGTCACCTTTCCTTCGGGGGCGCATTGGGAACTTGAGCTGGGTGGGTACGCGTGAACTGAACTCATATATGCTTATTTTTCTTATTTTAAAAAAAAATTGTTTTCTTTGCGTGCACATCTTTCTCATTTGATAGTCACACAGATTCATCATGGTGACTGGGTACTTATCATTCCTGTTCGGGGCTAGCTGGCTGCGCCGACTGTCATCTGCGTACTAGTAGTTATCTATCAACTTATGCCCAATTCAATGTCGCTCTTAACGTCGTTCTCAGTACTGCGTACTCCCTCCACTGGCCCCGGCAACTGGGTATGTGTATTCGGCCCCTCCAGTCCACTGCCCTCATACTACGTCGGACCGCTACTCCCTTCAAATAACCTGTATGTGTATCGCTTACCGTTTGACCTCTGTCACTGTCCTCACGCCTTGTCGCTCCCTATCCGACTCGTACGTCCTTCGCCGTCCCAAGGCGCGGTACCGATGCCATGGCCTACTTCGCCTTCGCAACGGAGTCTGGCGTCGAGTCTGTGTGCCGGACGTCGCTCTCCCTTAACACCGAAAGGACCTCTCCGTCGTTTGTGTACTCCGCCACCAGCTTTCAGCTGCGCGCCTGCGAATCGAATGTCGACGTCGACGTCGACGTCCTCGTCTTCTACCCCTTATACGATCATCTTGAACCTACTGTCCCACAGCCTGAGGGCAGGTTAGTCGCATCCACAGCACACAGCGCCGACCTGGTTCGGGACGATGTACCTACTATCTTCTTCTACTGTTTGGTCCGTTGGTGAGTACACCATTCCTTTGCCCCCCTCAGCTCGTCCCTGCGTGTCGAGCTTCCTAACCTCCGCTCCGCCGATATCGTTCGTCATTAAGCACCTACCCCGAGTATGACCTCCGAAACCGGACCTGTGATATCACTGTCCCGCGTATTCGGCAAGTTCCACCTCACCACGACCCGCCTCAATAGACTGACCACTGATTTAACCTTCCCAAGGTGGCGTCCGACGAAACGGTCCATCCGCCGCAACGGTCGCAGGTACTGCGACTGCCTGTACTTTGAACGCTATCACCCACGCCGATGCCACCTGCTCGCGATTCAACTCATTTGTTTCGATACCGTCGAGGGGGCTCTTCAAGATACAGGGAGTCGTGTGGCGTGACCTCCCCCTGAAACTAGCAAGCCATTAGCTGGCCTTCATCAATCGTTACTCAGAAAACAAAAACAATGGAATTCCATCAGTCCTACATCCCATTCGAACAAGAGGGGCCCCACCTTTCTGATTCCGTACCTAGCCCTGGGGCTGTGCTCGGTGCCTGCTACCGGGCCCTATGATCTCAGGAAGGCCTTTGGGACCATCATGAAGTACGTCCCTGCCTCAGTTTGTTGGTTCCATTGCTAAACGGGACGTTAGGCGAGACCGTGCAGGTATTGGGCCGCGAGAACTTGGCATCGTGTTTAAGGACCTCCACGTTGTCGGCTTGGGGGGTGCCACCAGCTACCAGCCTACCTTTGGCTCTTTCTTCAACCCTAGGATCATCATCGAGAAATATCCAGGCTCGGGCCTCACGGCGTCATCCCGCCTTGCGATATCCTCAGTGGTTCCGAAGGCATTATTCGCATAGGGGCAACGGCGGGTGTATTATTTACTTTTGTCTAGGTCGGACATGATTTTCTCAATCAAACCTCGTCCTGGGCAACCCAGGCTCAGGATGCAGTACGTTGCTGAAAACGTGCACCAACCTGCGCCGAGTATCATCACGTTGAGGGTGAAGTGTATTGCGACTCTCCCACCAGAATAGGTTTCCAAGAACTATTGCGGGGATATTGTCCACTCCCCCGAGGACGACATACATTTCCCAACAGTTTACGGTCGATAAAATACTCCGCTTTGCGGCCAAGATGCGTGCACCGCACAAATGCCTGGTGCTTCCGCGTAGTCGTTATGTGCCGCACGTAACCGACGTCGCGCAAACCATTTTCGGTTTGCGACACGTGAAGAATACGCCGATTGGCGATGCGGCTATCCGGGAGTACAGTACCATGCGGCGAGAAGAAGCGTGTTTCAATAAACGAGGCATTGACGCTTCGTTCCAGAATCTCGGCGTGGGACAAGTTGGTATTCTTCTTTTGTTGAATCGCTGGGATACATGCCAGAGATACAGACCAGTTGTAACTATGAGCCGTTACAGTTATGAAACACGCGTAAGACTTAAGGCGTACATATAGGAAAAACAGTGCGAGACGCGAGTAAATATTAGTTCGTTGCTCCTCGTGGGGGTGGGGACAAGTCGGTATTCCCGCACCAGTTTCAGGCACATTTCCTACGTCAGTTCCACTCGAGGTCTCGAGTTTGTTCGTGAACTACGCATGGCAACCGTCGTGCCCATACATCCACCATCGTACGTTGGCCGCACAGACCAGTCCAGGTGATATCTCATCGATCTTGGCTCTGAACCATCACGTAGACCACCCTATATTTCACTGTTGCAGGTGTGTTGCGTACTTTTTTTTTCTTTTCTTTTGTTCAACATGTTTACTCTAGTTACGAACCTCCTCGCACGCACGGTCCGCGAGGACCTCTAAAGGACCAGTCTCGCAGACAGCTGCAAAATTCGCCTCTACATCCTTGGCATCTAAAGTGAGTACAGCGAATCGTATGGACATAACTTCGTGTACAGTATCCAGGAATTAACTGTACGGCTAATACCCCCATGCAACGCAGAGAGAAAAGTTAACAGTGGCAGCCCGGGGTAGTCTTATCCAAATCCAAGTCGGTTTGAGAAGACTAGAGGGTGTGTCGAGAACAGGTCAAAGTCCAGGTGTACACGAACCTGAGAACGTGTTGAGGACTGTCTCCATCTCAAGCAACCTCAAAGTCTCTTCGCCACCTTTCCATGACGTCGGAGCTTCATGTAATCTGTGCGGAGCCCAGGTGACGGTGTTAGTGTGAGACAGTCTCAGATCGGAATATCGGAATAGGGACACAAATTCACCATACTTCTTAGTACCTGCGGTTACTGATTCCGTCATTTGTGTGAAAGAAGTAGTGACACGGCCGAACCTATTCAACAACGTAGGAACGAAGGGTGCCGTTAGCACAATACCCATCTACACTGTAATGTCGTCTCCAACAGTAAGAGATCACCAAAAATGGGCACATCTTTGGCCCGCACGACCGTGCATAGGCATTATGGCTTCGATATCGCGCAACCCAATCCGCACCGCGCGGCCAACCTCATCTCAACACCTGAAAATTCGCTAAGCCATACAGTACCAGTATTGGAGCGGGGACGCGTGGGGGTCGTAACACAACTTGATTGGCGCTAACGTAGATCATCTGACTCGGACGACAACATCACCTTCTCGCTACGGCACAACTCCATCGGGGAAAGCATTTAACATAATTACCTCGCGTTCGGTACACTGACAACATAATTCCATTTTTTCACGCGAATAACTGGGAAAAAGCGGTGACTAATACTTGATTATTTTACACAATCCATAATTAAAAAGTAATTCTAATTAAACTTTAAGTCCATTCTGGAATTATCACACTGCGAAAAAACTTAATGTTCAGCTTACTGAGAACAATGGTCACTTATTATTTATTTCAGGGAAAAACATTAAGTTTTTTCACAACAATATAATACTTGGATGGACATAATTTTTGAATAAAATAATTTTCTCATTATAGATGATGAAAAATTGTTAAGTATTAGTCAACGCCTTTTCTCAGTTCGTGCGCGCAATGACAGAACCATGTTGTCAGTGGTACACGTTACCTCAGAAAAAGTGCTATACCACGTGACCGCGTAGATGGAGAGGGCGCAAAACTGGGGGAGCGCGCGAAATTTTGTTCATTATCGTCTTTTTTATTTGATCATCCTCAGTTTTTCCCGGCCTCATTGTGTCCATGCTTGTCTGCAACTGACTAACCAATCTTTTGCTATCTCAAAGTCCCTCCGCCCATTTCTCACGCTAACCTTTCCTAACTGAACTCCCCCCTCGGACCTCTCCCCCTCCCCTCTTCCCTCTTATTGTTGTTTTTCGAGCAACCATGCGCCGCAGTGGAACCCACAAGGCCAATCCGCCCCCATTTGAACCACTTCCGGACAACGTGTTCAGTCGTCGAACCCATCCGTCCTGGCACGACGCCTACGCCCGATGTGTCGGGCTTTTCTTCTGGGCGGTCGGCCGCCAGCCCCCTCCCGGAACAGCCTCTTACGACATGTGCTCGCGGGTGCTCGGCCACCTCGTCCTGGAGGCCCCCACCGAGCTCGGGCGGGATTGGGTGTGCAAGAAGATACTGGGCTGCGCGGACGAGCACGCGCTCGCACGCCTGGCGCAGAAGTACATATTCACCTTTGTCGCGGCGTGTGCGTCGTCCGCGTCACATAGGCCGCGTCGCCGGCTCTGAAAGTTCGTTTCCCAGAAGTCAAGGCTTCTGTAGGACCGTCGTCGCCCGCGCGTGGCGGACTCGGGAAAGGTGCGGTTGGGGGCTCGTCCATCTCGACGCCCGACGGTGATCGCGGCGCACGCGGCGCTGCCCCTTCCACCTACCAGGATAAAAGGATGCTCGTGCGCTTCCCTACTCCCTCGCTTCCCCATTCATCGTGATGAACCCAGAGCTGCGGACCTGAAACTAGGCGTTGGAGCGCGATGCATGCCGATGCGTGATCACGGGCTTGGTGCACTCGGCGTCTGCGATAGGCGCGGCGGTGGAAGCCACGTTCATCATCCCCCCTTCGGTTGATATCCGGACGCTTTCCCGTTACGCCGGATTCTCGGGTGATGACCCTCTCTGCGAACCCACACCATCCTTCTATCGTGTCGAGAACCTGCTCACACTACATGTCGACGCAGCGGATGAGTTTAGGACTCTCAACGTCTGGCTCGAGGCAACCGTGAGTAAACGCCGCTTCCTTAGACCCAGATCCCTTGTTTTTTCTGTTGCTTCTTTCTTACTTGGTGAGACTCAGCGCTTGTTTCCACACTGCAGGGTCGCGAGGACGAATATCATATCGTCACATGGAATCCCACCACCCTCGCGGCGTCCCGCCGACAGACGACAGTGGCATTCTCGACCACGGATCCCGGTGTGCGTCCCGTTCCCTCTGTGCACTATCTCCGCCTGCGCGCTGCGTGTGCGCGCGTGGCTCACAAGTCGGGCGCTGCGGGGTACATCGAAGCTCTCACGAGGGACCTCGCGACGTTATCTGTCCTGGCGGAAGATGGATCGTCAGCAGGCGTGCTCACGGCTGCGCTATCCCGAGTAACAGGCGGATGAGTGCACGAGAGACCCCTATGGCTCCGATTGTTGGTCAGTCACAATCAATCGCCAATCTATTGGCATTCTATCTTGGGTATTGCTACCGGTTTTGTTAACTTTGCGTGTACATGTCATGGGTTTATCATATCCCCAATAGAAACGTGTGATCTCCCATGTTGGGGTGTTGCTGTAAACTTCGCGACCATCCAGAAAGGCTAGCAGGCATTTCCAAAAACACAATGATCATGATCACCCGGCTCTGCCTGCTTGAGATGATATTAAAGCGCCACCATGACAGAGACTTTTGAGGGACGCCCGCGAAGATCACTGTGGTCAGTGAATCGGAGTGTTAAAAGCCATCGCGGTCTCAAGAACAGATGTCGTGACAAGTTGGCGAACTTGTCCTACAGTACCCCCCGCTGAGTTTGTTTCTTTTGTCTGTCAACCAGGCGATCAGGGTGGACACGTTTATCGGTTCAATGAAATGACAGAATAACAAACGTGGAAACGTTCATGTGTGCGGAATTATATAAAACGCGACGTGACGAGCCAACGTGTTCCGGGTGAAGGCGTCACTCGGGCGAAAAAAAAAATAGGGACGGAACAAGTAGATCCAACGCTTTGGATCTGAGCGATGGAAGCCTAGTCAGACATCTCCCCACGGATAGTCTTCGTAGAAAAATCCGCTTGCGAGTCCAGGCCGGGCAAGTCGTTCCATTCGAGCTGTCGCTCAACGTCGTATCACATGATAATGTTATGATCCCAAGTTGATAAGGCAGCCCGTGAGGTTCCCACCGCCCGTTTTTTTTTTTTTTTTTTCACGAACAAAAAGGGTGCACATCAAGGTGTACAATGCCAATGGGACCTACGAAAGGGGAACTCCAGAAAAGAGTCAGAAGACTGGCGCCACAAAAGCAAAAGCTCAAATTGCGCGTCTCCCTTCGGTCACGATGGGGGAGCGGGCGGAAAGTGAGGTGAAGGAGACCTGATGCGAGCGGCGGGTGACGGAGATCCACGCACAGGGGACGAGAGTACTGAATGCAGAGACCAGAGCATTGCACGTGATGCATGACTAATGGGTGGACAATCTGACAAATTTGAAGGTAATGACGCTTATGAGATGTTTGTTTCACCTTTAATGTCGGTCGGACGGACAGGACAGCGTAGACTGGCGGGATCAACAGCATACTGTACTGCTTTCAGCCGCAGGATACAAATGCCCAATTACAGTAACGTGTGCACGTCCCAGGTGTCGTGCGATCACGTGTTTGAACTGAGGTGTCCCTAGGAGAGATGAGTTCTGAGGCCTCAAACATCAGGATTCAAGTTTGCAGCATGAGGGGGGACCGGGCTACTATAGATCGGGGCTAGTGCCAAACACGTCTGGTATGGTGCGGAACACGCATACTCGGCTATTAGCAGTAAAATTTAGCCCGCATACAGTCGAACCCCTCTTAACCCATAGCTCTGATAACCCATATCCTCTGATAACCCATGACTGATCCATCCACCAAAATACGTTTGTAGGCTGTAGAATACCTCTCAAAACCCATAACCCCCCATAACCCATAGCGCAGATCGTCCACGGAGGGGGTATGGGTTAAGAGGGGTTCAACTGTACTAATAAAACAGTTAAAGGCGGCAGAAACGAGTCCCTGTGCCGGGCCAGGTACCAATACTGTAGCGCCGGAAGAGTAGGCACATGCAAGGGTTCGTACAGGTGCGTAGTCCTTATTTATTCCCAGGGAAAGCAATGAATACCAGGGGTGTGTGATCAAGTAGAGTCAATTTGGGACCATGTGGGAGAGCCGTCTTTGCGGTACTGGGGATGTACTGTATGCGCGTGGGCATTTTTCTTCCGGAGTCTGGACCACACTTGTTCGCTTCGCTGCCACATGAATGGGGATATTCGGTAAGAGCCTGGAACGTCACTACTTACCCTGAGATTCAAACAGATGTACGAACTTCATTCATCCGACAACAAGTGTGGCACAACGTCTGTGAAGTCAAGGTATGTTATGAATCTGAGTCCTTACTGAAAAAAAAAGATCACTGGCACAGGTTTGACCAATTTTGTCAATCTTACAGGACCGTAAGTCTGTAGCATGCATTCCAACGCATCACTACTGTGCGTCTTTGCACCCGGGTTTGCGAAGAAGTGGCGGTTACTCTATGGGTAACCTCACTAATAGCACCTAGGAGACTATTTTGGCTCGCAACGTTGGATTCAAGGGCATGTCTCAGGCCCTTGCTGTCGGTGCTGTACACAGGGACAACATGTCAGACATGTCAGGAGTCGAAGTGCGTAAGTAATTACAGTAGCCAACTGAAATCATCCAGACCTTGCAGATCTCGGGCTCATTCAAGAGTGAGTTTGGTCTCGCTATATTCCATCCCCAATACTAAGACTGGGAACATAGAACCCAACTCCAAAGTTAAAACACGTGAAGGCCGAAATATTTTTTAGCCTCGGGCCCTCAGATAAGGGCGAGAGACGAGATGACTCGTTGAATTTTTGCGCATCACCACCATATATACTGGCTTGCATGGACGGGTATTGAACTTTCAGTGCTCAATGTCGAGAGAGAGCTAGTGGCCAATGCAGGCTCTGAAATTAAAATGGGACTAGGAACTGGGTGTGCAGTCATTTATACTCTGCTCATCTGTCCTCGTGACTTTCGTGTGGGGTTTCCGCTGAGCTGGGTTTTTCTCCGTGTATCTCTGGCCGTTAGACCCCCACAATGCGAGGCAGTCCTTTCTCTAACTACAGGCCTACAGCGTCTTTGAAAAATAGGACGGTGAATTGAAGGGGCCTATTGCAATTTTTGCCCAGCATCGCTGCAGCTGCTACTACTAATGGCACTTGGCTGCCTGGTGGTCGGTGGTGATCTACACCGTGTATCCAAGCCGGGGGACACTTGCAGTAAGCTTGTTGGAACCGCGTGCCAATTCACGTGACCTAAGCGGGATCCATTGATACAGTAAGTTACTAGCCACGATACTAGCGGCAAGACTAGCGGGGCCGGGGACCAATTGCAAGCGCCGTACGGGACGGTACGGCGTACTAGTCTCGCCAATACCAAAAAAGGCCCCGATGTAGGGTTCATGACCTCGTGCTTAAATGTCGACATGTCAACTCTCATGCCCGCAAGCTGTGTGTTCTTTCCCTTCCCTATAGCTACCCACAGCGGTACAGGGCAGTTCCACCTCCGTATACCTACTTTGGGGTCAGAAGCTGCTCCGTCTCTGCTCCTTGATCGACGTCTCGTCACCATCAGCCTTCTTTAACCTCCCCTTCGGTTCTTCACAAAAATAAATTTGGAACATCTTACGCCCAGGTCCTTTTGCGATGTTGTTCGATTTACAGGTGCTTGGGCTCGTCGTCGTGTTTCTCACGACGCCTGTCCTCGCTCAGGACCACAGCTCCGAGCAGTCCGAGGCCCAGATTTCCGGTGCGCGTTTTCTCTCTCACGAACCAACCCTCTCCCCTTACTTTTCACCCTCATGTCGTAGATCCCAATCTCGAGTGCACCCCGTACTATTACGCACCCTCGGGCCAGTACGTCTACGACTTCCCCCCAATATGGCAGCCTGCGACGCTGCTTGCGAACGACACCAAGGGCCAGGCGTTGTGGGCCGAAATCTCGCCCAGTATACCGACGAACATCCAGCCCAAGGGGCAGCCCGACGGGAGCACCACCAACGTGACCTACGACTCGGAGAATGACCCGGACTGCTGTGAGTTGCCTTTCTTCCAGCTGTGATGCCCGATGCGGGAATTGCGAGGTTGGTTTGTTCCCATGGCTGCGTCAAAGCAGCACAGCTTTGGTTCGCCAACTGGCAGCTTCTTCGAATGAAGTTGCCAAATTGACGCCTGATCACTTTAAGCTTCTGTCGAACATCGCAAACCGCGGCTGATTCTACGAACAGGGTGGACGATTCGCCAGTGCACGACACCGAAGCTCGCCAGGTTGTCGCCGGATGTGTCCAGCATACCGGAGCCCAAGGCAATGGGGTACGGGTTCGACGACGGGCCCAACTGCACGCACAACGCGTTCTACGACTTCCTCGCGAGCCAGAAACAGAAAGCGACCATGTATTACATTGGGAGCAACGTGCTTGACTGGCCGCTGGAGGCCCAACGCGCGATTGCAGATGGGCACGAAATCTGCGTTCGTGAGTGTTGACTTAATTCTCTATGTTCCATCGACGTCGGAACTGACTGTCGTTCGTGTGGCACGGCAGACTCTTGGTCACATCATTACAGTGAGCTTCTCCGACGCTCGGGGTTAAGCAGTTACGCACAATTGGTCTCATTTACTGATGCCCGTCCGTAGTGACGGCGTTCGAGAGCCAAGACGCGTTCGCAGAGTTATGGTATACTGTGAGTACTTGTGGCGGTCAACGCCATGTATGCTGATAGGATGTGTGTGTGTGTTTCCCCCAGATCAAGGCCATCAAGCTCGTTACCGGGGTTACCCCAACCTGCTGGCGCCCACCCTACGGAGACGTGGATGTATGTGTTTATCTTCCTAATGCTGACACGAGACCGACACCTCTGGGTGCAGGACCGCATTCGTGCGATCGCCGCCGCGCTTGGCTTGCAGACGATCATGTGGAAGTACGACTCGTTCGACTGGCGCGCCGGACAGGACAGCATCTCCACCACCGATGTCGACAATAACTATAAACTGTTCATCAGCAACATGACCTCTGGAGCCTTCAATACGGTCGGGGGCATCATGCTCACACATGAGCTAAACAACTTTACAATGCAAGAGGCGGTCAAATGGTACCCTCAACTCAAGGCGGCCTTCTCGGTGCGACAATGTTTCCCCCGATTGCCCATTAAATACCAGAAACAATACTGACAGACGTGCTAGGCTATCGTTCCCATTGGGGTCGCACTCAACAAGACGCAGCCGTACAAGGAGCCCAACCATCACCTACCGACGTTTGAGCAGTGTACGTTCATACCAACCTGAGTTTTCTGTTTATAGGAGAACTCATTTGTAAACCTCACTTCTCGTTGGCAGATACCGCAGGCCAGGTGACGGTCCCAGACACGGGCTCGGACACAGGTGCATAATAATACATAGCAAGCTAGACAGGGAACCTTAGTACGTTATGACTTAGTATAGGTGAAATTTTACTGTTTTTTCGATGACATTCAGGGGGGTTGTGTGCTAGGTGGTACATCTTTACAATAGATTAATACGTGTTGGTTCGTCCCCAGAGTTTGTGGACGGGGCTCTTAACGGAACTCGTTTCGTGTCCTCTTTGCGTATACAGTTTCCTCCCTTTGTTCCAGATTACAGAGTACTTTCCCACTATTACTTCGCTATCACCTGGACTGGACTATCTGGTGATTAAGACCACACATTTTGGAGGTGATGATTGCCACATCGTAATTGAGACCCGAATGCACATGTAGTTTGGGACTCACCTGGGCCGATGCCGCAATCGATGTGCTCACATCGCCCACGGTGACATCGACATTGCACAGTGTTGCTGCGAGTTGCCAACTCTATCTAACTCAGGGGTTCACACCTGTGCAACTCGGAGTTTCTCCAAAAATGCCTTGTAGATATTGATATTTTCCTTCAGAAAAGGCAGGTCCCTACCATTATTATTTATGAACAAAAGAGGGATCTGCGGGAGGAACTCCAGCAAGAACTCCAGGAAAGACTGGCAACACGAAAGTAATAGCTCAAATTGCACGCCTTCCTTCGGTCACGATGGCAGAGCGCAGAAGGAAAGGTAAACAAGACCTGAGGCGAACGGCAGGCGGTGGACACGTCCAGACGAGAGTTACTCTGTACGAACATGTGATTACGATTACTACCTCGCCACGAGGTGCTGCACGTGATGCATGACTAATAGATGGGCAGTGATGAGGAAGCACGGAAGAACCCGGGATCTTGCAACAATTACACGACTGGCAGACATACCATATCGCATGCAACTGAATTGCCTGCGATATGGTTTGTACTCTTCAGTACTCGTGATTACGACAACTGACGTCTATGTTTTGAGGCGGTGCGCACCGCATCTTCTAGGCTGTTCTTTGTATCAGCGGTCATTACACTTACACACGCTTATGTTCGCTCAGCTTCAGTGCCGGATGGGACAGTTCTGACGGGATCAGCAGCATACTGTACTACCCGCCGCACGATATAACGCCCAGTTATCCTGCGCCCGTCCTAAGCATCGTGCGATCACGGGTCTAACATTAAACCGAATGGAGGTGTCTTTGGAGGTATCTCTCGAGATAAGTCCCCAGGTTTCAGGACTGTGCTTGGCAACACGATGAGGAGTTGTGCCGAGCCAGGTACCAATACTGTAGCGCTGGAAGGGTGGACACATGCAGGGGTCCGTACATGTGCGCTGTGGTCCCAGTTTACTTGTTTATTCCCAGGGAGGCAACATATCAGGGGTGTGGGATCGATTTGGGACCACGTTTGTGGAGTGGGGAGAGCGGCTTTGCGGTGCTGTGGATGTACTGTATGCGCGTGGGCATTTTTCTTTTTGGCCATGCTGGTGTGTTTGCTTCACATGAATGGGGATATATGGTAAGAGCCTGGAAAATCGCTTCTTACCCTGAGATCCAAACAGGTGTATCACCCACTCAGTCATCTGGACAAGCGCGGCATGACGTCTGTGAAGACAAGGTATGTTATGAATCTGGATTTCTTACCATAATTGACTAAAGAAAAGATCATTGGCGACCTGGCGCCCGTTGGCAGTGGGTTGACCTTTTTTGTCTCCAAATATTACATGTCTTAGCATGCGTTCCAACCCATCCTACGTCTTTGTCTTTGCACCTGGGTAACCGGGTTTTCGAAAATTTGGCGGGTTACTCTTTGAGTGGTTGGTGTCTAGGGGGGACCAATTTGACTCGCAACGTCGGATTCGAGGGCACATTGCAAGGTCCCGGACCATCGATACATGGGGGTAGCGTGTCAGGAGTGGAGGTGCGTAAACGATTCACCCATCGAAGTCATCCGGATCTCGTAGACCCCATCCAAGGATGAGTTCGATCTCACCCCATTCCGTTCTCAATACTGAGACTGGGAACTTAGAACTCAGCTCAGGAACTTCAAATTTAAACCCGTGAAGGCCGAAAAAAATTTCAGCCTCAGAGGAGGGCGAGAGGTGAGGCCCGGTGAGGTGACTCGTTGGAACCAAATTTTTGCGCATCACCCCTATACTGACTTGCATGGACAGAGGTATTGAACTTTCAGTACCCTCTATGTCGAGAGAGTCAGCGGGCCAGGCTGAAACTAGGAAGATAATGAGCCGAGTACATCGACTAGGGGCCCGCAATCATGGAGCAAGCGAGGTAGGAGAACGCTGTCACTCTCCTGTCGACAGACGGCCGTGTGGTAGGATGGTTCTTTATACTCATTTGTCCTTACGGCCCTCGTGTGGTGATTTCCGTTGAGGTGCGCCGCTTTATGTGCGTATCTGACCGTGAGACTTCACAGGCGAGTAGACCCCGTCCTGTTTGTAGCTATGGCACCTTTCACGAATGGAACATCAGTCAGCTGCCCTTCAATAGTTCCTCGTGGGTTTGCATTAATGCAATCGGCACGGTCACATTTGCAATCCAGTACGGGAACCCTTTGCAGTTTGTTGCCCAGCACCCACCTGCAACTTCTCTAACCAATAATTCTCGGCGGCCTGGTGATCTGCGTCACGTCGGTGCTTATCTCAGGCCTGGTGATAATCGCATGATCTTCGCAAGAGTGTCGAGCCCGTTCGTTTCGAGGTATGGTACCTTACATTCAAGGAGTCGCTTCTTGGATCGCAGATGGGTGCTTGTATGCGCCAGTCATGTCTTCGACCCCTTGAGCCTTCTACTCGCAACGCCATCAGTAGGGCTGTACATCATAGGAGCGGTTGCTAGCTCTTGCATCTTGGTGGTCCCGGGTTTGGCGGTGTAGGCTTCCGATTATCGTCGACTTCCTCAAGCGTCTCGGTTTTCGTTGGATGATACATGTTCTGGCGTACCTGGCGGAGCAGAAATGCTGGCGTAAACTGTGCATGCCAATACATCCCGAGGATCGGACGCAGACCTGCTCCTCTCATCAACGCATCGGCTTTCAGATTCCTCGCCATATTACTCGCAGTTGCCCTCGACCAAACGTTCTTAGTGCATAATTGATCGCCGTCTTCTTGCAAGCACCTGGATACTTCCCTGTTTCGCCACATATGCCAGCCTACGTAGTGTCTCTTGGCCACTCACGTAAAAACGGGGGGGACCGTCGTGTTGGCTTGTCACAACCTCGCTACGGCCGCTGTTTACGTTTGCCAGTTTTTAACATCAACCTGCTCATACCAGATTCCTAACTGACACACGTCGAAGGCCAACTCGACTCAGGATGATACTTGTGATGTTGGATCATCCACCCCATTATGATTCGTGTCTGTTGTTCCCATCTGCGCTCGCCTATGTTACTTACAGCTTCCCGCACAGCCTCGCACACGTCCCTCGTCTTCTCAGTTCTCTTCGGAAACATCATGATGTAGCGAATAATAGTCCTCGACCCAAAGGTAAGTGTAGATGGTAGTACGAGAAGGGAGAATAGGAAGCACGACGTAAACACTGGCAGAGACGCGGCGGACACAAACGGAAACTTAATCGTTAACATAAAACAAAGGCATGTTCGTTTTCATAAACGAGCGCAGGAGTATGTGCAGTAAGTGCTCATCATGGATCATTACAGTACCGAGAAGCTACTGTGAGTAATATCTATCGTTTCGAGCCATATTGAAAGTGAGAATATGGTCCTCGCAGTGGGTTCACGTCTTTCGTCATACTCCGTCACCCTGACTCGTTTCTCGCGCAGAGTAGGGGGTTTTCGCTCACACTGGCCTCCTGCAACAACGGGATTTTCCGTATGTCGCAACGCCACGCTGATCCTTCCGCGGCAATTGCAAGTTCATAGCCCTTTTTTCCGGTCGAGTTCTTCGCGATTGCGAAGGCCCTCGCAGCCACCTTTGGGCCATCCGCCGCAGCGTTGTTGTTTCACCCCGCGCGTGTCGACACGATCGCGGGTAACCAACTTGGACCTAGGTATGAGTTCATTCATGCCAGTACAGTGATTTCTGTGGTTAACGGCTCGGACCTTTCGTGGATATCGTTCGCGCTCCCTCAGCAATCACAGAATTCCGTAAGGAGAACGGTGGCCTAACTTACGACCGCGGGGACGGTCCTGTCGAATATACCATGCACTGGCAGGCGAGCGCGGACAATTAATAAACTCGGACACTTCTGACCAGTCTGACAACAATTGATGATTCATTGTCAGGTAGGTTCCGCACCCCAGCAGTTGTGAGAACAGAAGTACGAAATATAAAATTTCATGGCGTTTGAATCCACACGACTCCGGTGGCCCGCTGGTAACTCACACTTCTGCGACGCACTTCGTCCTGATCAAACGCGCGCCACCCATCTTTACGCCGTCCCCTTTACGGAAATAGACTCGTAACCAGCCGTTCGAATGAGGGTTGATGAGGGTTCAGAAGCGACTGGAGGATCCTCAGTCTACTACGGAAGCGCCGAAGCGAATGGGGAAACGATGCTGGAGTCTCTGAGCCGCCGGAGGCGCCACAGGATCAGTAGTTTCTGCTATGTCAGCGCTGTCAGCCGTGATGTTGGCCACAGACCGGGGGTAGCAATTCTAGTGGGTCTAGTGGTGGGATCCGGCTACGACGCACACCCTCCGGCATTGTGGAATCAGCGCTGCCGATCTTGGACCCCCTCGCGAACATGGCTTCCAAGATATACTATAAGCGCTTGAGCGCCATATCCGACGCTCCACGTTTCCGCACGGCGTATCCTGTTCCCTGATATTGTGGCTGAGTTTTTTTTTTTTTTTTTTTTCATCTTATTACTGGGATACATGCCAGAGACACAGATCAGTCGTAACTATGAGCCGTTACAGTTAAGAAACACGCGTTTAAGTTAATGAGAAGGGGCCCTGCGTCATAATTAAGGAAGAATCTACGAGACGAGTGGGTTTGATATATAGCACAGTCGTTACAGTAAGGCCGAGAGATTCTGGTAGTCATAAGGTGGAAGAGTTCCGTCGCTATTTACTGTGTTGGTCATGAATATGCATGAATGGTCGGAAGTTTCCGCGGACCGCCGGTTCTACCGCTGTGATCGTGGTTGACCTTAGTACACCGAAAGAACCGGGCACATCTATCTGTGAGTACTATACTATATGGGATAATAAACCCGTCCCAACTTTATGCTGTCGGTGGAAACTAGGCGACGACTCGAACCCAGAGTCAAGTCCCCAGCAATAATGACTGTCCTCGGCCCAACACGTAGCTACGTGCTGAGGATTGTAATTATTGCTAGGTAGTATCTACCTAGCCTGGTTGTATAGATCCTGTACCCTCCCCGGAGCGTACTGTAACTCGGTTCGGACCGTTTTGTGTAATTCGACTTCAGGGTCAGTCTGAGGGTCAGTGTGCACTGTGCGCCAGTCCAAAGGCACGCATTACTTGGAGTGGTGGTCTTCCATGTACTACTAGGTTCTTACTGCGACCGGGTCTGTAAATAGGAATATTAACAAAAAAAAAAAAGAAGAATCACATCAGTAGTGATGGGAAAGTTCGAACCGTTTCATATTTGTGTCTCTTTTTGCCAATTTTGCCAAACACCCCAATTGGATTATGGGTTCAGTTTTGGGGGTTCTAAACCCCTGAACAGAATGATCCCCTGAACAGACCAGTCCAGTTTGGGGCCCAAAAAAAGAGTCCGAACCCGAACTAAACCGAACTTTCCCATCACTACATGCCAGCCAGGCAGAGCGTTTTATGACAGCATTCTTTATTTCGTTTCAGATCAAGCTCCAGTTTCAGATAGCTGCCTGTTGCTATACCGAACCCTCCTTACGGAATCTGCGTCCTCAATAGAAGTGAGTCTGAATGCACTACGAACTCGGGTTGTTGGACATCGAATATAAGTCCGCGGTGGAGAGTGAGCACTACCATGGAATCAGTGCTATGGATCTGGCTCTAAGGCGCCAGGCCACAGGGAAAGCCCGGTCACGACTCAGGCAGGAAGGGGTTGATGCAAGACTTATGGCCATCCGGTGAGGAATCTTGGCCGATATTTTCTATCGATAAGAGCAAGAATAATAGGGTGTGGCACAAAACAAACCTAAACAGAACACAGAGCAAACTGGAACCGAGCGATTAATCAAGATACTGATACCTGGATCTGAGTACCTGATAAGACCAGATATGGGATATGAGCGCTTTAAGATATGACTTGGTGTTGATTCAGCGCTATTCAACCCAGATGGACCCAGTCCGACATATTAGATAATCGGAATATTACCGTCGTTGAACGGTTATCAATGAATAATATTACTGCAGACCTCTACTGCAGACCTCCAACGCTCACGCGTTTCCTCACCTATCCGTTATCCGGCTGTCCGCTACACCAAAATATCTACACTTGTGGCTGAGGACATGAAAAAGATATTGCGATCGCATGGCTTTAAGTGTAGACTGTGTGATCAACAAGAGATTATCCGATAAACAACAGCAACAAAAGTGCGGAGGATCACTCTCGTCATGAAAACATAGGACGCTCGTCTTCATTCGGTCACCCTCCGAGCCTGTGTACATGTGCGTGGGGGCTTTTTCTCTTCGCGAATAGACACATAAATCCAATAGCGGTGACTGGGTCGACACCAGCCGAGGCAGCCCACTGTAGGTATTCGGTAGCCCAGCATTGCTGGCAGCTGCTCAGACTGATGATGCTCGCCACTTGCGTCGCCGCGTCGTTGGTGTTCGTCTCCAAATTTGCAACGAAGGTGAGGCGGACTGTCGTAGTATCTTCATCACGAAACCTGGGGCCCGTTCGCTTTTTCGAGGCAATGTTTTTGGGATCCCTGGGGGTGTTCGTTCGCAAGTGGTGTGCTCCTGTCGACTTTGTACATTCCACTCTTCCCAGGGGCTACTCAACAGGGTCTATGTTTGTATTACACGTCCTGGATATAAATGTTTACTGTGAAAAGGGCCAGCCAACATTTGTTACACGCACAACACTCATTTAAATGGCACTCCGCCCCTCCACTCATCACGACGCTACTCACCCTCAACATTGCTTAGGTAAGTATTTTTTTCTCCCCTTTGCAGTACCACTACTAATCAATCATCAACTTACTCCCGCAACTCGTCTTTGCTTTTCCTGTGTGGTCCCTGGGCCTCTCTTCAAGTCTCCTCTTTCTGCCTCATCGTGACTCTAGACGTTGCGTCAGTGCTAGGTCATTTCTCGCCGACCTTGTCGTTCTCAATCCTGCTACTGTTTTATCTGTGTCCTTTCACATATGCATGAAAATGCTACACTATAAACATCAGTCGCCGGGCAACACCTCACCACCCGCGCATATCGCGACGTCGCTTCACGTACGACAGGCCTCGAGGCAGCCTAACGAGCCTCGATAGATTGGAAATAGCGGACATATGCCGCATATAAAGACTTGCGCCCTCTCCTCTCGAAACTTCACCTGCCTGCTGGGCTCTGCCAAAAGCTTTATCTGTGTTCCTGAGCGCGCGCTTTCAGCCTCTACCCTTTATCTTGAACTCAATAGCGACGCCTTCCTAAAACGGTCGCTGACATATCAATGACTTTGCTCGAACTGAAATTTTGCGTCCTATATTAGCGTCCTATGATAGGCACAGAAGTATCTATTGTCCCGCCTCGTCATATCCCGACTCCCTTTACTACTTGTGGACACGCATAACTATCTAGTAGTGTTGGCAATCTTTCTACTTCGCCATCGCCGATGGTGCGCGCTTTGTCAGGGTCTCGCAGCCCAACTACACACGTCGATTTCTTTAGGGTGGCGCCATGACCTTGGGGCGACGGTACTATTTTGCTGTATGTCCATCAACAGGCACCAAACGGCAGCACGCGGTACGCCCTAGTTATATTGTACTGGGAGGTAACTGTTTCTTCCACGGCTTGGTGACAACTCGATACTGCGGGATCGAGTGCACACAGTTCGTGTTCTTCTGTGATCAGCACGAGCAGCGCGGCGGTATGAATCGTCGGGCGATCTGCGACGACCACGGTTCTTCATTTTGTTTTTCGTCGGGAATACGTTAGTTGCTGCGGCTGCGGGTGGGGCCCCACGGCGTCTATGCTATGTATAGTAGTACCGTGCTTGGGTCGACATGTCCAGCTCGCTGTTAGAGGAGGCAAATTGAGCCGACCAAGGTGTTCTATCATAGTGCCGGTTCATTACGTTAACTGATGTTAGCAGGAATGCACTAAAAAGGCTATATTGATTTTGTTGGGCGTGAGCTGCAATTTTCGAGCCCGCACAGTACAAGGAGGACGAACTCTTACTTGGGGAGGTGGGGATCTATAATTGCACTCTTATCACGGTCTCTGTAGTGGTTCGATGCTACGCATAGGGGCTCTGTGGGGTGTTATCGGCTTATCGCTAACGATCACCTATTTTCAGAGATGCCCGACGCAAGAGGCGCTATCACCGAGTCCATCCTACTAACCCAAGTCAGCACTAGCGCAATTTAAACCCGCCCATGCCATTTTATTATGAAGTGCCGCCACCACATGCAGTACATATAGTACGCCCTTCAGACAGACAGAAGGTGGTAGGAATAAATGCTTGGAAGTCGTCGCACTGACACAATGCCCGTGTGAAACGCCGTGGATACCGCATTGGGACGGTCGGGAGGTGGTAAGGCAATTCTTACACCATGTAGAAGGACTTTCCTCCCCGTCCGTGCGCGGATCGTCTAGCTAGAGATTGGCTTTGGGTGCAGATCGAATACGTGCGGCGGGGAAGAGAAGCAGACGCCCGATGCAAGTTTTGCGCTGTGTTCTCTTTACCTGATTTGGCCAGGAGTTTCACTCATCAGAAGCATGACGCGAGAACGCGGAATATCGAACACCGAACATCAAACAAACTTGAGCGCAGAAAGGGATGATCATCACCTTTGCCATGATGGGCGACGTGATGACCTGCGCAAGGCGTATTGCAAACGCGGTGTGCTTCGGGTTGGTGCGGGATACCATTCATGATATACCATATTTTTGGTGACGTTGAACCACTCCGCGGAATAATCTCGGACGCAGGTATGGTCGACGCATTGTCGGTACGGGAGTGTAAGACCGTCGGCAAGGGGATAGAGTGGAGAAATAAATTGGCGCGCGCACAGTGGTCGTCAAGGAGCGCCGGACTCGGGAGATGTCAAAGGTGGAGGGAGAGAGAAGAGCAAGGCAGTGTGTTGTGCTGCTGTGGATGGTAACTGCCCCAGCAAACGAACCCAGTCTGAATCGCAAGTGAGAGGACCTCAGAACAGACCCGGGTATTGCCGCTCAAGGCCAAGGCACGGTTGTCACCACGCTTGCACCTCTTCGTCTCTTTTTGCTCTCCACCGCCCAAGGGCCCCCTCTCCCATGCCCAGTTTATTTTCGAGAGCCCGTACCACCTCTACCAACCACAAAGTCCCTCAGGCCTCAGATCGATTCCTCTGATGAGTTTGGCCGCGTTACCAGTCGTGTTCCGCAAGGGGCACTGCCACCGTCCCTGGAAAGAAGGACAAGAATCCCGAAAAGACTCGTCTCCGCACCCTGAGCTCTCCCAAAGCCAGACCACCTGGCGCAGTCGTCAGTGAAGACGAGCCAGTCATCCCAGACGGCAGCTTTTTCCCTCTCAACCTCGAACCACCCCCTTCCGACCCTGCCAGTCCATCCAGACTCAGAACGCGGTGCGTCCCTCTCTCTTCATCATTCTTCCATAGGCGCCGTCGTGCTTGCCGCCCACCATGATCCTGACGTTTTTACTCTTGCGATCTTCCACAAATGCTGTGCTCACATGGGTCGCGTGTCACCCATGCCTACCCAACTCACACCCCCTGACCCTCGAACTTCCAACGTACCTTACTGACCATGACGATCACAGGGACCCCGCGAGCGTGAGCAGGACTACGGTTACCTCTCTTATCATCGTCATGTCGTGCTCGGGCTCGAAGAGGTTGACCGCCTCGTCCGCATCGTCACCGAGGAACTCCGTACTCGTGGACTTACCACTCCTTTCCTCTTCTCCAGCCTCGCCCTCGATATCAAACTCCTCCGGCGTCCGCCGCCTTATCCAAGCTTTCCTTCGAACCTGCGTAGCCTTCCCCGCGCTGGACGCAGAGCATACATGGCGCGATGAGGCCCGATTTGCCGCCCCTCCTGAGCTCGCGATGTTTTGCGTTGGGGTCTCGCCCGAATATTGCGTGTCTCTGGAGGCCACGCCGTCCGCGGCCTCATCTCTTGGGACATGTACGTTGACTGGAGCGAAGCCGAACTCGGTAGGGCGACCATCGAGCCATTTACCTCCCTTCAATATTGATCCCCCACTTTAGCTCAAGGACTATCCCACGACCCACTTCAAAGCACTCATCGCACAACTGGAGCAACCCCTCCAGGCGATCATCGTCAACGTTCTCTCCCTCTTGGCTCGCCTAACAGCCCACTCTTCATCTTCAGGCCACACTCCTCCCACACTTTCTTCCTCTCTTTGGACCTCTAGTCTTTGGTCTTGGTCCTGCTGCCCTACCCTTCCACCATACCTACCTCCAATACCTCCGTGCCACCAATGCAATGGAACATGTGTTACTTTCCTTGTTCGCTGGCAAGATGCACCTAGCAACGAGTCTTCCGGTTCGTTTGGAGGCGGGCCCTGGTAGTGCTTCCTCCCTCGGGGTACCCACACGTCTCAAAGATTGGATCCGCGGCTATCCGGCAATGCTCCCAGATCCAGCTACTCGCTCAAGGACTCAGGACAGACTCCAACCCCGCCGCGGTGCCCGCAACTGTACGTGTCGTCAGCGTGAGGCGGAACGTCCGCATGTATACACCTGATCTCATCAAGAGCGCCGCAAGCTGGGCGTCGCGCCCTGCAGGTGTGACAGGGCACTCTCCAAACGTGTTCGCTCAGTCCCGTGATTGGGAACGGGTTGCGCCACCTACGCTCAGATTGACCCCCCGCTACGCGGACAGTTTCAAGAAGCGCATGGACCTACCGCCTAATTTCCACCCACACACCGGCGTTGCATCATCCAATGCATCAATCGCTTCTTCTGCTACAGCATCGTCGGTTGGGGATAGCCCGACCGATTACTTTGGTCTCGGAAAACCGGCCCTGGCTGGCGAAGAGCGATTCCGAAACCTCACTGATCTTAAGTGGGGCGAATTCGAAGCGATGGGCTTGGGGGTTTGGACCCGGCCGAAAAGAAGCTCCAGTTTGACCTCACCGAAAGTGCGCGGACGGTACGTTGTTTCATTACAAGCGGTGATAACGGTCATGCTGAAACCACGCCTGTGTTGCAGTCCCGAGCGGCGAAGCGAGCAACTTTGACCTGGACAGACTTCTCGTCCAGTGGCTTCTCTCGTACAGATGCGCCACTCAGCGCGACGCTCCAATTCAGCTCTCCTCTCGTAAACTCGATATCGTCATGGCCGGAACAGCAGGCCGATATCACCCGCAATTGAAGAAGACGCAGAAATCTCTTCCCCCCTTTGGGTGGGACACAGAACCTGTGATGGGTACCGAGGCTGTCATCGAGGAATCATTCGTCGATGTGTTCTGTGATCTCGTTTACGGCGGGGGATGGATGGACATAGAGCGGGAAGACGTCGACCGGGAATGTAATTGGACCCTGGTGAGCCTTGATAGTCAGGGGATATTTGGCTATCGGTACCCCTAACTATTTTTCGCCCTCCAGATCGAATTCAAGTCTCTCCCGATCGCGAGGTCCACTGTTTCCGGAGGCACAGACCCACGTACATCGACGACCGTCTTCCTCTTTGAGGAGTTTGTGCCGCTCGAATACCGCCAACAGCTCTCTGCGGGTGTCCAGAACAAAAGAACCGCTGGCCTCATTCTTCTCGCCGGGGAAGACTAAGCAATGGAAGCAAGCCACTACGCTCAACGGGCGTCCCTATGTCGTTGGTCACGTGCCCAGGGGCCTCAATTCCCGAGAAGTCGAGTTCGAGGGTCTCCTTCGCGGCAACAACAGTTCTACGAAAATCATCTCGCTGGGTCGCGATGGGCCCGTGAAGCGAGATGTGACCCATTCCGATGTTGCCCGGTCTCAAGCTTCGACGGTCCCCCCACCATCCGCCTTATTGACCCCCGTAGCGAACCGTACTCCTCCTCGTCCAGAAGATATCTCCTCTCCTTTGTTCGTAGCCCACCGGGAAGCTGCGGCTCCTCGTCCAAGTACCCCCAACCACACCAGCTGGTAGTGCCACCAAGCGGCGTTTTCGGTTACCCAGTACGCTCACGCCCAACTCGCGCACGTCCGGCTTGACCCCCTCCGTGGCAGAGGACATCGACTTTGAGACGCGGCTCGCGAGCTACAGCGACGATGAGCTGAATAGCCTCAACACGAACATGCGAAAGCTGTCAAAACACGAACGCCGGCGCTCCAAGGACGACGCCTGGGTGGACATCCTCGTCGCGAGCCACGAGCGCCGCGCCACCACCCAGGACGCCGATATCCGCCGTCCAGGCGGCCCACGACCACGCAACTTTGTCGTCCGTCCGGACCCAGAAGTCGCGAGCCAGGAAGTTGCACAGGCCCTCGCGGGCGTTCGCGGGCCCTCGCCCCCATTCGAAGGAGATAGCGAGGCCGACATTGAGCCGATGAAAGTCCCCCACCGCTCCAAGATGAACAACCATGGCGCCACGCCGCTTGACGACAGTTACGAGCCCACGATCCCTGAGAGCGAAGGACAGACGGAGGCGGAGGAAATCGAAGAGCCAGAGGAGGAGATAGTACTTCAGCCGTCGCAGACGCAGCAGCAGTCGCGACGGCTGGGCTACTTTGACCTGCACCCCGAGCGCCGACCCACGCACCACCAGAACCAGGACGAAGACGTCCTCCACGAGCTCCACATCCGCGCTCCCGTGGACAACGTAGTCGAGCCCCCGCGCCGGAGCGACGTCACAGAGAGCGTGTATTCCTCATCAGGCAGTACGCCCCCCGCCTCGCCCAAACTCACCCCTACCCCTGATCTACGCGTTACTACCACTACCACCCTTCAGGCTCCACCACCTCCACCATTACAGCTGCAGCCCACTCCGAGCCCGCAGACACCGACCTACCAGTCCCCGAAGGACCTCCAACGCCAGCAGGAAGTGCGCGACCGGCTGTCCGGGAAGCCCGGCCCGAAGGCGGGAGCGCTCATCGAGATGTACCGCCAGCGGGAGCGCCAAGCGGCTGGCGGGGCTGGCAGCAGCAGCAGCAACAGCAACGGCAGCTCTCCCGGCAAAGTTGGTCCGCAGAAGTCGACGCTGGCGGTAAAAGAGGAGGCGGCGTTACCGGCGACGCCTGAGCCTGAAGCTGAGCCGGAACTCGAGATTGAGCCTCTGTCGCCTGAGCCGGAGGTGGTGGCAGAGCTTATGGAGGCGCCGAGTCTGGATCTTGATCAGGGGCGGAGCAGCCCGTATCGGTATGTGCATGGTGCGCCGCTGCATAATGTTGTTGAGGAAGAAGAGGAGGACTGAGGTCGATCGATTTGAAGTGAAAGTTTTTCCCCGTCTCTACCCTCTCTCTGCATCTAGTTTTTTTTTTTGTGAAAGCCGACCATCCCGTCCTCTCTCTTTTGCTCCTTTTTCTTTTTTTACCCATGGCGTCTAGTTTACTTTGCTCCCCCCACCCCGTGGAACCTTGTTAATTCTGGTCATCGATACCTATCTGCCTATCCCTACGCTCCCTTTGACATTTTTTCTTTACAAGCAGCCATGCACGCCAGCGCGTGAAATTATAACCCAACGTCGTTACACGTTAAACTCAGTCTTTTGCTGAGAAATCGGTGGTCGTTGTCGTTTTCTCCTCTTCTTTTTCTTTCTCAAACACACGCTCTCTCCTCCATGGACCATGTTCTTTCTCTCCATGCTCGCCAGTTTCTGATTTACTATTTTTTTTCGCATTTTAACTTAAAACTCAATCGAAGCGCTGGTACCCCCCTTCGGTGATAGTGCAAGACGGTGTACGTCTCAGAGTCATGGTGAACTAACGTTACTGGGATGTGGGGTACGAGCTGGGAATCCCTAAAGCATCGGCGTTGTGATGCATTTTGGTCGATTTTGGATAATTTTGGCTTCTTGCCGCTCAGGGTGGTCCAAAAGTGACCCAAATCAGGGATCTCGCAGGTGGACTTTTGCACTTGGCATCCGACATTGGACAGAGTGTTCTTGGGCGCGCAGCAATACCCATACGGTTGTCAATCGTGTGTGAACCTTGATAACTGCAAAGGCACTTGACCGCAACAACAGCCTATCAGCTTGATGTGATGGTAAGGAGTTCTAGAAAGGGGTCTAAAAAATACCCCGGAATGATCATACCCCTGCAGCCTCCTTGGCAAGCTGCACTATCAGACCGGGGATTAACGCCGTAGATCTTATCAGCACGTGACTTCTCTATGATGTATATGGTGTAGACCGTCACGTGCATCACCATAAAAAGAAGGCGTCTATAGCTGCCAGCGAACCGCCTACGGTTCAGTTTTCTTCTTACGGCGGTTACTGGAAGCTCGCTTTTTCATTTTCTATTCTATCCCACACAAAAAAAAACCTCCGCTAGACGCGTAATGGCTTCATTCCTGCGCAGCTTCACCACTTCTGCTTCCGCAGCAAAAACGCCACTGTAAGTGTCAAATTATCGGACATTTCTTGAGCCCTGTTACGCGTTTTTTTTGCTGACTCGGAGATTCTCTCGCACTCTCTCACCCTCCCTCGCTTTGCTGTGTGGATGTGTGGTCTAGGGCAAACGTGTTTGTGCGTTTTCTATTTGTCTTTGCTTTTCCGAACGTTGACGCGAAACCCGTATCTCGTTACCCGTGTCCGTGTCCGTGTCCGTGTCCGTACACATACCTACCTACACCCACACCCGGCACCGCGCTGTCACCCTTGTGTTCTCGGGTGCAGTTCAACATCGCCATCGACGCGAAACCAGCGGGCCGAATCGTGTTTCGTCTCTTCGATGACGTGGTGCCCCGCACGGCGCAGAATTTCCGCGAGCTCGCGACGGGCCAGCACGGTTTCGGATATACGGGCAGCTCGTTCCATCGGATCATCCCTAACGTGTGTGAACTCCATTATTTCACCTCTTGTTTCTCTTTGACCGACCGACCCGACCCTGCGTGCCTGTGTAGTTCATGTTGCAGGGCGGCGACTTTACGCGTCACAATGGGACTGGCGGACGCTCGATCTACGGCGAACACTTTGCAGGTACGTTGCGGTGGCGTGTCCCCCTCCCCTCCCCCCGCGGAGGCGGATCTTCGTTGTCTGTGCGACTATCGGGCGCGGCGAAGCTGATGTCGGAATTTTTCTGAAAAATCCCCCACACGCAGATGAGAACTTTAAGGTGAAGCACGACCGGCCTGGACTGCTCTCGATGGCCAACGCCGGACCTGACACGAACGGATCCCAGGTAACGTGCTGCGATTGGCTGGCGTGTGTGCGGGTTACTGAGGAGGGGCCCACTTTACGTGACAGTTTTTCATCACCACGCAGGTGACTTCGTGGCTCAACGACAAGCACGTGGTATTTGGAGAAGTAGTCGAAGGTATGGACGTTGTAAAAGCCGTTGAGGCAGTTGGGACAGAGTCCGGTGCTCCGAAGCGTCAGGTGAAAATTACGTCCTCAGGGGTGGAGTCTTGAAAGTCGTCGGTTTCATATTGCAGCCCTTGGTACAGATTCCAATATACCTACGAGTGTGAGAATGACAATTTCACAAGTATTCGTGTAATGTCATGATGCGTGTGGGTAAAACGTTCACATCACGACTGCCGTCTATGGCAAATGTGGCACTAGCCGGCTGTCATTTGACATCCTTCGATTTATTTGTGGATGAGAACACGAAGTTTGTGACAAAAGTACCGAATGGGTTCTCTGTTCAGGCTAAACAGATTTCCCTGCTTCCATCCACCGCGCGGAATGGTCGCAAAGGAAACGCAGCCTAGTGAACTGAGACATCTTGTACCATTACGAGGGGCCGATCACCAGAAACGGAATGTAGGATGGGTGACAAGGTTCGGTGATACGTGCTCACCTTAACCCTGACCAGATTAGATCCGACCCAGAACGAGGAGATCCACGAGATCCGTATTTGCACATATCTCCCATGCAATGAACCCCTCGTGCTCAAAAGGCCAATCCGACATCACCTCTTTCCCCATTCCCGCCCCTTCTCTTCCCACAAATAACACCCTCCACAATGCAGAGCACCCCGCACCCGCACCCCCCTTCCCAGATCGCGGCCGAGGTCCCCATCGAGCAGGTCGCACCGCTCTATGACGGTCGCCGTGCTGCACTTAGCCTCAACATCATCGTCGTTGGCGCCGGTCTCGGCGGTCTCGCCGCCACCTACTCCCTCGCCCAAGCCGGGCACCGCGTGACCCTCCTCGAGGCCGCCGCCCGCCTCGGCGACGTCGGCGCAGGCATCCAAGTCTCGCCCAACCAGTCGCGGCTCCTCATCCGCTGGGGCCTCGGCCCCGCGCTCGCCGCCACCGCCGTGCAGCCCGAGGCGATCGTCTTCCGCCGCTACAACACGGGTGAGCGCGTCGGGTACAGCCATTGGGGCACCGACATGATCCCGGAGCACGGCGCCCCCTACTACCACATCCACCGCGCGGACTACCACACCCTCCTCCACCGCCTCGCCCTCGCCGCCCCCGGCGTCCATGTCCGCCTCGGCGCCACCGTCCGCGACGTGCAGCCGGACCCCGCAGTCAGGGGCGGACCCTCCGTCACTCTTGCGTCGGGCGAGGTTCTCTATGCCGACCTCGTTATTGCTGCCGATGGCGTCAAGAGCGTGATACAGAAGATCGTCACGGGCCGTGATGATAACCCGACGCCCACGGGCGACGCTGCGTACCGCGCGACGATCCCGACTGACCTCATGATCCGCGACCCCGAGCTCCGCCCGTTCGTGGAGACCCCGGAAATGACCGGCTGGATGGCCCCTGGCCGCCACCTCATGGCTTATTGTATCGTGCGTGCCCATTCTCGGCAAAACAATGTTTCGGTGCTAACGATTTGATTTGATTTCTTTTTCCATTGGTTGGGTAAACAAACATGCAGCGCGCGAAAAAGGAGTTCAACATGGTGTTGCTCCACCCAGACGATGGATCGGTCGAGTCGTGGTCTCAGGAAGGCAGTGGCGACAAGATGCGTGCCGACTTTGCGGACTTTGAGCCTCGGTCAGTTGTCGTAATGTCGCGACAGCTTGACGTACTGACGTGCGCATCGTGTTTACAGCGTGCAGAAGCTCTTGAGCTTTGTCAAGTCGACACTCAAATGGCGTCTCATGGACCGCGCACCCCTGCCGACATGGGTGCATCCAGAAGGCCGGTTAGCGCTCTTGGGCGATGCATGCCACCCTATGCTTGTGCGCGCTCTCCTCTGCTACCTTATCTGGTATCATCTAACTGACCTCCTACATAGCCTTATCGCGCACAGGGTGCTGCAATGGCCATCGAAGACGCCGCCGTCCTCGGGGATCTCTTCTCACGTGTCTCGTCCTTGAAGCAAGTCCCTGCTCTCCTCCAAGCATACCAGGACCTCCGGTACGTGTGTCTCCCCCTCTTTGTCCTACACAATTCTGATCACAGGCACCAAACCAGTCTTCCGCGTGCGACAGCGACGCAGCAGTCGTCCCGCCTGAACCAGAAGATCTTCCACCTTGACGACGGGCCCGAGCAGCGCGCGCGCGATGCTGCGATGCGCGCCGCAATGGCCGCGGAGCTCGAGGGAAAGCCGATCTCCGCGCACGGGAACCCGAACCAGTGGGCGGACCGTGCGAAGAACCGGACGCAGTTCAGCTACGACGCGTATGTGGCCGTCGAGCGGTGGTGGGTGAATGGCGGGCGTAAGCAGATCGAGAGGGCGGCACGCACCGAGACGCCGCTCAGGACGCGCCTGTGAAACCCCCCTCCCCCCCCCAGCGACGTGGCTTTATTCGTGTGGATGTGGAGTTCGGGTGCCGAGGAGGGGCCAGGATCGATGCATCTCGCTATTCATCACACCACGGTGGGGTATATCCGCGCTGATCTCCCTCCCACCGCAAATCTGTATTTTTGCAGTTGTCATCATTAATTCTGGTCGATTTGTACACTTTTCACGTTGTCCGTATAGACTGTACAAATTTGTACGAAAATGCAATTTTTTAGATTGTTTTTTTTTTAAGTCGGATCTGGCGGACCGGCTGGCAGGGGAAAACAAAATTTGATACTTGGTACACTGAATTATTCTGGATAGACTCAGAGATCATTAAACCTGCGAGATTGACGATGGCTGGCGATGCTGGTGTGGAAAGAGGCGAGGACGACGAGGGCCTCATGCTAGACGAGATCTTCCCCGTGGGTTCAAGATCTCTCGACCATCTTCGACCATCTTTCTCACACGGCACTAGGAGCCCCCGCGGCCACCATCGCCCGAACCGACGATCGCGGTGTACGAGAGCAGCGTCACCGACACCGGAACGCCCCGCCCGTGGAGCACGATCACCGTGCGGCTCGTAGGGAGCCACCCTCTCTGGGGCCACTACCTGTGCGTCTGCGTCTGCACACTCTTTTACCCCCCCTTTTAAACCCAACCCCTAAATGCAGGTGGAACGCCGCGCGCGCGCTGGCGCGCTACCTCGAGCGCACACCGACGCTCTATCGCGGACTGAACGTGCTCGAGCTCGGCGCAGGCGCAGGCCTGCCAGGCCTCGTAGTCGCCAAGAGCGGCGCGCGAAACGTACCCCTTCCTCATTTATCCTTCAGAATCGAACTGATGGAGGAACGTAGGTGGTACTGACGGACTATCCTGACCGCGCGCTCGTGGACAACATGGCGCACAACGTCGCGCAGAACGCCGTCGCGCACGTCGCGGTGCTCGGGTACGTCTGGGGGCGCCCCGTCGAGCCGCTGTTCACGACGACGGGCGACGTCGTGAGGTTCGAGCTGATCATACTCTCGGACCTCATTTTCAACCACTCCCAGGTACGTTTGACTGAGCGGGATATTTTTTTTTTTTGAATGGGTTTTTATTTTATTTTTCAAGCATCGCGCGCTGCTCTGGACGTGCGAGCACGCACTTGCGCCGCATGGGTGTGTGCTGGTGTTTTTCACGCATCATAGACCGCCCCTCGTGCAGCGCGACATGGCGTTCTTCGAGATGGCCCGGGAGACGGGGTGGGCGTGCGAAAAGGTCCTCACGGAGCGCTTCACGGTACGTTTTTTTTTTTTTCGCTTCGGTGGTACCCCCCCCCTCCCCCTCCCCCCTTTTCCCGTTTTTCATGAAATGTCTGTCTAGCCTATGTTTCCGGAGGAAATGGGAGAGGAGGAGGTGCGATCTACGGTGCACGGATGGAAACTCACGCGGGTGTCAGGAGGAGACTAGTCGGCCGACGACTTGACACTGGATGGGAACGCGAGTATGATGTATTTGTTTATAGACCCCTCCATTTTTAAAGGATCTGGTTTGTCATGTGCGAGCGTGAACAGTCCGAGCAAATGTAGGAACGAAAGTGGACGCGATTGCTGGCCGTCCTAAAACAAGCAAGTATTGTGCTAGGTGTCAGCCAAAAAGAGATCGTCGAAGAGCGCGCGTCATTAAATGCGTGTAGTCATGGAGTTCTAATAGTGTGGAGTGGTAAGCTCATGGCACAGTATCAACTATGAGTCGGCCAAAGTTGGGCGTCCCAAGACCCGTAACCTATGAAACTCGGAGTCAGCCCTAATGTCGAGACAAGTCTGGCGGGTGACGCACAGGATCCTATCCAACGGTGGCGGAGAATCCATCAATACCACAACCCGGGTTCAAGCCAGCTCTGATGTCTTTGAAGTGCGGCTGACAGCAAGGGGTTGATCCGGCCGAGCACGTTTCTACCCCTTGAAATCCGATAGTCGTTCGTAACAACGAGATTACGGCAGCCACGGTCTGCGTATAGGAAATTAGCTAGGTGCCCGAGGAAGAGGCAGAAGGTCACCGGCGTACCCCAATAGTAACGGGGTTGACCCATGTAGATATGCAAGTAATTGTACGCCTGCGCGGAGATGTCGGGGATGCCGCGGCTCGAAGCGCCGTACAAAGAACAATGTAGGGACCAGTCGGATTAGAGCACCACGATATTGGCTTCTGAGGTTCTGAAGATAAGCGCCTACGGCGTTGTCTTGGTATTCCTCGCGCGTGAGGTAGTTCGAGAAGCCACCCCCGGAGAAGGCCCTCGATCCCCGGGGTCGTCATCGATTGTACCACGGATGCTAGTGACGAAGGGACCTATTGAAGCACGGCAGCTTGGTGAACGACTTGTGCCTGCACCTGTGTGTTTCTCGCAAGCGGAGAATAAGTTTTACAGGATGCGGGGAATGTGAGTACCCTGACGGAGCCGTCGTTGGCCATGTAGGTTCCACGACCGATGCCATCGTCGCCGCTCGGGAAGATAAGGCTGGCGCCACGCATGCCGCGCTGCACGAACTGGCAGCACAAAGCTACCACATAGTCTTTCGCGAATTCTTGCTCAATGCCGCTAAAAGACGTCTGTGGGACGTTCCTCACGCGGGACATGTAGGCGAGCCACATGAGCAAGGGCTGCTCGACGATGGTGCTGTAGAAGATGTGTGGGGGGATACACGATCGCCTCGGTGTGCTGGATGTCGACGGTCATTTCCCAGCCAGGTACGTTCGGGTGGGTTCCAGCGCCGATCTGCAAGAATGCGAATGTTGCGCCGAAATATGTTCATCAAGGTCGTCAGATCCGCCTGCGTCAGGTACTGACCGAGATAACAAGTGACCGCGAGCACGTTCCGGCCCGTCGCGCCCATCGTGTTGTATAGCCCCCGCAGGTACGCCGGCGTGATGGGGGGGGACCATCGTCCCGGCTTTGACACCACCTCCGCTGCCTGCTTTCGCGGTGTTCGCCGCCGCATGCGCGCACGTCTTTGGCACGACGGCTTGCGTGCAGAACCGCGGGGGGTGCGTAGCCGACCGTGCGGAGTACGCGGTCCTTCGTCTCGGCGTGCTGGTACAGGTGGTACGATGCGCCGAAGAGGGCGTTGGCTTGGGACACGGGCACGCCGGTGAGTGTCGGCCAGCCGCCACCGTGTGACGCTGAGAGGGGGGAAGAGGGAATGCCGTGATGCTCAAGCCAGGAGTGGATTAGCTCAAGTGCGGCTCAACAAGCGCAGCGACCTGCTCCCTGGACAGGTGTAGCCCATACCTGCAACGGCGGCGCAGCGACGCACGTAGGTACATCTGTGAGCGGAGTAGTGGGGGACGTAACTTACCTTGGATGCTCGGGGTCGCTAATCTGGTAGAGGCCTCGATCGAGGCATTCTCGCGTTGGGGCTTGAGTGAAACGTAAAGGTGCCGGCGGGGGGTGGTCTCGAGGCCACCCAGTTGGTAGGGCCCCCATGCGTACGCATATCGTCCCAATCTGGTGAATTGGAAATCGCGAAGGGGCAGAGGGGCCCTGTGGAGAGGACAGAGAGCCAGTTGTAGTGCATGATTACGGGAAGTCACTGAGACGATGACCTCAAATAGTTTATAACTAAGACAGAGAGCGGCGTCGAGAACAAGCATTAGACATTAGACCGCGGACCCAAGCTATTAAAGAAGTTGCCAGTGTGGTTTCGCCCTCGTAGCGAGACGGGGTCAAGCCGGTCAAGTTCGAATCTTCGAAGATGAAGTGGATATTCAAATTAGCGCCACGTGATTGGCACCCGCACACGCCCGAAGACGACCGACGACCTCTCCCGTCGAACCCTCACTCACACCGAAAATGGCCTCCACCGTTGTCTTGCGCCAGTCTCTAGCAGCCACCAAGCGTCCCCTCGTCGCTCTCCAACTCCAACAGCTCGGTGCGTCCGTCTTTTCTTTCACCCCATCTTCGGAGTTGAACAAATACGCCCCACAGCACGCCGCTCGACCACCAACTTTGCCTACGTTCCCGGCGGTCGTACGTCTCTCTCGTTTCTCACTACATACCTACTAATTTTTTTTTTACTAGCGATCTACAAGGGCACGGTGAACGACCCGACGACGTTCCCCCCACCGTCTAAGTCGCACGGCTCGTACCACTGGTCCTTCGAGCGCCTTCTTGCCGCGGGCCTCGTGCCGCTGACCACAGCCGCCTTCGTCACCTCCGGCTCATCCGCGCCCCTCATCGACGGACTCCTCGGCGTCAGCCTTATCGTGCACAGCCACATTGGCGTGCGTTTTCCATCTCTCTCATCTCCGCCCCACGCATACTGACACTTGGGACAGTTTGATGCGGTTTTGGTGGACTACCTCCATAAGCGCAAGTTCCCCACGCTCGGCCCCCTGTTTACTTGGACGCTGCGCGTGACGACGCTTGCCGTCGGCGTGGGCGTGTACCAGTTCAACACGAACGATATTGGTGCGTGTCCGCATTCGCAACAACGCGCGCGAGAGATTGCATCCCCTTTCGCCTGCCGCTTCCTTCACGACTGATGTTTGTCTTCCAGGTTTGACGGAGCTCATCCGCCGTGTATGGACTGCATAGGCGGGCTTCTCTCTCTATTTCTCATAAATGCCCGCGTGTACTAGAACCAACAACCAGCACCAAAGTAAACCTTTTTCCTGCCTCCGTGCGAATGACTCAGAAAAGGAAGACATCATATTCACATACAAAAATACATGGATCCTAAAAGATTACTAGTTTGGGTGCGTATGGTACGAAGCGAATAATCAAACATGATATAGGGATACAATTGGACAAACGCCTTCGCCGATCACTGGACTCCTTGCTGTCGTCGTTGTCATTTCGAACTCGTTAAAAACTTGTCGTCATCCGTTCCTCCCGACCCACGACGTGACTTTGACCTTTTCAGGAGGTAACGGGTATCTGCCACGAAGTGGCCATTTGACACTATGCGATGCCAGCTCCTACTGGCAGTATCACCGCTATGATGGTACAAATCAAGGACTGGCGTTAATTATCGAGTCACTCTCCGATCTGTCGAGACTCACAGAGGCGCGTGAGCACCCGGTCGAGCAGATGCGCAGCTGAGAAGACGGACGCGGTCTTAGCGATGACGTCAACGAACGCGGTGTAGAAAAGCATGGTGGAGAGGTGGATGTGACGGTAGTATGCCGTGTTGTGTTGACGATGAGGACGTTCGGCGCGGGAAAGGAGGACGACGAGTAACGGAACCACTGTTACGGCGTGCGCTGGGGATTTGGGGTCACAGTCGGAAATTGGAGTTCTTTGTGAAGGTGGGTAAGAGATAGTGGGAGGGCGCCTTGAGAGAGAAGTTGGAGGATAGGGGTTCAAAGTGGGTTCGATATATACTCTTCTCTTGGCTCTTAACTGGCTGACACGGCTGGGCCGCCCTGGGCCCTGCAGGGAAACCTCTTACTCTGTTGCGACTGCATCGGAGTTGTACGGGAAGGGGTGATTCGATGAAACAAGGTTTCGCGGTGCCGACCGTGCATGCATTCATGTGAGCACGATTACAATATATACTTGGTACGCCTGCAGTTCATATGACGTTCTCTTTTTCGTTTTGGAACGTTTTGGAATCACAGAGAACACTATGACCTCCGTTTTCCTCCGTCGTTCCTCAGTTCGGGTGTTCTAGTATATGAGTTTGTATCCCCCCGTTCGTCGCCTGCCCCTGCACAAGGCAAGGAGGAGCAGCTTCGAAGCTTTCGGCTCCGCTGTCCCAGAACAGAATAGAACAGAATAGATCCGTGACCATGACTAACGGTCGGAATGGAGTGGCACTAGAGTCTTGAATCATCGAATCCACATATCGCAACAAGGCTACGCCCGCCCAGGAAGGAAGGCCCGAGCTCCGAAGCTCAAACACCGCCACACACACACATACGCGCGCCAAGTCTAGTCACGACGGGTTTCAAGTCCTCAGTTGTGCGGCCAAAGGGACTGAGATCAGCGCAGCGCAACAGGTTTGTACTATGCGCAGCCGTAGAGTGGCCATCAAAATTTGTCATTCGGACTCATTCCTATCAGACCCGAGCCTTTCGCGTCGCATCTCAACTTCCCTTTCCGGATTTCTGGGAGGCACGCTTTAACTCCACAACCAAACACGTCGCAGTGTGATGCAAGCGGCGTTCCTCGATCTTGATCACCACCAGGGGAATAAATCTATTAGTGAGCAGAACGTGTGCGTGGATGAGGATGGAAAGCTCAGCCGTTGCGCACACTAACAGGGCAAAAGCTGAGGTACTACACCGCCAAACGAGCTCAGCCCTGTCCCAGGGTCCAGAGATCTGAGGTCCATGGGACCTTGAATGCATCAGCAAGACACGAACTTACTAGAACTGCCTAGTGCAACTAGCACAGCTAGATGTCACTAGCGTGACTAGCACTTGTCATTCTAGTAACACTGGAGCTCTTGAGGAGAACCTAGCATTTCTAGTTCATATTCTAGTCATGCCAGTTTCACAGTCCAGTGCTATGTAACTTTAGAGTTTCTAGTAAGTCTTATTCAAACTCTAGCCACGCTACTAATATTACCATCTATCACTAGCTCGGCTACTCGTTGGGGTTCTGTGTTTGTTTGGTTGGATGTTGTCATTTTCTCAAAGTTGAGCTGGGAGTCTTCAGGGTTTCAACCATCCCTTCTTCTTCTCGTACCACCACCATCTCTCTAAGCGCTGGTATTGGTTCTAGTCTACACATTGTTCAAATATATCCACCACCTACACTCTCATCCCCAACCTCTAGAGGAAACCGCCTGGGCATAGCTTGCGACCCTCTTGAGGATGCAACATCCCAACCCACCGCCGGACCCACCATCCGACAACAATTCATTCCTCTTCGACCTATATTCGACCCCCCCACCATTCCAAGACCCCTCGACCACCCCTCAGGACTCCCTCATAATTGAAAGTCCTAATAACGCTGTCATAGAAGGGAACAGCAACCAGAACCGCAACCCAAGCCCCCCCAGCAACTCCAACACATACCTATTTGACCTCTTCTCTACCCCCCCCCGCATCCCAAATCCACTCCGAACAAACGATCACCTCTCCCATCTCCCCACGAGACTCCCAAATGAACTCCCCAGAATCTGAGGAGCCCACTACTAACACTATCCCTCAGGAAGAAATTGTCGTCTTCCCGAGATCCGCCTCACACACACCGCGTGTTATTTCCAGACCCCTTTCTGCGGCCTCTAATTGGTCACACATGTCAAAGGAGGAATCTGAAACATCACCGTCCCCCTCTAACCCCCCTATTAACTACAGAAACGCCGCGTCGGGTAAAACCTTACCCGACCCGATCAAGGTCACAACGGATCAAACCTCTGACTTCAAGGTTGATCTAACAAACACAGAGTCCACATCAGAAAGCACTAAATTCTTCCACGACAACAACACATACATGACCGACGAAATCATCCGAGAAGTCAATGAAGCCAGTCTCGGCTATGGTATGTACTACTTGAACGAACCTAAACTCACCTTCCGTGAAGACCACGACTCGGTGGTCAAACCGAACCAATTTCAATCAGCAATCCTTCTAGTTACCCAAGCATTGGACGCCGGCACAGCCAACCATGCCGGCGAAACTACCACAACCCTACTGACCCCAGACTCGTGGTTCAGACTTGCCTCAGCCATCATAGCGGCCATACTAAGAGGTAAAATCAGATCCCCCTCAGACGCCATCAAAGGAGGTAAACCAATCAACACCAACGACACCTTTGACATCTACAAAGACCTTCAACATCCAACCACACAAGGCGAATGTATCAAACGAATGGCCCTACAACTCGCCGAATCATTCGACAACTCACGCCGCAACCTCGCGAAACAATCCCCAGCAGAATTCTACGATCAAATCCTCGACCTACGCATCAAAACCCTCACCAAGGCGGCAGAAGCACAAGCCAAGAAAGACTTCAACCCCTCTACCCTCACTCACAACATCCGTGACGACATCCTCAACGATAAAGACACAATGGATAAGATCCACGAAGAAGTCAAGATGGCGATCTTCGCCGAACTCAACAAAGAAGCAATGGAAGATCTCGACACGTGGAGAGAGATATACCGCGAAGAATTCAAGGAGGTGATGCAACAATACATCGCCCTAAACAAGTTCGGAATGGACCCATGCTTCGTCAAAGCAGACCCTAAAGGTAAGAAACGGGCCAAATCCGCTACCCCCGAAACGGAAAACTCTATTCGGGAAATCGAACATATTATGCGCATCGACTGCCAAGCGCAAATAGACGCCATGCGTAACAATACCTTACACGAGATGACTTTACAGATGCAAAGCGAGATAACTGCCTATAAAACGGCTGAATTCACCCGTCTTCAAGCTGAAGCCCTCCAGAACCTCGAAACAGAGATCGAAGCCATCAAAGACCAACATAGACAAGAACACCTCCTTTTCGTCAACAAACATCGGGAATACACACGCGAACAAATTAAAGCGTGGAAGGTAAACCACCTCAACGCCCGTAAATTCGACTTCATCCGCCGCGAAGCTAAGAACCTCGGTTACTCTTTGATAGCTGACTCACAGGACACTTTCAAACTCAACTCGGACCTAGTGGAGGCGTCGCTTGAGTGGCTCTCGTCCTCGCGACCCTCTTCAAGGGCATCCTCACGCGCCCTGTTACGCTCCGTAGGGCGCACTTCGGGAGATCGCACTCGACCGGTCTTCTTGGGGTTCCTAACGACCTAGGTGTTGACTCGCTCTTGTTCTGTCGCTTGAGCTAGCGCTTGCTGTCGTTCTTGCTCGTCGAGAATAAGTCCGAAACGGACAATCTGGAGAACTCGGATAGCAACGAAAAGGTAAAAGAAAGGAATGACTTCGCTCGTGTACGCTGAGCTAGCACGCTCAATCAATCGGTCACGTGATGAGGGAGAGAGGGGACACCGCTGTGGCAGAGGGACGAACTCCGAGGTCTGCGTAGGATACAGACGCCGCTATAATGCTGGACTAACTCCGAGGGCACGTAGGGCAAAGAGAAGAGGAGGTGGATTGAGAGCAAAGGGAACTGGGGAACTACTCGGACTAGGTTGTACGGACTATACAAGAAGTCAAAGCTACCGTCTAAGGTCGCTTCTACGTGTTACTTATACTCGTAGGGAGAGCTATTGGAACTCAGCTGAAACCCTAATACAACTGTCACATGAATGCTGCGGAAACTGCGGAACTGCGGGAAACACATGTCCAACGCCACTGATGGTGGCTGAAACATACAGTCCATGGGCGTATCAAGCCACAGGGACGAGGCACGGGAAAATCAAGACAAATACAGTAACGGATCACAAACCAGGCACAATTGATAACACACGTTCTAATCCAGGCACAAGCTCATCTGGACTCTTCTGGTGCATTCTAGGCCAGGTCACGTGCCAGGGTCACGTGACGGGCAATGACGTCATCGGCGCTAATCTTCCGGATCTTGAGGTGGGTCTTGTGGGAACATATACTGTTCGGCCAATATGGCTGCGCGCAGGTGCATCACACGACTTCGGTGGAACTTGTAAAGGCGTTCTCTGGCCTTGGCTTCTTCGGCTGCTTGTTCATCGGCGTCTAAGGGATCCCTTGCTGGACTCCAGGCGACAAACTGTACTGGGGACGAATCTTCTTGGTCACGTGGTGGCGTAGTGGCGCGTTCCGGAGGGCCAAACGTAACACGCCCCGTCGCGGGCAGAATCCAGGCAGACCTCCGTTGAACGCGCGACAACCCCCCCGAGGCTGTCGACAAACGCGCTTATTCCGGACCCAAACGTCACACCTACCCCTGTGTCACGGACGCGTTCATTTTCGCCTTTTGTGGATCACGTGACCTGCCATCACGTTCTCTAGTTAGTCACGTGAAATATCGTGCACTTTTGATCACGTGACCATGGGAAAGTACTCCCCTATAAGGGATATCCCTTTTAGGTCACATTCTATATACGGACAGACTCTCTGATTGGTAGATAAGGATAGAACCTTCTAGTACGCTCTAGATTATGCTTAGTAGGCATGTATTACGCGCTGTATTAGGTTTTACTCAGCGACACGTCATACGTAGTCAGCCTTGATGACAGTGCATCAGTCAGCACTAAAGATAAGGCTATTAATAGACACGACGCGTCAGCTCTTAGTCATAGTCGATTACTTTACACTTAGTGTTCAAGCTCCGACTTAATCTTAGCCGCAGTAGATACTTAAGCTTGCCTGTAGCGTCCTGAGTGGAACCAACTTGTCCTCTTGGTTCTCCACTCAGGTGCGCAGTCCTCTGTACTTCCTTACGTCTCCAATCTAACTTGTCCTCTTGGTTCTCCACTCAGCCTGCCGCCGTGTGACACCGCGTGCTTTGACCTTGAATAAAGGTCTCTTTAGTGTGCGCCCGCTCCACGTCGACTGTAGGTCTAGCGCGTGATTTATCTCCGCGTCAAGCTTGAGTCTCACCCATAGCAGTTCACCTTATCTCACTTGGCTTGACGTAGCGCGATTGTCATACCGCTACACCCTGTCCGTGTCAAACGCGTCCGGACAGACGATACACTCGACCAACCCCTCCCCCGACCGAATCTCTTTATACCAGAGAATACCCCTCTCCCCCCCTCCGCAATTCCGTCACCAATGGAGGAGGATGAACCTCTGGACAACCTACAATCCCGGCTCATCGCCAACAACGGGGGCATAGAGGCATCTATGCACGCGCCTAGTCGCGATACGGACTCCGCTCCCCCTCCACCACCCATCCCGGTTGTTGAACCTGAACAACCACTGGCAAGGACCTCTGTTTGGCCAGCTCACATCCCGGTGCCTCCTGTCTACTCGCCCTCCGAACTTGCAGCTCCCCTACCCAATGCGCTTACCCAAGCCAGCGAGGGAGGAGAGCTCGTTCGGATGCTCCGAGCCATTCAGGACACTATCTCACGCCTCGAGAACAGACTAGATGCGCAAGACCAACGCATCTCACAGTCACTCGAAGCTACCTAAAGAGGGTCGGAAATCCAAAGGGAAACAAGTGAGGTTGGCAGACCCCATTGTTGAACCTACGGAGAGTACGATGGCCGAGGTGAACGAGACTCTGAGCCCACCAGCCCGAGTTGACGACAGCACCCCCGCCCCGTCTACCTCAGACAAACCCACGTGGAAGAACCCCCGAGACCCCCCCCCCATCAACCGCTCCACACGCCCAACCCCTACCACCATCCTACCACCCTAAATGGTCCACCATAGTCACTGGCAAAGCGGTCCAACAACAATCACATAACCAAGTCCACTGCTAAACAAGCCCTAATGGAATCCAACCGTACGGCCACTGGAAAACCCCGCACCCCATCTAAGACCAAGACCAAAAACATAACCGATGTCACGGTCCTCAGAGGACGCGGAGTCGCAGATGCCACCACGGAGGAACAGATTCACTCCTCTCCTCCCATCGAATCATAGTTAACAACGCTCGCTCTGAACTTGGAAAAAATCACAGCCAACCCAATCGTCCTACTCAGAGGACGTTGGTCCAACAACCCCCGCTCACATAACTTCGTCTATCAGTTTGCGGGTAACATCCCTTTCAAGAATATCTTCCCCTACCGCAAGGCCCTCATTGGCCCACTTCAATGCGGAAACCTAATCCCCAATGACGGCTGGAGTTTCGCCCAAATTCGAGTGGTCCCAACTATGAACGCTGAAGGAGTCCTCTTCTCTAGCGACGACCTCCTCGAAGAACTCCGCCGCAACGAAGTGTTCAAGGACACGATCCTATGTATCCCTCCGTTCTGGCAGGGCAACATAAATAACGTCACCAACAAATCTAACTCCACCGTCCAGTTCGCCTTCGCAGACGAACACAAGACCACCGCCCCGATAGCCACCAAAGACGGAGTCTTCATGTTCGGGGAACACTGCAAGATCATCATCACCGGAGACAGCCCCTCAGTGATCATGTGCGGCAGATGCCACCGCCTAGGTCACGCGATGGACTCTCCCTCTTGCAAAGTTCCCCCCAATAGCGTCGTATGCCACATCTTGCGACGGTGCACACTCCGGAGCAACCCATCCCTTCCACTGCCCCTGTTCCAACGAACACAATACTGCCGGCGACTGCAGGATGCCGCTTCCCTTGCATCAACTGCAAAGGCGCACACAACGCCAGATCAGCAAACTGCCCAGCCAAAATGAATTTCGCCCCCCCAACACTCGCAACCCCCTCTTCTGTCACGCCGAAGAACCCAACCCCCCCTTCGCCTTCTGCCAAAGGCAAGGGTAAGGACACACTACCCCCGGGCCCTCAATCTACGATTGAGCAGCCGTCTGCAGGTAGCTCGTCCGAGGTTCGGTCTTCCGCCGACAACGAAGGCTTTACCACCGTATCTCGTAACTGAAAAACCCGCTCAAACAACAACAAACGAGCACAAAACAACTCGGTCCCAGGTTACAACCCCGCACCTTCAAGTGCCAGGCGGAGTAAAGTCCCGGCACGCCCCCTCACATCCACGTCCGTCCCCAAGCCATTCACAGCAGCGACGGGATGGGAAGACCCGTCCGACACACTCTCTTACAACCAACCAGCCTACATCCCCCCCGGACACCTCCCATTCTGGAAAGACATCCCCGTCATCCACAACGTTCATGTCGCCACCGTACAAGAAACGCAAGATGCCTTCAAACATATCGTAGATGTAGAAGGTAATGACAACGCCATCGACCTCCTATACACCCTCGACAAACAATGGGGTGGTCAAGGAGACGGTAAGTTCAAAGGTTTAGACAGCATGGCAGCCCGCTGCGCTGTCAAATACGGCCTCCCCCTCACAACAAACGACATCAACGAACATATCCTCCTTACTAACCCGACTGTCAACCCCCAAGTTTACATTGACAGCATACGTCAACAATACTCCCATGACGTCGACAACCCAGTAGAGATCACCCCGAGGATGTATTTCTATCACATCCTCCCCAGCCAACAAACCCTCGCTGGACCGGACGACGTCTTCATACCACCACCAACACCAGAACAAATCCAACAAGAAACTAACATCAAGCGCAAGGCGATTGAGCTCCTCCTTACGATCTATGAACCCATCACTATGATTTCTCCTGTCCTCATTGATGCTGTCGCTAACATGATCGACTACCAAACGTTTATGTCTGCTAACCAAACGAGTCAATGGACCATCGTCCAAGAGACCATCAAACAGATCACACCTGACCCATCCAACTGCGTCATTTAAATATGCATTACACCAAAATTCTATCCGTAAATATGAGACACCGCAACGCCCTCTCTCACGCTCTTTTAGAAACCAACACAGAACACGACATCCTATGTATACAAGAACCTTGGTTCGATACCATTGGCACTGCACGCAATGACAAAAACAAAGAAGGTGTAGACGTCTTAGGCGGTGTAAGTAACCGCAAATGGGAATGCGTCTACCCATATTTCTCGGGCCTCAAAAGGGCCAAAGTTATGATCTATGCACATAAACACTCACGAACAGCATCTAAATACCGCCAACACCCAGCACGAGTCATCCCAAGACTCGACCTTTGCCACCACCCATGCTTAATGGCCGTCGACATCTGTATAAACCACCACACTCTACGGATCATCAATTTCTACAACGACGTAGAAGACAAGACGGCACTCCAAGCACTACTAAGTATGGATACAGATCCCCTCACACCTACCGTTATAGTTGGGGACTTCAACGCCCATTCCCCGCTATGGTCCCCGGCCAACATTACACCCACTACCAACACCACCCACATCAATCAATGGATGGCCACTCAGCTCTTCACGCTAACAAGCCCTAAAGCCATCCCAACAAGACGAGGAATGGAAAACCAACGCGACTCCACCATCGACCTAGTCTGGGTCAACGACGCCACGTCACATACCACCGTCACGCCACCCACCATCGACTGGGAAGCCTCGCTCGGATCAGACCATGTGGGGCTCTCTTTTCAATGGATCATCACCGGTACGTACAGAGGCGACAAACAACAACCCCGACAAACCTTCACAGTCGCTTTCCAATCCGACAAAGAGGAAGACAAATGGCGACAAGAAATAACATCTAGGCTACCACCTATCCGTCATTCCAACAACACAACGGACATCGACAACGACGCCACCGACCTTCAAAATGCTCTAGTCGCCGCGTACCTAGTTTTCTTTAAAGTCAGAGGCCCGCGAAAAGAGAAAGGTAACCCATGGTGGAATGATGAGTGCCGAGAAGCACTCCGCACCGTCCAATCGTTCCCAAGGGACTCGCCAGAACGAAAAAAGGCTAACCGCAACTTCACTAAACTCACTAGAAAAACCAAGCGCTCTTATTACGACAAAGAAATAGAGCAATTGTCTATATGGGACTCCGCAAAATGGAGACACGGTAGAAAGCTTGACGGTATTCCAGCCCTCCGCTCAACAGAAGGCACAATTGTCTTCAGCCAGGAGGAAATAGGAAACATCCTCAAGAAAAAATTCTTCGTCGAACCCTTAGACAACATCAACCCTATTCAATCCGATGACCCACCACAAGTCCCCACCAGACCACACGCGCCCATTCAAGAAGACGAAATCCACGAACGCTTAATCGAGTGCAGTAACAAATCAGCACCTGGAGAAAGCGGGATTTCTTGGCACATATTAAAACTCGCCTGGACGGCTATAGCGGAATTTGTAACCAATTTATTCAACCGCATGCTAACCGCCAAGCACCACCCACAACAATGGCGAAAGGCTATAGTAGTAGTCATCCCAAAACCAGGAAAAAGCGACTACCTAACCGCCAAATCCTACCGCCCCATTTCACTTATCGAATGTGTTAGCAAACTAATCGAGAAAGTCGTCGCAAGACGTCTCCTCTTTTCTGCAGATAAATTCGACATACTCCCGACAACTCAATTTGGCACCCGAGCCCATTCATCAACCCTCGACGCCGGACTCACTGTAACGTCTACCACGGACGTTTGCCTGACTTAGGCACTGTTGTTGTAACGTCTACCACGGACGTTTGCCTGACTTAGGCACTGTTGTAACGTGGGTTCCCTCGGGGATGGAATCTGTGTACGTCCGCTAGTGGGAATACTGCGGGATGAGGTTGATACGTGCCGGTGGAATCCCTATACGTATAGAGAGTCTCTTCCACGGGAACTCCTGCTGGTGGACTTGGGACGGTATGAACGTACTCCCACTGAAGGTTGTCGACGATGTAATAACAATGAGTTGGACGAGCGGTTCTGGCGTTGAGATATTCGAAGACGAGGTGGCACGTAGTTCCGGGCGGGTAAGGCACTACTGGCGAATCTACCATTCACAAGGGAAGATGGAGATGAAGGTCACGGGGATCCCCCTTGGTCTCAAAGGGATATGCCGGAGCTAGTTCACTTAAGGGCAGTAGCGAGCCCTTAGCACAGAAGACGAGTTAAGACGGTGGTATTCGAAGAAGACCAAGATGGGGATCCTGGTCCGTAATACTACGAGCTTAAATACATGTAAGGGAGTTAGTTCTAACTCCGCTCGAACTTGTAAGTAGCCAATAGCGTAAGTAGCGTATCCTAATAATAGAATGCGCAGTCGTCATCGTAATCCGAAACACGTACAACAATAGAGTCATCAGTCAGCAAGCCAAATCATGATCACGTACAACAATAGGGGGTCATCAGTCAGCACAACACGAGGCGGTAAGATCCGAAGTCCATGACACATTACATCTGACATACCGAGTCATCGCGAATACGTCAGAGTCCACAACCGGTCCGGGCAGTCCGGGGCGAAACGTAACATCACCCCCTTTTCAGCGTCAAGCCCCAGCTTGACCACGCATGACGGCGAGCGGGTTGGTGCCCACCTCACGGAGGGCCTTGATGCGGGCGATCTCCTCGGCATCCTGCTCCGCCTTGGGCCCTCGATGGAGCGAGGCCCGAACATTCTCGATGCGGTCCACCACATGCGCTCGCTGAAGTCTGGCGACACACCTGTTGCGCTCGATCTCTATGCGCTCCAACTTCATCTGCTCCGCCGCCAGTCGATGTTGCTGTGCCCGCCATCCCAGCGTCATGCAGCGGTAGCGATGGACCTCGGCCATGAGGGTCGCGTCCTTCATATGGAGGAGCGCCTGGTCGACCGAGTCGACTAGTCCTGCGTCGGAGAGCAGGAACGTGAGGTCGTCGTCGGTGTAAGTGGGGGAAGAGGACTGTTCGTCGTAGTAGGGGACGGCGTGAACGGGCTTCCCGTACTGTTGGTTGCAGTTGGCCCTGAAGGCCAGGACGAAGGGGTCGGCGGTGAGGATGAGCTGAGTATACCGGGCGGGCCAAAGACGTTCCTGAGCGTCGCGAATCTGAAAGGGAATATAATGGACTCCCCTGTTGAACTGGTACCCCCTTGGGGGGGGTGTCTCCGCCCGATCCTCGGCCTCCTGCACAAGTTCCTCTTCTTGATCGCGGCGAACCGCGGGTGGATGTGGCGCCGGTAGTGTGATAGCTTCCCCGGTGGGTCCGCAAAGCGGGGGGGTTTCCGAGTGTGTCGTGGTGAGATGGGTGGCGTAACGTAGATACTGATGCGCCTCGAGGCGTTCCGCCGGGTCGTACGGGTCCCCGCCTTCGTCGGGTCCCGGGGGTGAGGCTGGTCGGCTGGGGACGTACCCCTGTTGTTCGTCGCCCGCTGGAGTGGGCGCTCGGGTCGGGACGTAGTGGTCTCCGAGGTAGTTGGGCTGGTTGCTCTCGGAATAAACAGTGGGGGTCGGCGAAGGAACTGGTGTAGGGTTGAGTGCGAGTATGAGAGTGTCGTCCCGAGGGGAAGACGTAGACAAAGGAGATGAGATAAGTAGGAGCGCGGGAATGCTGAGCTGGGATCGGCGCGGGTGCGATGTGCAGATCAACGTTCACACTGAAATCGGGCAATGGGTTTCGGGAACGGCAAGTGAGGTGAAATAGAAAGATGGGCAGATTCTGTTGTTGCTTCTGAGACACGAGAGCCGAGGTTATATACATGGGGGATGAGCCACAGGACACAGAGTGAGACAATAGAAATACAGGAGGAATACAGTAGACGCAGACACAAACGGAATACAATGGACGAACACGAACATGGCAGCCGGGAACTGGGTATCGAGGCCGATGTGGCCGAGTCGTCGTGAACGCGCCGAGTGTGGCCGTTTGGCGGTGTTGCGCACGCAGCGCATGTGTGGACCTTACACCAGCCGGGGGGCCAAAATTTTGACCGTCCTCGGTCAATCCTCGTCGTGATCCAATCCTTCAACATCTTCATCAGCAAAAACGCGCGCAAGGTCGCTCCGGTCGACTAGGCGAGTCACCGGGATGGACGTGCGGGAGCGGGCGTGGTAAGGAACCAAACGGAAGGCAGCAAAGCGGAGGTTGGAGATGGCGCCATCGAGCTCGGCGAGCCGATATGAACCGTTCTGGGTGCGCCGTACGACAACCATTGGGCCGATGTAGCGCGGCTTCGCTTTGCGGCCTAAATCCGTCTCGATGCTTGAGTTCCGGACAAGGACAAGGGCTCCAGGTTGGAAGTCGAAGTCGCGAATAGTATTTTCGTACTGCCGCTCGAACTGTCGGACTGACTCAAAACGGCTTTTGAGCACGTTGGAATGGACCGCGGCGAGATCGTCTTCACGCCTCTGAAGCTGGCGGATCCGCGTTGCGACGAGTTCGGCTGTGGACAGGGGGTTAGCGAGGTTCGGGACAAGGAAAGTGGCAAGGGTTATGTCGAATGGGAGCACGGGCTCGACTCCATGGGCCATGTAGAACGGAGAGTGGCCGGTCGACTTGCGCGTCGTGGCTCGGTCGGCCCAAAACGCGTATGGCGCTACCGATGGCCACTTCGCGATGTCGCCTTCGCACGTCTTGACGATCGCATCACGGATGGTGCGGTGTTGTCGTTCAACAATACCATTTGCGCGTGAGTTGTAGGCCGAAATCCGGATGTGCCGGATACCGTAGCGCTTCGCGAGCCAGTCGAGCGCGGCGACATAGGCCGTTCCATTGTCGGTCACGATTTCTTCGACGGCTCCCCATCGGCACAGAATCTCTTCGAAGAGAAACGCGCCGAGGGTGCGTCCAGTCTCGGTACGGAGAGCTCGCCATTCGGGCCACGCAGTGAGCGAGCAGCGGGCTTGAACGAGGTACCGAAAACCGGCCGCACGAGGCAAGAGCATCGTGTCAACGTAGGCCTTGCGGAAGAGGGGTGCCGGCGTGGCAACGGTGGGCGGGATCCGGACTTTGGTCGTCTGGCGGATCTGGCACTCGTGGCAAGTCTTGATGTACCACCTAACGTCGTCAGCTAGCGAGGGCCACCAGAAACGGTCAAGGAGGGCACGTAGCGTGGAATAAAATCCCCTATGTCCGAGCTTATCATGCGCATCACGGGTGACGGAGTGACGCTGTAATGCCTGTGTGATCACCAACTGGTGCCGTCCCTGCGCGTGTCGTCTCCAGAGCCGCCCGTCGTATACGAGGAACTGTCGAGATCGTTGGCGCAAACGGTCCAGCTCCTCGGTGGTGCGTCCGTCGGGTTGTTTGCCGTTCGCGAGGAACTTGAGGATGTCAGGCAGTTCGTTGTCGCGGGCGCGGGCTCTCTCTGATGGGGACGGGAAGGTCAGCTCGTCGCACAGTGAACCTACCCCTTCGGTGGCCTGAAAAACTTTCGCCGTGCCGTTGGGGCGTGCTGAACGGCGCTCATTCCAAGTGTCGAGCCATATGCCGAGGGAGAGCACGTCATCGACCCACTCTTCTGGGTCACCTTCATCCTCGTCTTCGCCGGGGATGGGCTCACGCCTTGAAAGACCATCGGGGCCTTGGTGCTTTTCGGCAGGGACATGAACTAGCTTGAAGTCAAACAAAAGAATGGCTGCAATCCAGCGATTGATGGCGGCATTCGGCTGGACGTCGGGGTTACTGAGCATCCCACGGACGTACTGCGCATCCATCTCTACGACAAGGTTAGCAATCCCTATGACGTGCATGCGGAGAGCTCGAAGAGTGCGGAATAAACCGTAAAGTTCGATCTTGGGCTGGGAGTAACGGCTCTCGCGTTCGTTCCAGCCAATGGAGCCGAAACGCGACGGGCGGCGTTGACCATCCTCACAGTCTTGCGAAAGAATCCAACCGACGGCTCGGAATGATGAGTCGACAGCCAGGTAAACCTTTCGGTCCGACTTGTAGTCAATGGGGATGAGTGCCGGGGAAGTGATGATGGCTGTTTTGAGCTGCTCCATAGCACGGTCATGCTCGTCCTGCCAAACGAAGTCAGCGTCTTTTCGCGTGAGATCAACGAGAGGCCTGGCTATGGAGGAAAAGTCCTTTATCCATATGCGCATGGTTCCCGCAGTTCCGAGGAATGCGCGGACGTCGGAGACGGTCTTGCATGGGGGCCATGTGCGAACTTTCGCCACCTTTGAGTCATCGGGGACGCGTCCTTCGTACGTGCACTTGTGGCCTAAGACAATGACTTCGGGGACTGCTAAGAAGACCTTCTTCGCTGAGATGGTAGCGCCGGCGTGACCCAATCGATGCATAACCCGATGAACGTCGCTGAGATGTTCCCACACAAAACGACGGATGCCGGGGTTGTCAGGTATTGTTTCGTATCCCCCATCTGGGGTCTCATAGCGTGAAGGCGGGCCCTTGACCGCGGTATCGTCTAAGAATGGCTTAGCAACGTTCGGGATCTCGGGCTCAAGGATAAACGTCACATCACCGTGGAAAATGGCGACGGCATTCGTCGAACCCTGCGGGAGGGTCGTGTTGCGAAGGGCGCCGAGCGGGGACTGGAAGCTCGTGAGATCTCTGGAGGCAACATCGAGGGTCCGATGGTCGTAGCCAACTAGAAGGTCAAGCATAGAGTAACAAGAACATGCCGCTAAGCCCTCGACAAACTGGTCGACGAATGGTGGGACCGCCGCGTTGCGAATTGTAACAGCATTGAGGGGCTGTAGATCGTGCACAAGCCGGAGTGAACCATTTTTCTTTGGGACACAAAACCAGCGAGAACGGTACGAGGCGTCTGAGGGCTCATACACACCGGCTGCGATCTTTTCCTTGAACATCTCGATGACCTTGTCGAGCAGGCCAGTCGGAATCGGGATGTTCTTGTGGACCCAGGGGGTGTGGGCAATCGTCGGGATCTTGACGGGCGAAAAGTAATCGTCCCGGAATCGCCCTCGCTCGGCTTCTGACCACGCAAGTGCCTTCTCATTCACCTTGAGGACGTGCGCTGCAAGCTTCACCTCGTCGGGCCAGAGAAAGTTGGACCTGTTGAGTTCGAGGGCTTCTAAGCGCTCTTGCGTGAGGCGAACTCCTGGTGTGAACTCGGGAGGGTGGGTCGGGAGCATGGGAAGAGAGAGGAGGGGGTCTTCAGGACGGCGCCTGACGATGCGAAAATCCTCGGGGAGGGATGCCGCGACCGGGTGGACTTTCCTGGCAGCCTTTTTGTACGCTAGGACTGCAACAGGCGAGTCAGACGTGGGCAGGGAATCAATCGGGTGAAAGGGAGAAATGGGGGGAAGCAACGTAGCGTTCTAGCGCCTCCATGCGCGGGGGCTCGGGTTGGACCTGGCAGGCGAGGGCTGTGACAAAGCCAACTTCTGCGGTTCGGCGAGCTCGGGAAGGGACGGCGACGGAGCGCGAAGGGTCCGCAGGGTCGCGGATGGACACATCAACGCGGTCAGGGTGGTCCTCGAGTCGGCACAGCAGGAGGTGGTGGAATGGGCGGCCGAGGAGCAGGCGGAAGGGCGCTGTTCGAACGACATGAGCGTGAATTGAGAAGGAGACATCACCAATGCGCATATCCAAGTCCTCCGCACATCCCACTGTGCGAGACGTGCTGCCGTTTGCGCCTTCCATGCGCAATGTGCGCTGCGTGTTGATCCTTGCGCCAACCTCATTTGCCAAGTCTTCACGAATGACGACTATTTGAGAGCCCTGATCAAGGACGCCGGCCTCAGTGCTGTGGTTGTTCACCAGTATGTCAATTTCTCGAAGAGGAAGTGAGAACTCAGCCTCTCGTTTGGTCGCGAGCTCAAGCACCGAGACTGGGTCCATGGCATCGTCGTCTACCTGCTCAAACGAAGCTGTCTCGATGCGGCGGGGCTTGAGACGCTCTACGAGCTCCTTGCGAACAGGGGGGCTAGCCGCGAGGATGTGCGCTGGTGTGACCTTGTCAAGCTTGCCTTCAAGGATCCAGCCTAGGAGCTCCTTGGTGAGGGCCTGGTCCTCTACGCTTGCTTGGTACCGGTACTGGGGAATGCGGTTGGTGGGAGTCAATGGCGCAGCTGGTGCAGCCGGGACAGGGGGCGGGGAGGGTGCTTTCCCAGGAGGCGCTGCCGACACTTTTGAGGGCCTGGAGTCCTTCTTCTTCGTCGTGAAAACCTCGTACATGTCATACAGTTCCGTTGTGTACCCGTGATCACCATTGTCTGTGTCTGGGTCGGCCTCCTCTGTGATGTACGCACCAGTTGGGACCACGGGCTCTGGGACGATCTCAAAACTGTAGCTTGTGTGAGGTGGTGCATCGCGCTGGGTGGCTGGTGTGGTGCTGTCACTGGCAGGTGGCTTGTTAGCGCTTAGCCAGGCGTCAACACTCGCCTGCAGTCCCAGTCCGCGACCATCGTTCGGGATAGGCTGGCCAGTAGGAAGGAACAGCCGGTTGTCGACAATCTTGACGCGACCAGTGTCGACATATTCCTCAGCAGCAGGGCAGCCACGGACACGATGTCCAAGCATGCCACAGAAGGCACAGCCGCGGGTTCGTGCACTATTCCTGTCGCTAAAGAAAATATCTTTGTCAGCGACTGCAGGAGTGGAGGAAGAAGTGGAAGGTGTGGAGGCTCGCTGGGCCCATGGCTGGCGGGGCGGGGCAGGGGGTGACTGATAGGCAACCATGGCCGGTGCGGAGGGAACTTGGGCTGGGAAGAGCTCTGGCTTCGGGAGGTGTTGCACAATGTTCGGAAAGCGCTCCTGGCACTGTGAGTAAAGGACGAGATAAGAAGGTTCATGAACGGAAAGGCCTTTCAATTTCGCAACCAGTGCGACAGGGTCCTCCTCGTCCTTGTACTGCGCTTGAGCTGAGCTTGGCTCCTTGAAGCGGATGCTCTGAGTCTTGTAAGTTGAGCATTTCGGAGGGGTGGGGTCATCATCCTCCTCTGACCCGGAGTCGGAGTCGGAGTCACGCGCTGTGGGCTTGGATGTGTGCTTGTCACCGAATAGGCGTTGGATGAGTTTGTCGGGGTCCTCTCGACGGGTCTTTGAGCGGCCGCGTAGGTCATTGCGAACTCGACACTGTAGCGGCTTGTGGAACCGGTCACTGGCAAAGTAGTGACGCGCAGCCGAAAGGACGTCCTGGGCATCGAATGGCTGGTTCACTGGGTGGTGTGGGTTGATATTAAATACCTGGTCGGCCAGGATGTCTTGATCATCTGCATGGAACCCCTTGAAGAACTCTGCATGGAAGTCATCATCCGTAAGCTTATTGTCTCGGAGCAGAGGAGCAGCGATAGTCAGGAAGTTCCGATAGTATTTCAAGACCTCAATCTCGTCCCGAATGCGAGTCCTCGCTGAGAGTTCGACGAACTGGGTGAGGCCCTGACGCGTGCATCGCGTGCGTGCTGCAATGTCGGGGTAGAGCTCCTCGAGTTGCGCTCGGAAGTGGCGCCATCGCCCATTGAGGTAACCTGGTAGAGTCATCCAAAGGTTCTGCATGGAGCGGGGCACGTAGCGTAGAATCGTTTCCACTTTCTGCCTCTCTGACAGCCCATTTCCATCTGCGAGGTCCTCATATTCACGCAGGAACTCCACTAGAATCTCATCATCTTGACCTGAGAAGCGGGGTGCACGTTGTGATCGTGCTGCTGGCATAGCAGCCAAACCTGAGGGGGTGCCGTGAGACATTGCAGTAACAGGGAAGGAGGGGAAAGAAGTAGTATTATAGCGGGCCCGATGACCACTGGGGGGAGATGATACTCGGGGACGGGAGAGGGCAGGCACATGCCGGGGGAGGTACGCTGATGAGCTAACTAGTGGGGCTGTTTGTGAGGGCTGTGGCACTGGGGCGACTTCTTCAGGCAGCCAGGTCCGGGCAAGGAGGCCTCGGACTTGGGTGTTGAATTCTTCCTGAGGTAGACCCTGGGAGAGCAGGTCTTCTACATGGGCGTTGAATTCTGTTCGGGAGAGGAGAGGCAGTTGGGGAGGTGAAGGTGATCGGGGGCGATCAAAGCCAAGATGAGCGTAGATGCGATCACGGGCACGTGAGATGGATGAGTCAGAATCGTCAGAGGTGGAGTGAGCGGAGAGGGCTCGGGTTGCAGAATGGGTGGGGGAGGTGGCTTGAGCAGGTGCCTGAGAGGTGGATTGGGTAGGGGGGTCAGCAGCTTGGGTGGGAGCCTGAGAGGCAGATTGGGTAGGGGGGTTGGCAGCTTGGGCGGGAGCCTGAGAGGTGGATTGGGTAGGGGGGGTCGGTATTTTCCATACTGTGGGATTGGGTGAGGAATCTTCCAAGGTGATCGCGTGGTTGTGGTTGCCGGGACTTCCTCGGTGGCATGCAAGATGTTGCTTTTAGGGCAACTGGACTTTAGACAGTCACGAAGTGAAAGCGAGCAAAGTGAGATGAAATTGAGGGAATGTCTACTGACTTCCCCTCGCGGTGGGCTCCAGATGTAGGGTTGAGTGCGAGTATGAGAGTGTCGTCCCGAGGGGAAGACGTAGACAAAGGAGATGAGATAAGTAGGAGCGCGGGAATGCTGAGCTGGGATCGGCGCGGGTGCGATGTGCAGATCAACGTTCACACTGAAATCGGGCAATGGGTTTCGGGAACGGCAAGTGAGGTGAAATAGAAAGATGGGCAGATTCTGTTGTTGCTTCTGAGACACGAGAGCCGAGGTTATATACATGGGGGATGAGCCACAGGACACAGAGTGAGACAATAGAAATACAGGAGGAATACAGTAGACGCAGACACAAACGGAATACAATGGACGAACACGAACATGGCAGCCGGGAACTGGGTATCGAGGCCGATGTGGCCGAGTCGTCGTGAACGCGCCGAGTGTGGCCGTTTGGCGGTGTTGCGCACGCAGCGCATGTGTGGACCTTACACTGGGGATGGCCCGGGGGAAGGAGGACGATCTCCTCGTTGGTGAAGGGAGAGGGTAGTCGACAGGGGTGACGATGGCGTGGACTGTACTCGGTAAGGTGCCGATAGCTCGGTGTTGACGACATAGCGGAAGTTTACTGGGGAAGAGGGCCTCATAAGTGGGGAGTGAAGTGAAAGAGGGGGATGGGGACGTCTCTTGGGAATTCCCTGCGCTTATATGTGCTTCGCGAGCGGGGTTGGAATTTTTGAATTCCCGAATCGCGTCATCTGCGAATACGTCATCTTTGTCGACCCACTGGTTGTCCGAGTCCGGGTATCCTTTCCACTTGACAAGATATTGGAGCTTGCGACTTCTGCCGAACCGCCGAGAGTCTAGAATCTTCTCGACTTCGTATTCTTCCTCGCCGTTAACCAATTCTGGCGGTGGGCGCTGATAATTAGGTCCGTGCGTGAGTGTTTCGCGATAGGGCGTCAGAAGGTCTACGTGGAACACTGGGTGTATCTGCCACTGCGTGGGAAGTTCTAGTCGATAATTGACTGCGGACATCACCTGAGTGACCTTAAAGGGGCCGTGGCGTCGTGCTGCGAGTTTTGCCGTTGGCTGGTGCGTACGTAGGTGGCGTCCCTCGAGCCACACTTGGTCTCCAATTTGGAACTTGGGTGTATCTTTAGCCTTGATCCACCCCTGCTGCGCTTTGATCATCAGTGACTGCGCGCGCTGGCGGAGTTCCTTGAACTGTTTGACCCTTAACGCCACTTGGGGTATCGGAGATGGCCTATCGGTCCAGTCAGCACGAGGGTTGTATCCCATGAGGAGCTGGAACGGAGATTCTTTAGTGGTCTCGCTGGGCCAATTATTATGCGTGAACTCAGCCATGGGAAGATAGTGGATCCAGTCGTCTTGTCGTTCATTGACCCAAAATCGCAGGTACTGCTCTAGCCATTGATTCGTGCGTTCTGACTGTCCGTCCGTCCTCGGGTGGTAGGCTGTGGAGATGTTCTGCTCGATACCGAGTATCTTGCAGAGTTCTCGTGTGAATTTGGAGGCAAATCGAGGGTCTCGGTCGCTGATGATTTTTCCTGGGAGTCCGAATCAGGGAAACACGTGTTTGACATATAGTGCGGCTGTGCCTTCGGCCGAGATCTCTTCTTGGCAGGGGATAAAGAGGGACATTTTCGTGCAGTCATGGTCCGTTATCGTGAGGATCGTGTCGCAGCCCTGTGCTTCTGGAAGTTTAGTGATGAAGTCAAGGGCGATAGTTTCAAAGGGCATAGCTTCGGGTTTTGGGAAGATTGGGCGCAGTGGCGCTTTGATGGCCCTAGTGTTGACTTTGATGCGCTGGCAGTCGGCGCAGCCCCTGACATATTCCATGATTTCGTTCCTGAGGCCTGGCCACCAGTAGTATCTTTCCACGAGTTTGATCGTTCGGCTGATTCCCGGGTGTCCGTATACCTGAGGGTCGTGATGGTTCTTGATGAGTTCTCGTTTCTCGAGGAGCCCCCCTGTGACTACCCGTCGTCCATCTTTGTACCAGGTGCCTTCGATCCTCTTCAGTCCGTGTGGGTCTACCCAGGGGTGGAGTTTGTCTTCATCCTGAGCGTATACCGGGTTTACCTTCTCCATCTCCTGTATGGAGATAGTGGCGTTAATGCGGAGAGGGTCTTCCGTGGTGTCTATTGCTGCGGCCCTGACGAAGATTTCATCTGGCAGTACTGTCACTTGATCGTTATCGCTTTCCCCTTGGTCGTAGTCTGGGCGTCTAGATAGGGCATCGGCCCTTCCATTTGCCGTTCCTTTGATATGGTGAATTTCAATATCATACTCAGAAAGCTCTAGTACTTCCCGGGCTACTCGGCGGCTTATCTTTTGTGGGGAGCGCCAATATTGGAGGTTCATGTGGTCCGAGAAAACTTTGATCTTGTGTGGGGATCCCGCCAGATAGTGTCGCCAGTTCCTTAGTGCTTTGACGATTGCCAGTAGTTCCAAATTGTAAATGTCGTAGTTCCTTTCTGCCGCGCTGAGGGTGTTGGAGTAGTAGGCTATGGGGTGTCTCTTGCCGTCTTCCTTGCGTTGGAGCAGTACTGCTCCTACTGCGAATCCTGAGGCGTCTACTTCTAGTTCGAATTGATCTTTCAGTTCTGCGTGTGCCAGTACTGGTTCCTCTGTAACGAGCTTCTTGATCTTGTTGAACGCTTCCTGTTCTGCGGTCGTCCATGTCCATTCGGTGTCTTTGCGTGTGAGTTTGTTGAGAGGTCGTGCGTGTGTGGCAAAGTTTCGAATAGTCCAGTTGTTGATGTTCCGGTAGTCCTGCACGGGGCGTAGCTTTCCGTCCTTCTTTTTAATGAAGAAAAAGGATGATGCGTACGGGGATTTCGATGGTCTGATGTATCCTTTGGCCAGTTGTTCGTCAATCCATTCCTTAAGCGCTACGTCTTCCGCTTGGCTCATGGGATAAACCTTGCAGTCGATGGTGTCCGGGGCGTTTGGCTTGAAGTCGATTGCGTGATCCCATGGTTTTGATAGTGGGAATCGGTTCGATTCTTCCTCGCTAAAGATTTTGACGTGCCTTTGATATTCTTCCGGTACCGTTTTTGCTTCCGTATATTGCTTGGCTTCAATCGCCATCTCCGTTGACATTGTTGCGCGAAGGCGAGTATCTTCGAGGTCGCATTCCTTCTTGAGCTGTTCCTCGATTTTCTGCTTATTTGGTAGTAGCAGCTTCTCGAGTACGAGTCGGGCGATGACTGGATCTATCCGGGGTTTTGAGGGGTTTGTGGTTCGCAGGACTATTGGATACTCAGCTTCGTTTAGGGTGGCAGTGGCCCACTGGATATTGGGTTGGAAGGTCGCCAACCAGGGGTAGCCTAAGATGATGTCTTCTCCTCCTACGTCGGTTACCAGGAATCGCATTTCCTTGGTGATTCCTTTGGTCTGTACCTCTAGATCCACGCAATGAGTGATCTTGCCTCCTTTGTTATGCGTGCCGTCAATGTTCCAGATCTTTCGATGACGGTCTAGTTCCTTGAGGCCTAGCCTCATTCTCTTGACGAATTCCGGATGTATGAAGTTGTTAGTGGCCCTGGAATCCACTAGTGCTCTTTTGTCGGCCATGGCGTAACTTGCGCGCAATGAAACTGGAACATGCATAGATTGATAGCGCGTTATGAACACAGAATTACACCGTAATGCCCTCACCCAGGCCGTTGGGTTTAGGCGCTTTGAAAATCCTCTCGCCCCAATAGGTCCCTGACTACCAAGTCCCGGGCTTCATCGTCAAGGTTTCGAACTCCGTTTATCCAGCTGGTCGCCCGTTCTTGCGGCGTATCAGTGGTGGCGCGGGCGCCGCGGCTACTGCTGCCATCATCTTCGAACTGGATCAAGGGTTCCTCGGCCACACTTTGAACTTCTTCTATGAACGCCCCGCGTCCTTGGCGCGGTTGCCAGTTTGCGTTGTTGCGCGGGCGGCGGGGTTGTCGACAGTCGCGTTGGAAGTGGCCCGCTTTGCCGCAGTTGTAACAAAGAAGGTTTTTCTTGTCGATGATTCCTTGATTCGGCCGTCCTCCATGTTGCGTGTACGGAGGTTTGGCGTAGTCGATCTCTTCGGAGCCTGCTAGTCGAGCGCGGACTCTGCCCGGAGTGGTGTCCATGGCGTCCGGGTGATTCCGGAATGCCTGCCATCCTTGGCGTGGCTGCTGGGGACGATTTGGAGCGTTGAAAGTTCTGAGAGAGGTATTGCCCGGCTTACCGGGTCCCGGGGGTTTACGTCCCCCCAAACGCGTTTGAAGATGCATCCACTTGCGCTGTTGTTCTAGCGCGGCCACCTTCCACTGTGCGTACGTGTTTGGGCTGTGGAAGTTGTAGGCGTTCTTGTATAGTTCCACCGGAAGCCCACTGGTGAATTTGTCCAGGACGAGCGAGTCGTCGAAACGGTATCCCGCTTCTCGGACCGCTTTCTCGAACTTGGCAACGTACGAGTCGATGTCTTGTCCTTCCATGCGGAATCCCTTCTGTAGATCTTGTTGGGCGCGTTCCTTTTCGAGAGTATCGGCGAACGTGTTACGGAAGCCAAGCTCGATGGCTTCCCAGATCCATTTGTCGTATGGGCCGTGTTTGGCTTTATACGCTTTGACCCATTTGGTGGTGGATAAGACCCACTCGTTGACATGTTCCCCCTGAATGTAAGTGAGGAAGATTAGTGCTTTGCGATAGGGGAGGGTGAACGCAGGATTGTCGTAGTTGGTTTCCACGAACAGTTCCCATTGAGTGAGGAACTGTTGGACTTTGGTGCGGTCGCCCGTGAAAACGAGCAGTTCTTTACCCATGAATTTCTCGGGTTTGGTTCCGCTGGAGACGTTAGGTCCTGTGAATAGGGGTCCTCCTGGGTCTCCTCCTCCGTCGTCTCCTCCTCCTCCACTTCCATGTCCTCCGGGCGGTGGTCCTTCTCCGCGACTTATACGCGCGGGTTCCTGGAATGTAGCGGGTTGTTCGGTGACGGTAGTGGTCATGTCTGTAGGGATAGACTCAGCTAGTAATCCTAGTTGCGCTTCTTCTTCTTCTGCTTGGGCTTCTAGGATGCGGATTTCTTCTGGGTTGCTTCCCAAGGATGGGGATGGTGCTGGTGTCTTCGGGGTAGGGGATCGGACTGGTTCTTCTTCTTGTCCGTCTATAGGGCCCCACTGGTCTCTAGTGGTGACTTCGCTTTGTAGAATGTCGAGTTTGAGACTCGATCCAGCTGGTCGTACGACTTGTAATTTGTAGTGGAGTGCGTCCCACTTGAGTTCTGTCCAACAGGTGTGTTCGAAGTTGAATTCTACCGGGATAAGTCCGGTTTTGCCGTCCTTATAGGTGTAAAGGACTACGTAGCCTGGGTCTCCTTGTTCTGTCTGCCAAAAGGCTTCTTTGAGGTATTGCTTGGGGACGTTACGTTCCCCTCTTCTGTCGATGTGATACGGTCGGAATGGAATCCAAAGGTCGCGGGTTGTTACTGCGGAAGCCACGTTGAAGGATCTTGGTCTTAATGTAACGTCTACCACAGACGTTTGCCTGACTTAGGCACTGTTGTAACGTGGGTTCCCTCGGGGATGGAATCTGTGTACGTCCGCTAGTGGGAATACTGCGGGATGAGGTTGATACGTGCCGGTGGAATCCCTATACGTATAGAGAGTCTCTTCCACGGGAACTCCTGCTGGTGGACTTGGGACGGTATGAACGTACTCCCACTGAAGGTTGTCGACGATGTAATAACAATGAGTTGGACGAGCGGTTCTGGCGTTGAGATATTCGAAGACGAGGTGGCACGTAGTTCCGGGCAGGTAAGGCACTACTGGCGAATCTACCATTCACAAGGGAAGATGGAGATGAAGGTCACGGGGATCCCCCTTGGTCTCAAAGGGATATGCCGGAGCTAGTTCACTTAAGGGCAGTAGCGAGCCCTTAGCACAGAAGACGAGTTAAGACGGTGGTATTCGAAGAAGACCAAGATGGGGATCCTGGTCTGTAATACTACGAGCTTAAATACATGTAAGGGAGTTAGTTCTAACTCCGCTCGAACTTGTAAGTAGCCAATAGCGTAAGTAGCGTATCCTAATAATAGAATGCGCAGTCGTCATCGTAATCCGAAACACGTACAACAATAGAGTCATCAGTCAGCAAGCCAAATCATGATCACGTACAACAATAGGGGGTCATCAGTCAGCACAACACGAGGCGGTAAGATCCGAAGTCCATGACACATTACATCTGACATACCGAGTCATCGCGAATACGTCAGAGTCCACAACCGGTCCGGGCAGTCCGGGGCGAAACGTAACAGTTGTAACGTGGGTTCCCACGGGGGTGGAATCTGTGTACGTCCGCTAGTGGAAAGACTGCGGGATGAGGTTGATACGTGCCGGTGGAATCTCTATACGTGTAGAGAGTCTCTTCTACGGGGACTCCTGCTGGCGGACTTGGGACGGTGTGAACGTATTCCCACTGAAGGTTGTCGACGATGTAGTAGCAGTGAGTCGGTCGGGCGGTTCTGGCGTTGAGATATTCGAAGACGAGGTGGCACGTAGTTCCAGGCGGGTAAGGCACTACTGGCGAATCTACCATTCACGAAGAAGATGGAGATAGTGTCACGGGGATCCCCTTGGTCTCGAAGGGATATACCGGAGCTAGTTCACTTAAGGGCGACTGCGAGCCCTTAGCACAGAAGACGAGTTGAAGAGTGGTATTCGAAGAAGACCAAGATGGGGATCCTGGTCCGTACTACTGTGAACTTAAATACAAGTAAGGGAGCCAGTTCTAGCTCCGCTCGAACTCGTAAGTAACCAATAGCGTAAGTAGCGTATTCTAATAATAGAATGCGCAGTCGTCATCGTAATCCGAAACACGTACAACAATAGGAATCATCAGTCAGCATAGTAATCATCATCACGCACAACAATAGCGAGCATCAGTCATCCAACCACAAGGCAGCAAGATCCGAAGTCCATGACGTATTACTGCTAACATGCTGAGTCATTACGAACACGTCAGAGTCCACAACCGGTCCGGGCAGTCCGGGGCGAAACGTAACATCACCCCCTTTTCAGCGTCAAGCCCCAGCTTGACCACGCATGACGGCGAGTGGGTTGGTGCCCACCTCGCGGAGGGCCCTGATGCGGGCGATCTCCTCGGCATCCTGCTCCGCCTTGGGCCCCCGATGGAGCGAGGCCCGAACATTCTCGATGCGGTCCACCGCATGCGCTCGCTGAAGTCTGGCGACACACCTGTTGCGCTCGATCTCTATGCGCTCCAACTTCATCTGCTCCGCCGCCAGTCGATGTTGCTGTGCCCGCCATCCCAGCGTCATGCAGCGGTAGCGATGGACCTCGGCCATGAGGGTCGCGTCCTTCATATGGAGGAGCGCCTGGTCGACCGAGTCGACTAGTCCTGCGTCGGAGAGCAGGAACGTGAGGTCGTCGTCGGTGTAAGTGGGGGAAGAGGACTGTTCGTCGTAGTAGGGGACGGCGTGAACGGGCTTCCCGTACTGTTGGTTGCAGTTGGCCCTGAAGGCCAGGACGAAGGGGTCGGCGGTGAGGATGAGCTGAGTATCGGCCTCCTGCACAAGTTCCTCTTCTTGATCGCGGCGAACCGCGGATGGATGTGGCGCCGGTAGTGTGATAGCTTCCCCGGTGGGTCCGCAAAGCGGGGGGGTTTCCGAGTGTGTCGTGGTGAGATGGGTGGCGTAACGTAGATACTGATGCGCCTCGAGGCGTTCCGCCGGGTCGTACGGGTCCCCGCCTTCGTCGGGTCCCGGGGGTGAGGCTGGTCAGCTGGGGACGTACCCCTGTTGTTCGTCGCCCGCTGGAGTGGGCGCTCGGGTCGGGACGTAGTGGTCTCCGAGGTAGTTGGGCTGGTTGCTCTCGGAATAAACAGTGGGGGTCGGCGAAGGAACTGGGGATGGCCCGGGGGAAGGAGGACGATCTCCTCGTTGGTGAAGGGAGAGGGTAGTCGACAGGGGTGACGATGGCGTGGACTGTACTCGGTAAGGTGCCGATAGCTCGGTGTTGACGACATAGTGGAAGTTTACTGGGGAAGAGGGCCTCATAAGTGGGGAGTGAAGTGAAAGAGGGGGATGGGGACGTCTCTTGGGAATTCCCTGCGCTTATATGTGCTTCACGAGCAGGGTTGGAATTTTTGAATTCCCGAATCGCGTCATCTGCGAATACGTCATCTTTGTCGACCCATTGGTTGTCCGAGTCCGGATATCCTTTCCACTTGACAAGATATTGGAGCTTGCGACTTCTGCCGAACCGCCGAGAGTCTAGAATCTTCTCGACTTCGTATTCTTCCTCGCCGTTAACCAATTCTGGCGGTGGGCGCTGATAATTAGGTCCGTGCGTGAGTGTTTCGCGATAGGGCGTCAGAAGGTCTACGTGGAACACTGGGTGTATCTGCCACTGCGTGGGAAGTTCTAGTCGATAATTGACTGCGGACATCACCTGAGTGACCTTAAAGGGGCCGTGGCGTCGTGCTGCGAGTTTTGCCGTTGGCTGGTGCGTACGTAGGTGGCGTCCCTCGAGCCACACTTGGTCTCCAATTTGGAACTTGGGTGTATCTTTAGCCTTGATCCACCCCTGCTGCGCTTTGATCATCAGTGACTGCGCGCGCTGGCGGAGTTCCTTGAACTGTTTGACCCTTAACGCCACTTGGGGTATCGGAGATGGCCTATCGGTCCAGTCAGCACGAGGGTTGTATCCCATGAGGAGCTGGAACGGAGATTCTTTAGTGGTCTCGCTGGGCCAATTATTATGCGTGAACTCAGCCATGGGAAGATAGTGGATCCAGTCGTCTTGTCGTTCATTGACCCAAAATCGCAGGTACTGCTCTAGCCATTGATTCGTGCGTTCTGACTGTCCGTCCGTCCTCGGGTGGTAGGCTGTGGAGATGTTCTGCTCGATACCGAGTATCTTGCAGAGTTCTCGTGTGAATTTGGAGGCAAATCGAGGGTCTCGGTCGCTGATGATTTTGCCCGGGAGTCCGAATCGGGGAAACACGTGTTTGACATATAGTGCAGCTGTGCCTTCGGCCGAGATCTCTTCTTGGCAGGGGATAAAGAGGGACATTTTCGTGCAGTCATGGTCCGTTATCGTGAGGATCGTGTCGCAGCCCTGTGCTTCTGGAAGTTTAGTGATGAAGTCAAGGGCGATAGTTTCAAAGGGCATAGCTTCAGGTTTTGGGAAGATTGGGCGCAGTGGCGCTTTGATGGCCCTAGTGTTGACTTTGATGCGCTGGCAGTCGGCGCAGCCCCTGACATATTCCATGATTTCGTTCCTGAGGCCTGGCCACCAGTAGTATCTTTCCACGAGTTTGATCGTTCGGCTGATTCCCGGGTGTCCGTATACCGGAGGGTCGTGATGGTTCTTGATGAGTTCTCGTTTCTCGAGGAGCCCCCCCGTGACTACCCGTCGTCCATCTTTGTACCAGGTGCCTTTGATCTTCTTTAGTCCGTGTGGGTCTACCCAGGGGCGGAGTTTGTCTTCATCCTGAGCGTATACCGGGTTTACCTTCTCCATTTCCTGTACGGAGATAGTGGCGTTAATGCGGAGAGGGTCTTCCGTGGTGTCTATTGCTGCGGCCCTGACGAAGATTTCATCTGGCAGTACTGTCACTTGATCGTTATCGCTTTCCCCTTGGTCGTAGTCTGGGCGTCTAGATAGGGCATCGGCCCTCCCATTTGCCGTTCCTTTGATATGGTGAATTTCAATATCATACTCAGAAAGCTCTAGTACTTCCCGGGCTACTCGGCGGCTTATCTTTTGTGGGGAGCGCCAATATTGGAGGTTCATGTGGTCCGAGAAAACTTTGATCTTGTGTGGGGATCCCGCCAGATAGTGTCGCCAGTTCCTTAGTGCTTTGACGATTGCCAGTAGTTCCAAATCGTAAATGTCGTAGTTCCTTTCTGCCGCGCTGAGGGTGTTAGAGTAGTAGGCTATGGGGTGTCTCTTGCCGTCTTCCTTGCGTTGGAGCAGTACTGCTCCTACTGCGAATCCTGAGGCGTCTACTTCTAGTTCGAATTGATCTTTCAGTTCTGCGTGTGCCAGTACTGGTTCCTCTGTAACGAGCTTCTTGATCTTGTCGAACGCTTCCTGTTCTGCGGTTGTCCATGTCCATTCGGTGTCTTTGCGTGTGAGTTTGTTGAGAGGTCGTGCGTGTGTGGCAAAGTTTCGAATGAAAGCGCGGTAAAAGTTGCAGAAACCTAGGAACGATCGCACCTGTTTGACGTTTTTGGGGGTTGGCCAGTCCTTGATGCCGGAAATTTTGACGGGGTCCATGCGTGTCACCCCCTTTTCAATGATTACCCCCAGGTAATCGATGCTAGGGGCGTGGAAGATGCACTTTTCCGGTTTGAGGAATAAGTCGTTTTCTTCTAGAAGGTCCAATATGTCGTGTACCGCGTCGATATGTGCCTGTTCCGTCGATCGAGTGGCTATGCCTATGTCGTCCATGTATACCCTAATGGTCGTCCCTTTTGTTTCGTGGTGCGCGATGAGATCTTTGCAGATTTCGTTCATCATGGTTTGGAAGGTTGCGGGGGAGTTGGTCAGTCCAAAGAACATTACCGTTGGTTCGAATAGCCCGTATTTCGTTTTGAACGCTGCTTTTTCCTGGTCGCCTTCTTTGATTCGTACGTTGTTATACCCCCAGCGGATGTCCAATTTGGTGAATATGAACGCTCCGCTTAGGTCGGCGATGAGTTCCGGGATGAGCGGGAGGGGATATTGGTTGCGTATAGTCCAGTTGTTGATGTTCCGGTAGTCCTGCACGGGGCGTAGCTTTCCGTCCTTCTTTTTAATGAAGAAAAAGGATGATGCGTACGGGGATTTCGATGGTCTGATGTATCCTTTGGCCAGTTGTTCGTCAATCCATTCCTTAAGCGCTACGTCTTCCACTTGGCTCATGGGATAAACCTTGCAGTCGATGGTGTCCGGGGCGTTTGGCTTGAAGTCGATTGCGTGATCCCATGGTTTTGATAGTGGGAATCGGTTCGATTCTTCCTCGCTAAAGATTTTGACGTGCCTTTGATATTCTTCCGGTACCGTTTTTGCTTCCGTATATTGCTTGGCTTCAATCGCCATTTCCGTTGACATTGTTGCGCGAAGGCGAGTATCTTCGAGGTCGCATTCCTTCTTGAGCTGTTCCTCGATTTTCTGCTTATTTGGTAGTAGCAGTTTCTCGAGTACGAGTCGGGCGATGACCGGATCTACCCGGGGTTTTGAGGGGTTTGTGGTTCGCAGGACTATTGGATACTCAGCTTCGTTTAGGGTGGCAGTGGCCCACTGGATATTGGGTTGGAAGGTCGCCAACCAGGGGTAGCCTAAGATGATGTCTTCTCCTCCTACGTCGGTTACCAGGAATCGCATTTCCTTGGTGATTCCTTTGGTTTGTACCTCTAGATCCACGCAATGAGTGATCTTGCCTCCTTTGTTATGCGTGCCGTCAATGTTCCAGATCTTTCGATGACGGTCTAGTTCTTTGAGGCCTAGCCTCATTCTCTTGACGAATTCCGGATGTATGAAGTTGTTAGTGGCCCCGGAATCCACTAGTGCTCTTTTGTCGGCCATGGCGTAACTTGCGCGCAATGAAACTGGAACATGCATAGATTGATAGCGCGTTATGAACACAGAATTACACCGTAATGCCCTTACCCAGGCCGTCGGGTTTAGGCGCTTTGAAAATCCTCTCGCCCCAATAGGTCTCTGACTACCAAGTCCCTGGCTTCATCGTCAAGGTTTCGAACTCCGTTTATCCAGCTGGTCGCCCGTTCTTGCGGCGTATCAGTGGTGGCGCGGGCGCCGCGGCTACTGCTGCCATCATCTTCGAACTGGATCAAGGGTTCCTCGGCCACGCTTTGAACTTCTTCTATGAACGCCCCGCGTCCTTGGCGCGGTTGCCAGTTCGCGTTGTTGCGCGGGCGGCGGGGTTGTCGACAGTCGCGTTGGAAGTGGCCCGCTTTGCCGCAGTTGTAACAAAGAAGGTTCTTCTTGTCGATGATTCCTTGATTCGGCCGTCCTCCTTGTTGCGTATACGGAGGTTTGGCGTAGTCGATCTCTTCGGAGCCTGCTAGTCGAGCGCGGACTCTGCCCGGAGTGGTGTCCATGGCGTCCGGGTGGTTCCGGAATGCCTGCCATCCTTGGCGTGGCTGCTGGGGACGATTTGGAGCGTTGAAAGTTCTGAGAGAGGTATTGCCCGGCTTACCGGGTCCCGGGGGTTTACGTCCCCCCAAACGCGTCTGAAGATGCATCCACTTGCGCTGTTGTTCTAGCGCGGCCACTTTCCACTGTGCGTACGTGTTTGGGCTGTGGAAGTTGTAGGCGTTCTTGTATAGTTCCACCGGAAGTCCACTGGTGAATTTGTCCAGGACGAGCGAGTCGTCGAAACGGTATCCCGCTTCTCGGACCGCTTTCTCGAACTTGGCAACGTACGAGTCGATGTCTTGTCCTTCCATGCGGAATCCCTTCTGTAGATCTTGTTGGGCGCGTTCCTTTTCGAGAGTGTCGGCGAACGTGTTACGGAAGCCAAGCTCGATGGCTTCCCAGATCCATTTGTCGTATGGGCCGTGTTTGGCTTTATACGCTTTGACCCATTTGGTGGTGGATAAGACCCACTCGTTGACGTGTTCCCCCTGAATGTAGGTGAGGAAGATTAGTGCTTTGCGATAGGGGAGAGTGAACGCAGGATTGTCGTAGTTGGTTTCCACGAACAGTTCCCATTGAGTGAGGAACTGTTGGACTTTGGTGCGGTCGCCCGTGAAAACGAGCGGTTCTTTACCCATGAATTTCTCGGGTTTGGTTCCGCTGGAGACGTTAGGTCCTGTGAATAGGGGTCCTCCTGGGTCTCCTCCTCCGTCGTCTGCTCCTCCTCCACCCCCATGTCCTCCGGGCGGTGGTCCTTCTCCGCGACTTATACGCGCGGGTTCCTGGAATGTAGCGGGTTGTTCGGTGACGGTAGTGGTCATGTCTGTAGGGATAGACTCAGCTAGTAATCCTAGTTGCGCTTCTTCTTCTTCTGCTTGGGCTTCTAGGATGCGGATTTCTTCTGGGTTGCTTCCCAAGGATGGGGATGGTGCTGGTGTCTTCGGGGTAGGGGATCGGACTGGTTCTTCTTCTTGTCCGTCTATAGGGGCCCCACTGGTCTCTAGTGGTGACTTCGCTTTGTAGAATGTCGAGTTTGAGACTCGATCCGGCTGGTCGTACGACTTGTAATTTGTAGTGGAGTGCGTCCCACTTGAGTTCTGTCCAACAGGTGTGTTCGAAGTTGAATTCTACCGGGATAAGTCCGGTTTTGCCGTCCTTATAAGTATAAAGGACTACGTAGCCTGGGTCTCCTTGTTCTGTCTGCCAAAAGGCTTCTTTGAGGTATTGCTTGGGGACGTTGCGTTCCCCTCTTCTGTCGATGTGATACGGTCGGAATGGAATCCAAAGGTCGCGGGTTGTTACTGCGGAAGCCACGTTGAAGGATCTTGGTCTTAATGTAACGTCTACCACGGACGTTTGCCTGACTTAGGCACTGTTGTAACGTGGGTTCCCATGGGGATGGAATCTGTGTACGTCCGCTAGTGGGAATACTGCGGGATGGGGTTGATACGTGCCAGGTGGAATCTCTATACGTATAGAGAGTCTCTTCTACGGGGACTCCTGCTGGGGGCTTGGGACGGTGTGAACGTACTCCCACTGGAGGTTGTCGACGATGTAGTAGCAATGAGTTGGACGGGCAGTTACGAGCGTTGAGATATTCAAAGACGAGGTGACACGTAGTTCCGGGTGGGTAAGGCACTACTGGCGAATCTACCATTCACGAAGGAAGATGGAGATGAAGGTCACGGGGATCCCCCTTGGTCTTAGCGGGATATGCCGGAGCTAGTTCACTTAAGGGCAGTCGCGGGCCCTTAGCACAGAAGACGAGTTAGAAGGTGGTATTTCGAAGAAGACCAAGATGGGGTCCTGGTCTGTCGTACTACTGAACTTAAATACAAGTAAGGGAGCTAGTTCCAGCTCCGCTCGAACTCGTAAGTAGCCAATAGCGTAAGTAGCGTATTCTAATAATAGAATGCGCAGTCGTCATCGTAATCCGAAACACGTACAACAATAGGAATCATCAGTCAGCATAGTAATCATCATCACGCACAACAATAGCGAGCATCAGTCATCCAACCACAAGGCAGCAAGATCCGAAGTCCATGACGTATTACTGCTAACGTGCCGAGTCATTACGAACACGTCAGAGTCCACAACCGGTCCGGGCAGTCTGGGGCGAAACGTAACACTCACACTACTACACAACGTCCAAGCCTCTTTCCGCGCCAACCGGCTATGCGGAGCACTCCTCTTCGACATCAAAGGTTTCTTCGACCATGTACACCGCCTACGGATGGTCCAGACCCTCAAGAACTTGGGCTTTCCTGAAGAAATATACGGTTGGACCAACTCCTTTCTTGGCAACCGGAAAGTACAACTCTCCTTCAACGGCAACACAGATCAAACCGGCAACCAACCCCTTGGCACCCCACAAGGTTCACCACTCTCCCCAATCCTCTCCGCCTTTTACACATCAACACTCCTCAAACTCCGCCCCCCTGACAACAACTCATCCCTCGGTATGTATGTCGACGACGGGATTATCTTCGCCCATGGAAACACCTGGGAGGAAGTAAACAACACACTTAGGGAAAGGTATAGACAGTGCGAAGACTGGCTCAGACGTTCCAGTCTGGAATGCGAGCCCGACAAAACCGAACTAATCTATTTCCAAAAACCCTACTCTAGAAAGCCCGTGCCCCCACCAGACCGGCTTCTACTACCTGACCCGACACACAACACGTATTACGCCATCACCCCTTCAAACACGATCCGTTATCTAGGATTCTTCTTCAATCACAAACTCAAATGGGACACACACGTCGACTACATGTGCAACAGGGCACGGGCTTCAATCAAAGCTCTACAACTCCTCGGCAACACACGAAGAGGCATCTCAACCGCATCATGGCGCCTCGTCTTCAACGCAGTGTGCCTGCCCGTACTCTCGTACAGATGCCAACTTTGGATGCCAAACAAACACAAAGTCGGCCTCATCAAGAAGATCCAGATGGTAATAAACCTCGGGGTAAAAATAATTTCCGGTTCCTTCCGCACGGCCCCACGTGCACCATTACACGAACTCACCAGGGTACTGCCCGCAAAGCAGTACCTTGAAAAACTTTTTTCCAATACAGCACTCAGACTGGCCCGTGTTCCCCGCACCTCCCAACTTCTGGTCCTCCAGGAGGAAGGTCGTGTGGTCCAGAGCAGCCCACACTCCAGCAATGGAGGAGTGGTGACAAACCAGACACTACGCGTAAGGTCTGGATTACGCAAACAGCGCCCCACTGCCTTGGAGGCTCTCGCAGGTCAGATAGACTTGTCCAAAGTCATCCCTGTCGACGTAACAGCCATTGCCCCCTGGGAGGTTCCCAACTGGGCGGGCCATGTCAGCTGTTTGGGAGTCTCAGACCCCAAATCCCGAAAGCGGATGGTGGACAACCTATACTCTACACCACCGTCCGCCAATAGGGCGATCCTCAAAGTCGCCACAACGGTCTCTAACAAAGGCCGGCGCGACAATCAACACGTGGGCGGAGCAGCGGTTCATATCACCTACCCCGCAGCCCCCCCTCTAACGTTCAGCTGGACACTGGGAACGGAGATGGAAACCACGGATGCAGTCCTGATTGGCCTAGCCAAGTCAGCGATCTTGATTAACGCTGAGTTTTCACACACCCCGCCCACACATATATACATACTATCCGAAGACATCGGAGCACTCACTCATATCACACAAACACGCTCCCTAAAATCACAGTCCCCATTACTTACATGGCATAACGCCCTTTCCCAATTCTTCTCACAGCCTAGGGACACGAGTATCACCCTCGTGTGGTCGCCTGTCAACCGCAAGAGAGCTCCCAATTCCGATGCCCGCAAACAGGCTCTCGAAGCATGTCGGAAGAACCCCATTCCTACCACCCCGACCCGCACTATTGCTTGGATGTGGAAGCAGATCCGTTCTGATTCCTTCCTCTCATGGGCCAAAGACTGGAAGCTTGCCCTCTCCAAACCACACCCACCACGCGCCTATGGTCACTCTATCCCCACCAACCACCCACCAGACGGCCGCAATCACCCACTATGGTTGGCTGCCATACCCCCCAAAAAGCCCGCGAGCGACTACGTACACATCAGTCGCCGCGCCCACTCCACTGCCATGCAGCTCGCCACCCTACACTCATTCACATCCGACTACACCCTTATGCACCGACCCGATCTTCCATTGGAAGAATCCATCTGCCCTATGTGTCAAGAATCATTCACACTCCGACACATCATTTCCGAATGTCCCTTGATCGCACCACAGGTCCACCGTCATTACCTGGACCGTATCGACCCATACCACCCCATCCCCCTGTTCTCCGACCACGCCTACCAACTCTGTCGGTTCCTACAGGACACAAAAATCGCTAGCACCCCCCTGTCAGACGTCCTCAAAGAAGTCAATATGCGACGACGTCCCCGCAAACCCGGATGAAGGAGCTCTCGACCGCAAGACGGCGCATACCCTGTACCCACGTACAGCCCCATAAGCGCTAAACCTTTTGTGTTTCGTTTTTACCATGACGTGACCACACTCATCAACCCTTTTTTCGAACCAACCCCGTCCCCTCTGGGAGGGTACGCAACTACTATAACCACTTACGATATCAAACAGGCGCGTGATACTCATGTACCTACACCACTTCTCGACTTGCATACCTACGTGCACAGACCGGCTTTGTATTAACTACTGCTCCGGAATATAAATTCATCAAAAAAAAAAAAAAAAAAAAAAAAAAAAGAGTCTTCAGGGTTGTCCCCAGGTACATGTAGTGGTGTTAAAGTGGCGGATTCGTTCCGCCGGAGGTCCGAGCAGCAGTAGCGTCCGCGCGTACCACGCTCGGCCTCGGGCTCATCTCTGACTCGCCCGCCTCCATTTTTGGACCCGCCCCTTTTGGGGCATGTATGTTCTTGTTCGTTCTCGCGCATTCTACCGGCTTCACTACGATGGGTTTTGCAGACTCAGAAAGCTGCTTCAAGCAGCCATGATGTATGTGGACTGTTACTATGACCTCACACTCTCGAAGGTTCCCGCGCGTTTCCCCTTCCGTCTAAAGGACGATTTGTAGCCTCGAATAAGAGGCAAGCGCGACCGTCTCGTGGCTCGGTTTTTATGCCCTGCCCGGCTTACTGTACTGCTCCCTGAAGGACTTACTCATGTTCTCGATCGTTTTGAAAAAAACTGCCTGATATTATTGTATATATAAAATACGGCTCAAAAGGAGCCCAGAAGTGTAACGAAGTGGTCATTGACTCGTCCATTCCCCGTGTGCCTCCAAATAAATCCATCGCTCCCGCGCTCGCTCACTCTCGCTCGACTCGACTTGATATCCTCTCGGTCACCGGCACGTGACCGTCTTCCGATTCCGGCGTCGGCCTTTAATCTCACCAAGGTGAGACTTCTATAATATACGAAAACATAGACCGTGGGACACGATGTCGAGGTGTTCGCTTGTATCAGGTTCGTATAGAGAAGATGGAAGGCCGGTTGTCGCATTCTTCCGACTCGGTGTCATTCTTCGTGGCGGGAGGTTTGGACCTCACGTCGGGTAAGTCGTCTCCAGACTCTTGAGTTGCGGTTCTCGTCTCAATTCAATTTAGGGATCGATGACACCACCCTTCAATTAAGACTTGAACAATGGACCATCTAACTCAAATACCAATAATATAGCAATAGAACTCACGGTTGTACCCCATGTTATTCCAGGAGCAACTTGTAGATCACTCGTGGACTCCTGCCAGTGGATAGGACTCACGACGATGGACGAACCGGCTATGTGCTAAAAAAAGGCCAGTAGTTGTGATGATCTTACAACACTCGACGCTGACTCTCTGGCCTGCGTTGGGTGCTGTCGAGTAGGCAGGTGCTATCCCTAGTTTGATCCTTCTTCCCATGTCGGTGCCGCTGTTAGGTCTTCTTCTCAGCTTGGCGGCCTGACCTGCAGGAGTTGCCCCTTACGCATGGGAAACAACAGTCATTTAGAATTCGACAGTCGATCCGATAAGGCGAGCAAAGGGGAGTGCATATGTGAAATCAACACATGGGGGAACTCTGTAGGGGAATGACCCTACATTTTCGCCGTCTGATGAACTAGGCGATGCAGGCCTGTTGTGCCATAATCCTGTTATCTGATGGGAACCGGATTAGATGATGCTAGTGAGGGTTCCAACAAAGAGCGTTGTATTCAGGCGCCTAACCACAAGTAATAGGGGGTTCCAACTTGGAAAGATTTCCAGCACCGCCCCTTTCCACATACACCCAACTTCATGGAAAGCCATCCCGGAGATACAAGAGGGTTTTCCCAGCCATATCGACTACCCAAGCGAGTTGACATTCAGGTGGGATGACATTTTGCAACTTCCTGCTGAGTCGGACGACTGACCGTCTATCGCATGAACCAGCCGCACCCGCTCTCTGTATCAGTCATTAGCCCTGAGGGTCGTGTCCAGTCACCACGTACTGCTCCGATGCGTCGCCGAAACGAAACCTCCGCCGCCCCAGCGAATGCGCATCCACGCTCATCGAAACCGAAACCCCCGGTACAATGGCACTGTCCTGTCTCAGGCTGCGGCGTTCTGTCCGTGCGCCCGCAAGAAAGAGATAGGCACTTGCTATCGCACCTTCCATTTTCGATTGCTTGCTTGTTTGGTCCCTGCCTCTGGAGGGGGGGTCGTGTTGATACTTTCAAAAAACACTTGTGCAGCAAGCATCAGATCGACGAGCCAGATGGACACGGGTACTGGCTATATGACCCACGTCCGCTTGTGGTTGGGATCGTCAAGGGCTTCATTTCAATTGAGGACGCAACACAAGTCGCGATTGAAAAGATCGAAGAAATGTCTTTACGGATTGGCAGGCCGGAGTTTTTGGAGGACCCCTCGGGTCCAAAAAGAAAGAGGGGCTCTCAATTATAAGATTTCACGCCGGGGCTCACACAAAGTATAGATGGCGGAATTAGTATACAGTGTAAAAATATGCTGGAAATGTCTTTTTCTTTCTCCATATCATACCTCGGCGTACAAAACCCAATGTATATATCTCATGAGAGAACATGCTGCTCTTCTTTCATAAGCCTCTGACTGGGGAGAATGGTTTGGTGGTTAAGTGTTAAGGAAAATGGTGCGCAGTGTGCACCGAGGTGTCGGAATCACTCGCCACGCAAAGTGGCACACGTCACCCGGTTGTTGATGTTACTGTAAGGAGTCGTGTGGTGTGCACCTGCAGCCGTTGCACGCGCATCCTACGCATCTCTTCGTGCCTTTCCTTGTAAGGGCTCCTGCTTGGTTCAACAAGTCACGGAGTTGGTAAGGTGATCTGGTGATGAGCCGATTTCACGGCGTGCTGCGTGCACGCGGCTCATACTGTAATATATGTTTAGTAATCTACACACCTCGATGTAGCACTTGTCACGATGGCGAGTTCAATTTATTCCCCTTGCGGCTGTGGAGTGTGGTATCATGATGCAATTGACCGTAGGAAATATTCTGAGGGATAATTGCCAGGGTACCCAGACCACCAAATCTATCAAGAAAGGCATCTGAACCGAGACTTAAAGAGAGATTGATATTAGCGTCACATTACAAGCAAGTCGAAAACTATCCCCGAGGTCAATGGTCGTGCTCCCCCCACTGCAGGCACACTTAGGCTTTCGTGGCCGCACCGTGGCTCTGAAAATTATTTGTAGCTGGATTACATCCAGTCTGCCCCATCTTAGCTCTACCGATGCAGTTTGGGGGTAGCAATTGAAACGACCGTGATTTTGACCTCTACCCAAAGTTGAGGAAGTGTACCGCTTGTTCGATGGATCACTATCTTACCCAACCTTTCTTACGTCCTCATACGCTAAACCTGAGTATTCCCCTTGGAAGGGGCTCGCAATTGTTCACTACTGCGACTACCTAAAGCTTATCGTGTCACGCGTCATAACTAGTAGTAACCTGTAAATGCTCGGCTCACGGCGACCGGTCTTGCACTACGATCAGAGTAATTAAAAACTTAAGCCGCGCAGGTGCCTCCTATTCCTTCGGCGCGGTCAGAGAGGGCGTCACGGGTTCTTCTTCCAGCACGCCCAGCAACCGCGGCGGGCCGCGTAATTTCGACATCGCGCACCGCGCCTGCCCCGATGACTTCACGCATACCCACGCGCCCTGCCACTTCTGCTTCGTTGCGCCCGCCTACGGCGGTGAAGAGCGCCGCGAAGCAGATGACGAACGCCCGAGCTGGCGAAGAGCAGTGCTGTCCGCAAAGTTGGAATTTGCTCTCGAGTTCGATTGGGTGGAAGATGCAGCTGGAGATTTTATGTTCGATGTATGATCGCATCACGAATTCTCACTTGTTTTGTTTTATCTCGTCTTTCTGTGAATGCAGAGAAGTATAGTGCATGACTTGGCAGGTCATCGTGACCCTAGCGAGGGTTCCTCACCCATGTTGTCTGTGCCCCACGTCCATCTCGAGATGCGTGTACCCAAATGTAGATCTATCCCCGTGCATATAAACTCAAGTGACCTCAGGCTAACCCTGGGGTTCACAGACGCGGCGTGTCGTTGGCCGATTTCTCTGGCAGAAAGCTCAGGAGGGATACGCGTGACGATCAAAACTCGACTGCAGCCTCGACGATGTGGTTGAAATATGGGTGCGACGATAGAGAAAAGAATTTGCAAGAGTTCAACAGCTGGATCCTTATGCAACCCGGAGATCGTGCAATCTATGAGCCATTTCGAACTCCAAGTGTTCTTTACCCAATTTTCCCCCCCAAATGTCCAGCCTCGACAGATCCATCGCTCCATCACCAAGTGCTCCTCACAACTCCAAGTGGGCTCGCCTGCGCCCTTCATATTCTTCAGCACACCTTGAAGAAAATGATCACGGAAAAGGTCATCAAGGGGCCGCAAATTGTAGTCGGTGATATGATCGAGTTTGAGGACCTTTCCAGCAATATCATCGTAACCGGGAACGAACGGGATGACTACATGCCCGCGCTGCCGGAAACGCATGGTGAGAATTGATACTGGGTATCGATGAAATACACAAACGTCAGGATTGACAGCAAACCTGTAGTTATCCCATGCATCACGCAAATCACTCCGGAGAAAAATCACATTTTGAATTGAATCGATTTTAGTAGGCCCGCCGAGTTCGGGAAGAGTTGCAGGATCTGTGATGCGACTTGGATAGCCTTTGTTTGACCCACTGGATATTCAGCGTTTAGCCTACCGGGAATGAAACGGGCATGACGGACGTACATCAACGTCGTGCGCGCGTGGGCTGCCTTGAAACGACTGAAGTCACCTCTAACAACCGGGAGACTGGATATGAGGCAGCAAGGGTCACGGGCACGTACGCGTTCTCGATAGGCCGATGTCTACAGAAAACATTTAGTTATGTATGCCTTGTGGGGGGGTGCAACATACTCCCAAAGGAGTATTAGAGACGGTTGGATGGCGGAGACGAGACGAGACGGGCGACAGGCCTACAGAGATCTGAGTACCATCCACAATAGATCGTGTAAGTAAACACGAATCATAAGTAGCAGTCGTTACTGTAGATACTTGGTCGGAGAAGGATATATGTTCCAGGGCATGGGAGCTCGCGGTTAAAGGGACAGAGAGCCCCTCGTCGCCAGGGCGCACTTTCATCGTATTCGAAAACCGCCCAACTACCCTTGGAGAAAATAACTACGCGCACGCACTCGTAAAAAAGTTTCCAGTCAATAAGCCCGTACTGCCAGAAGCCTAGATGAATAGGAGAATGTCAAAAATTGATCAAATTCAACAACTCACTGGACAAGGTATTGCCATCGAAATCGCGAAGGATAACATCCCCCATGATTTCGAGAGGAGTGACTGAATTTTTTTGTCTTTTGGGTCCGGCACTTGGTTCTGTATCTTGTGAGTGCTACTGGATTCAGTGACTCTTCCGCAAAGCCGCTCAGAAGCTTCAATCTAAAGACTCAACGACAACACCGATGCATTTAGTCGGTCTAAGGCAGACTAAGGAACGAGCGAAGCCTTGGAGCAGTCTCGTCTTTGAGCACGTGCTCAACATAATTCCATTTTTCCACACGAATAACTGAGTAAAAGCAGTGACTAATACTTAATGATTTTACACAATCCATAATTAAAAAGTAACTCTAATTGAACTTTAAGTCCATTCGGGAATTATCACACTGCAAAAAAACTTAACGTTCAGCTTATTGCACTGCATGCAAACCATAGTTTTCAGACCAATAAAACACATAGGAAACCCTATGGAGTGTTAACCACTTATCAAGGGTTTTTTCTAAAAAAAAACTCCGAAAAAAGAGTTTGAATATTCCAAGCAAAAACAGCACTTTTGGCAGGCAATGAATCATGTGAATCCGAAAACTTCAAACTCTTTTTTCAGAGTTTTTTAAAAGAAAACTCATGATAAGTGGTTAACACCTCCATAGGGTTTTCTATGAGTTTTATTGATCTGAAAACTCTGCTTTGCATGCAGTGTTGAGAACAATGGACACTTATGATTTATTTCAGGGAAAAACATTAAGTTTTTCACAACAATATAATCCTTGGATAGACATAATGTTTGAATAAAATAATTTTCTCATTACAGACGATGAAAAATCGTTAAGTATTAGTCAACGAGTTTGTGCACGCAATTGTGCACGCAAAGACAGAACCATGCTGTCAGTGGTGCACTGCACCTGTCCGTCCACTTTTCCGACCCATCTAAAGAACCGGGATTATTTTCTTTTGCTCTCCCGCCACGCCCTTGTTATAAAAGGACCGATAGTGGGCTCTATAATGTTCACCGACGCTCATCCAATTGTTCCGGGAGGGCCCGCCCTGTCACTAGCACAAGGACTCTCGTTTTCGATCAAGAAGCAGATCCCGCTTTCGCCCAATCTCTGCGCAGTTTCTCTCTCATACCGTCTGAACTTTCATACCTAGTACCTACGTACAGCCTCATCTTCGCTACCGAGTAATACACCTATGATCGACCACCTCTCGGCGTCGTCAGCCTTCCATGCTGCACCAGCCTCCAGCCTCCCCTCTCTCATCTTAGCCCCGCACGGAACTTTTCATCATGATAGCTGAGCAGTGACTCGCAAAGACACGCGGGTTGTTATGGGGTGCTAATATCTGGCGCTGAAGCTGGCGCCCTCAACATTACACACGACCGAAATAAGACCCTGGCCAACGGCATCCAACGACATCCTAATTGTTCTCCAAGCCATCTCAGAAACCGCATCCGGTGCACTTGGAAGACCTCCCATTGAGCTGGGGACGATTTCTACATTCAAGTTTCACGTTTTGTTCACACTGCGTGCCAGACAGTGCGGTGACACCACTCGGAACAAACAATTACGGTGCGGTCCCTTTAACACCATCATGACTTTGGCGCATTAACTCCCCGAAGGCCATCCTTTCGGGCGGTTTGACCGTGGAGCGAGTGGCAGAAATTCTATGTGAGTACCGAGATAATCTGTGGGTCCTTCTCGGGCAGGCTGAATACCACTTTTCGTCAGCCTGTTCAAGCCCTCGTCTTCGAAAGTGGCCCACTAGCGGTCTTCACTGAAAGTCAATGCCGACACACGCACAAGATACCCCGATCGCCAATGACTGCTTTACTTTTCCCGACACCTAGACGCTCCAGCCTATCATCGGCGCCTGGGAAGCTAAAGATAGGACCCATCGAGAGCAGAAGGTCTTTTTACGACTTCAAGCTAGCTAATGTTACTAGTGCTTTCAGTGACTCACGTAGGTGGACGACCAGCGGCGCTTCTAGTGCCTGCAGCTTGATACCATTCTATCATTGCAGCTCTCAATAACCATACAGTTCTTGCCGTCACGTGCCAGTGGACAACTTGCAGTACTAGGGGCAGGGTTGAGGTGGGCCAGTTAACATACAACAAAAGACCTCCTTCGAGTCCGATGACAACGCAATAACCAACGCAATCTCCAACGGCATCTCGCGGGTGGCTAGGGACAGTTGAATAGGTAGAACGGCGAGAGACAAGGGTGTGATAACGGGGTTGGTGTGGTGTCATAGAGGGAGACTTGACATGTTGAAAGGCGATCGACGCAAAACGGGCGATGCGATGAAAGGCGGGAACTCCGAGGTGAGAATACCAGATCAGTGGGTGTTCGAGGTCAAGACAAGGCACCGACGACGACAACGAGAGGCAGAGAACCACAGAAACGAGAGAAAACGAAGACGCAACGAGACTTGGATTGGGATGTGATGAGGATATTAGCATATGAGAAGGAGATGGAAACAAGGATGGCGAGAGACAGCCCACAACGCGCCGACACGAGCTACCAGGACTCAAGGTGGTGGCCTGGTCGAAAGTCCGGAACAAGTTAGTTCAGGAATCGAAGGATCCAGTAGGTACTGCAAGACCGAAACAGGCGAAAATAGTCGATTTCGCGAGGGAGAGTGTTACTGTAGCCAAGAATGGGGCAACGATCAATCGATTCTTCAGGCCTGCTTAGCTCAGTGGTAGAGCGCGTCACTTGTATGTTCTTGTGGAAAACCCGCGATGAATCTGCATGACGAGGTCAGTCGTTCAAACCGGCTAGTTGGCATTTTTATTTCCTCTGTCCCGCCCTTTACTTTTTGCTGTCTTTTCGATTCTCGTCGCCGTAGAGAATATAAGTTCCATCGCACTCCCGTGATTTCAATGGCGGTGTGGCGGGCCTGTCTAAGTTAGCAAGAGGAGGACGATGAAGATTTCCCCCGACTGGGGAATACTAGAGAACAGCTCGTGTCTGCCGTTGTCAAGCGTATGATCTATGATACTGTACATTTGCTTCTATACATTGCATCATCAGCACGACCTCAACATGACACCCTTCCCCCAAATTCCGCAACAGTGGTCAAGTTTTTTTCCCGGTCTGATGCTAGGGCCGCGCCGTCCAAAAAGTCCAGACATCCTCGCCCACACCCGCGCCACAGGAGCGGCACCCCACCTGTCGTCTCACCGACCCGCACGCCCGCGATCTCGGTCACCCACGTATACCGTTCCTCCGCGGCCAGCACGAACGGCGGGCCGAGTCGTGCCCACGCCATTGCCGCTGCCAACCCTACCGGCGCAACACCGCAATGCCGTGGGGATGGACAACGCCCAAAGCTCTTTTGCTCCTGCGCAGCTCCAGCTGCATCAAGCGCACGAGACCCGTGCTCCCTCCTTTCCGCCGTGATATGCGCCGAGGAGAACATGCCCGCGCCTGCGGTCGTTGTCGAGCGCGAAAATCCATGTCGTCGCGGGGCGGATACCGCGGCTGGTGCGACGCGCGCGAAGAGCGCCGCATCGGCAGGGGAGAGCGCGCCATCTTGGAGCGGGAGCAGGAAGCGATCCTCGAGCGTCGTCGGTTGGTGCCGCGCGCGTGCGGCCGTCGACGTCGTGGTCAGGTGCGGCGCTAGCGGACGTTGTCGGTTCGTCGAAGATGGCGTGAGGAGGTAGCGCAGGATCACCTCGCGCAGTGGCGGGACGCGAAAGTGTACGTGCGTCGATGCGTCAGCGGTTCTGAGCTCGTCCTGTATCGCGGGGTTGGCAGGGTCTGTGTGCCATGGGTTTGTGTGGACCTTGAGATTGGTAAAGGTCATCGTGGTCATCTCAGCTGGGAGGAAGCGCAAGTTGTTGTTGACTACATCAAGATCCCTGAGTGCGTGCAACTGCGCGATTTCTGGAGGAATGGACTGGAGGTGGTTGTTCCCTGCCCTCGTAGCTGTCATCAGTATGAAAACCAGAGGGGGGGGGGGACAGTGAGCACGCACGGAGAGAGAGCACAGTCAGGTTGCTCAACCTGAAGAACTCCAGGGGTAGGGTTTTGATTTCGTTGTTTGCGAGAAAGATCATAAGACCCTGGGATCGGGTCCTGCCGGGGGGGACGGAATGGGCGAAGAGGGATCGATGTGGAGACGAGAAGACTGCTGGTGCAGTCTGCACGCGCTTGAAAGGGCGCTGCGTTGGCTCAGCAACGACGCCGAGGCTGTTGAGTTCCATAATGGATGGAGGCACAAAGGTAAGCCTTGCGTCTCTTTAAACTTCGTAAGTAGTGTGATAACATGTACGGCGAGAGGATGATCACACGTACTTCCAAGTGAATTCAGCCTCACCCATGTCGACCGCTCGTGTGATTTTCTCTTCCCACCGGGTGGTTTCATCTGGAGGTTCTAGCCCGAACTCTGATTGTGAGAAGTTCTCCTCCTCGTGAAACATATCTTCCAGCACTTTGGAGTGGTCCACAGAAGACGATAGATTGGATCGATATGTCCAGCTGGCGGGCGCATAGGACGAGTTAGGGTATCGAAGTTCATTAGAAGGGTGCTTTGTAGCGTGTGTAGATCCAGCAAATGGATGGCTTATGCCCGGTGGTGTTGTTGGGCGGTTGAGATCAAGGGGTTGGAGCGATGGTGATGAAAGGGGGGAAGAGTCCACAACGGAAGAAGTAGATGGCGATCCCCCAGGTGAAGACGAAGGTGACATATATGCGCGATCCTCTGGACTGATGAAGGACATTTTGTGGCGGCGGGGTCAAGCATACGCGACCGGGTGCACAGAAATATATGCAAATTCAACAGATTCCTCCGCATCACGAGACCGCGATCGTGCCAATCACGTGGAGTTACCATCAGATATGGTAAGCGTGATTCCCAACTAACCTAGTCGAAATCTCCAAAAACTGCACAGAATATTTTCGCCCTGACAGCACTGACAACATAATTCCGTTTTTCACACGAATAACTGAGTAAAAGCGGTGACTAATACTTAATGATTTTACACAATCCATAATTAAAAAGTAATTCTAATTAAACTTTAAGTCCATTCGGGAATTATCACACTGCGAAAAACTTAACGTTCAGCTTATTGAGAACAATGGTCACTTATGATTTATTTCAGGGAAAAACATTAAGTTTTTTTACAACAATATAATCCTTGGATGGACATAATGTTTGAATCAAATAATTTTCTCATTACAGATGATGAAAAGTCGTTAAGTATTAGTCAACGCCTTTTCTCAGTTTGTGCATGCAAAGACAGAACTATGCTGTCAGTGCAGGTACATCGGTTACCCAGCTCGAGAAGGGAGCGACATCACAATCTTGGGTAATGACGTCATGACCTCGGTGAGGATGCGCCAACTCAACCCCTAGCAAACCACATCAACTCCTTACAATGGACCCCAACCGTCGGACAGCCGAGGCCAGTGGGACGAGTTCTATGACCAAAACATTCGCCCAAAAAGAAGAGTTGTTAATGGCAAGAGCTCTCAAACGCGCACAGCACGCAGAGGCTAGGCGTGTCAAGGCAGAAGAACACAAAGAGACTGTATGCGGGATGACTTTTGCTTTAGGGTCGCCTCGCCTCATAGACATGACGTTACAGGGAAACGCGCACTTCCGCAAAGGTGGGTATCGCGAGGCTATCGCGGAATACGAAGTTGTAATCAAGATCCATGGCCCTACCGCCACGTACCTCTCGAACATGGCCGCGGCATGGCTAACGCTCGAAACGTGAGTTTCGCCCACATCATTGGCGGGCCTGCCACTGACGTGCGAGATACATCGCAGATATGACGCCGCAGAGCAATGCGCTAAACGCGCACTCTGCCTTGATCCCAAGTTCGCTAAGGCACGTTTTCCCCGTGGCCAGGCACGCAAGGGACCTCCAACTCACCACGGCTGCTGTTGGTGCGTTGACCCGTGTCACCCCCTCGTATCTTGACGCCGAGACTGACTGTTGGCGAATTCATGCAGATTTCGCGACCGTACTCGAGCAAATTCCAGGCTCGACTGAAACAAAGAAGGCACTTGACGAGTTACTCATTCTAATGAAGGAGCGCAACGAAGAAGACGAGGCCATGGACTCGGAATATTGTCGTCCGCGAGTTAACGTCGACTTGAAGGTCGAGCTGGTGTCGGTGTCTAATTCGAGGGATTTTAACCACGAGGGGAATGGTGTTCCCTGCAGGTCCTACAACCACGACGGCTGCAAGCAGGGACCTGAGTGCAAGTTTTTGCACGTGCCGGATCACAAGAATGTGCGAGATCGCCTGCGTGTCTTTCTTTCGACCTTTCGCTTGCGTAGAGAAACACTGACTTTGGACGCTGACCAGTGGACGCAACATTTGTCTGCACTTCTTACTCGGGGACTGCAGAGTTGGTAGTTGCGTATATTCCCACGATAGGACCTATTTGCCGTCTGGCAGGTGGTGGGAGTGTGAAGCGAAACGGGCCGAAGCTCGGGATATGTCAAGATGGCCGTTTTGCAGACAAAATCCTGCCGTCCTGCCTCTCATGTTTGCGCTCGTAGACAATCGCGTTGCATGGAAACCGGCGCAAGCAGCCAAGCTAGAAGATGCGTACGTTTGGAAGGACAGCATCATGATGCTGAAAGGCTTCGGCGATGCTACAGATGATTTAGGGTACGCCGCCTTCATAAGTAGGGGAATGATGTCTGGGGATGGTGGCCGCGGCGCCAACTGGGGGGGAATACGCCGGAGCGGTCAGCATGGTGAACTGGGATGGACAGGACAACTTTGCAGAGCGCGTGGCGAGAGTGAACAGGGGGTTTACGGAAATCGAGATCCAGCCTGAACAAGTCGGCCAGTATCAGGATATATGGGGCCATGATGATGACGCTTGTGTGTGTTTTGGTTTGAGCACCCTGCTTTATTCATCAACTCTTTCTGATTATTGCGCCAAGGATGTCGATTATTGCACTGAGGCTAACTCGCTCAGACTGTAAAAACCGATTTTGTCTCCATTCTTTCCACACCCCAGGCCCATACCCCTGCAAAAGCACTACTGTAAACATCTTCCATAACTCCATCGTGGCTACTTCATTTTGTAAAAGCGATTGGCCCATGTGTTTCCCACCCAATCCAGGTTTATTTCTCGAGTCGTTCAACGCGGGGTAGTTGCACCCACCTCCACAATTTTTGTCATACCGGCGCCGGCTTTCCTCCACAGGTAGAGAAGTGCTGGTAGGGAATTTCGGCAAATGTAGCGACTGAGTCCTTGTCCGCCGAGACGTCGACCAAGACGTCTTGACGTGAGACTTAAGGGTCACGTTTTTGACACGTCTCAGGGGACCATGTGAGTTTGCTGTCTACAGCTCAATCCCCTTTTTTCACTGACCTAAAACCTTACCTGAGTGTTTTTAGTGAGGGCAAGTTCCTTATGAGTACCGGGATGGCCGCGAGGCATGCTTTCTGAGCCACCCAGCAGCATCACCTTTCTCGAATTTCTGTAATCGTGACTTCGCTCAGATCCTTGCGATCTTATTTTTATACGTGCTAAAGAATATATGAATTTTTTTATGGGAAGAAAAGGTGCAGGGAAAGTGCCGATCTATCAATGACCATCAGAATTTGCAGAGGTGTGGGAACGATTTCCATGCACCCTATGGCACTTGTATAAGTAATTGGTCGACGTGTTCCTCTCTCTGCGACCCTCTTCGTTTCGTTCTTCGACACGAAATGGCATCACCGAGCGATATCGAGGCTCAGACCAATAACGTGACTCGGCCTGCAATCGTGAATCCCGCGAATCCGCAGCCACCACCGGCAACAAGCGCAGATCCTCAATCTCAGGCTACAAACACCAATAGACATCACCACGGGAATGCTCCTGCACAACAAACGGCTGATGATCCAGAGGTTCAGCGCGGTATGTTGAATTTCCCGTTTCACGAGTTCTGATTTCATTTGGATCCCAGACGAGAACCACGGAGACTCTTCTGATGGGCTGTGGTCGATGTACCTCACAGAGGCAGAGAAGCAGGACACAGAGGTAATTGAGAGTTGGAAAGGAGATACAAACGGAATCCTTGTATTTGTGAGTCCTGGTCTGGCCCGTCTTATGCGTATTCACCGACTAAAGCACATGCTGAAGACTGGTCTGTTCTCCGCCACCGTCGCTGCCTTCCTTGTTGAAAGCTACAAGAAGTTATCTCCCGATTCCGGCGATACGACCAATGCCCTCCTTGCTCAGATATCTGTACAACTTGTCAGCATCTCTAACGGGATACCCCTTGCGAACGTCACAACACCGAGCACTCAGGCATTCAAACCAACATCGTCCGCTGTCAGGGTCAACGTGTTGTGGTTCCTCAGTTTAATCCTCAGCTTGAGCTGCGCGCTTTCTGCGACATTGATGCAACAATGGGCCCGACGGTATCAAGAACTCGCACACCGCCGCGGTGCATTTCACAAGCGCGGGCGTATGCGGGCATATATATTCGAAGGCATCAATAAATTCGCAATGGCCCGAGCCGTCGCGACAATGCCCACCCTCCTGCACATATCCGTCTTCCTCTTCTTCGCCGGTCTCATCGACTTTCTTTTACCGATCTACAAGACTGTCGCATACTCCACCCTCGGCTGCATTGCCGCATTCACTCTCGCATACACATTTTTGACGGTTTTACCAAACATTTACCTCAACTGCCCGTATCGCACACCCCTGTCCGGACTTACATGGCGTCTATCCCAATTTTCCATGATGGGATTTCTTTGGATCGTCCTCCTATTTCGTAGATCCTTATCAAAATTATGGAGTCTGGCCAACCAACACGCACACGAACCCTATGGGCCGAAAAAGTGGAGAGAGACGCTCACAAGGGAGGTCGATATACGTCGACAGTGGTTTTCCCAAGGCATGCGAAAGAGTGTTGAGCTCAGCGCCCATAGAGCGGACCCAACGGTTGTCACGAGTGCTCTCGTATGGACACTCACAGCTCTCGATGAAGACAAGGAGATTGAAACCTTTGCCGCACGAATACCAGGATTCTTCGACTCTCGTGCCGTCCCAGACGCGACATTGGCGGTCCTTCCCCTCATGTCCCACCACTCGAACACCGACCCCATCTTCGGATCCCGTCTATACGATCTCCTCAAGACGTGCATACCGGATACTTCGATTCTCGACGAAAAGATGCGCAAGAACCGTCTGCGGATTTGTCTCAACTGCCTGTGGTATTTTGGAAGAGCGTACAATCAGCCTGGGATTTCTCAGGCGTTGCCATCCTATTTCCCGAACGTCCTCGTTCCGGAAATCAACCGCCGTATTCAGACCGAAGAAGACTCCGATGTCCGCATAATAGGACGCTGTTTTGTGGCATTAATCGCGAACAAGCTCGCGGCTGACATCGACTCACGCACGGATCCAATTAGCGATGGGGAACTGGCGTGCCTATCGGCTATCCCTGGTACCAACAGTCATGATGTGAGGCTCTTGCTTAGCCAGCCTGGCGCCGTCGCACTCACGAACATGATTTCACTCACATTTAACGGGATTGGCGGCTTGGCGACCGGCGAGGTTCCATCGCGTATGCTAGATGTGGTCCAGCAGACACTCGACATCCTCTCTCAAGCTCGTTCATCTCAAGAGAACGCTGAAGTCCGGCTAGATCGGCCAATCGCTATAATCAACGGTTCTGATGGGACATTTGAACGCATCCTCGTATCCCGCCTCCTTGACCTCCTCAATTCGTGCATACAAGCGAATCCGCTCACAGAAGAGGCACGAAAGGGCTGTGGGCGGGCGTGCCTGAAGGGTCTGTGGTATTTTGGACGAGCGTTCAATCAACTTGGGAACTCTGTGCCTTTACCATCCTACATCTGCATCGCTTTCGCCAATCCACAGATCTCTAATACCACAGGCTGGATCAATGACCTTGTGACCCATGATATAGGCCGTTGTGCCGGGGCGTTGGTCGTAAACAAGCTCGCAGCCGACATCAACAACTCGCTCAGTGTTTCAGTCAGCAACGACGTGTTGGCGTGCCTATCGGCTATCCTTGGCACCAAGAGTCTCGACGTGACGCTTTTAATCCGCCATCGGGGCGCCATCGAATTTACGAACATGGTTTTCCTCGCACTGGACGATTTCTACTTCGTCACCATCATCCGAACAGTGCCTTCGTATTTACTAGATGTGATCCAACAGACGTCCAGTGCTCTCTCTCAGGCCCTACCGCCTGAATTGAACGCCAGGATGCGACTAAATCAGACAGATACAAATGTTTCTGACGGTTAGTGCACTCGTACTCTGGTCCTGTTTCTGCTGCCTAAAGACGCACATCAGAGACATCACTTGCGGCTGGAATGTATAGGAGCGTTTTACATCTGTGGATGAGAGATCTGTGGCGTTTCACAAGAGAGTGCAATGAACCCGGAAACTTGGACCCTTTACCGTCCTTTATCTGGATTGCGTTCACCAACCCGGAGATGACTCGCCGCATACACGAGCAACGAGACCTTGCTATTCGTGCGGTGGGACGTTGTATTGAGGCGTTGGTCGTAAACAAGCTTGTGGCCGACATTTCACGCAATACTCCAGTCGAGAATGACGAGCGTGCGGCGTGCCTGTCGACCATCCTTGGCACCAAGAGTCTCGACGTGACGCTTTTACTCCGCCATCGGGGCGCCATCGAATTTACGAACATCATTTTCCTCACATTGGACGATTTCTACTCATCCAACCTTAGAACAGTACACTCGGATGTACTGGATGTGGTCCAACTGACGTTCGGTGCTCTCTCTCAGGCTCTACCACCTGAATTGAATGCCGGGATGCGACTAAACCAGACAGATGCTCTGATGAACGTTTCTGACGGTCAGTATGAACTTTTGCTCTGATACCGTCTCGATCGTCTAAAGATGCGTCAGGGACTCTCATGGCCGGAATGTATAGGAGCGTTTTACGTGTGTGGATGAAAGACCTGTGGCGATTCACGAGAGAGTACAACGAACCCCAGACCGGGAACCGGATGCCTTTGCCGTCCTACGTCCGCGCCGCTTTTACCAACCCAGAGATGACTCACCGCATACGCAAGCACGCCGACCACGCTGTCCATGTGATAGGACATTGTGTTGAGGCGTTAGTCGTAAACAACCTTGCGGCCGACATCAACTCACGCAATGCTCTGGTCAGCAATGACGAGCGGGCGTGCCTATCGACTATCCTTGGCACCAAGGGCCTTGATGTGACTCTTTTGGTTAGCCATCGAGGCGCCATCGAATTCACGAATCTAGTCTTCCTCGCACTAGCCAACATCGACTCCCCCGCCTCTGCCAGAGTGCCCTCGGAGGACGTACTTCAACAGACGTTTGACATCCTTTCTCAGGCTCTTCCAGCCGAATTGAATACTACGATACGGCTAGACCAGACAGATCCCCTGATGAATGATTCTCTTGGTCAGTGCGAATTCATCTTTGATATCGTTTCTATTGTCTAAAGGTGCACATCAGGAACCCCATCAACCGTCCCCGCTATTTGCGAGAGGGCTTTATGCAAGTGCCTGAAAGGCATGTGGAACCTTGTAAGAGCGTCCAATGAACGCAGGAACTCGATGCCGTTACCGCCCTACGTCTACGGCGCATTCACCAACCCAGAGATGACTCGCCGCATACATCAGGCCACTGATCTCACCGCTAGTGTGATAGGACGTTGTGTTGAGGCTTTGGTCGTAAACAAGCTTGCGGTCGACATCAACTCACGCAATGTTCCGGTTAGCGATGATGAGCTAAAGTGCTTATCGGCTATCCTTGGTACTGAGAGCCATGACGTGAGGCTTTGCCTCAGCCAATCTGGCACCATCGAGCTTGTAAACCTGGCCTCCCTCGCGTTGGGTGATTTCAGCCCCTCACGGGTCGATCAAATGCCGCCCGACACGCGCTCTGTATTCCAACAGACGCTTGCCATCCTCTCTCGAGCTCTTCCGGCTCAAGGGAACGCAGAACTACTATCGCTAGATCAAGGGGTCGCTCTGATCAACGACAAGTCCGAACGCACCATTGTATCCCGCCTTCGCGGCCTCCTCGAGATGTGCGTACCGGGCGCCTCGTCTCTCATGGAAGAAGTGCGCATAAGCTGTCTGCGGATGTGTCTGAAGAGCCTCTGGCATTGTGGCAAACCATACCTTCAAACTTCTGATCCATTGCCGCCCTATTTTCCCCTCGCGCTTGCCAGGCCAGAGATCACCCGTCGCCTCCTTACTGAACAGGATCCCGCCGCTCGTATCACAGGATGCTGCTACGGGGCCTTGGTCGTAGGCAAGCTGGTAGGCTCCCTCGGGTCACCCATTTCCCTCGGTGGCCGTATTCACAACGCGGATCTGGCATGCGTGTCGGCCATCCTTGGCACAGAACATCGTGAAGTTTCATTTTTGCCCCACCAACTTCACGTCGTCAATTTCCGTCATCTCATTTCCGTCATCTCGAGCAAGGTCAACACTACCCTGTTCGCCGCAGCGGGAATGCCGGCGGACGTGCTGAACATAGCTCAAACCACGCTCTACATCCTCGCAGGCCGTATGTTCGTACCCGAAGGCCTACCTAAGAACCAGCGGCGGTTGCTGCGGGAATTGTATTCGGATATCACGGACGCGCTGCGCTCCGATCAGCTCAAGAACGAAACAGTGAAGACATTAGATCACCTTCGGCAGATATTGGAAAGGCCACTTCCTGGATCACAAGATGCAGCGACAGAGAACCCCGATCATTGATCCTTGTGATCAGGGATCCGTTAGGTTTGGCCGGTGTGATTGTAATGTAAATTGTATTTTGTCTTGCTTCACCTACTACATTAGGTTCTAGTCTTTCTCCCAGCCCTGGTATCTGCTACGCCCTTGCCCACCATACATGAGGGAGTAGCTTATTACAAAAAATTAAGCCCCTCCAATTCTACCGTCTAGACAGCTAACGTCGGTGAGGTCAGAATCGCCGCCGCTTAGGTATCTACTCTTCTACAGCCGCCTGCCATGGGCGCCTACTGTTCGCACAAGTATCTGAAGGTATGAAAGTGTTTCTGAGCTGGGAATGGGGAGCCCATCAATATTAGGAGAAACCCTCCATGCTAGCGAGAAATCTCTAATTGTTGGCGAGTCGTATGAAGATGGAGCTACCAGTACGTCTGGCGCAACTGCCGACCTTTCCTTTCTGCGGAGTTTTAATTCGCAGTTTGTTCGGTAGCTGGCCATACAGTGACATCCTACGTAGCACAAACAAACGTCCCATTCTGTTTTCCGTGGTGCGCGAGTATGAACATCAACAAACATATTGACTCCGTCGTTGTCGAGCGAATCGGAGCGATGCCGCGACTGGGTAGTTTTAATATAATCTTTTCTATGACGCTACTGATCAGCCTTGCGGTACGCAAACTGGATACGCCATCAACATATTCATACCACCTTACAGACTACAGTTTCCTGGGACAAATATATGATGAAAACTGCTTCCGCTGGATGATGACCTCAGGGCGCCTCGGGCCCCAGCGCCTTGATTCACGATTCGCTAAGGCGCGCTATCGTCGTGGCCTTGCACGCAAGGGGAACCCCCAGTTCGCTGCAGCTGTTGTCGGTACGTTGACCCGCGGTGCCTCGTATCTCGATGACGACCACTGAGACTCATTTACGCAGACTTCGCGGCCGTCCTCGTGCAAGATCCAGACTCGACCGAAGCAAGCAGGCTCTCGACGAGACATTTACCCTCATTAATGAGCGCAACAAAGAGGAGACCGTTGTGGAGGAAGACAGTCATCCCACGCTTACTGAGTAGGGGAAGGAGCTCGAGTCGGTATCAGACTCAGGTGATTGAACTGAACCATGAAGGGAACGGTATTCACTGTCGGTATGATAATCATGACGGCTGCACGCGAGGTGTCGAGTGCAAGTTTTCGCACGCGCCAGATCACAAGAGTGTGCGAGATCGCCTGTACGCATTCCCTTCCGACCTTTTGCTTGCGTGCAGGAACGCTGACTTCGGACGCTGACCAGCGGGCGCAATGTTTGTGTGTACTTTTTACTCGGGGACTGCAGATCTGGTAGTTGCGCGTATTCCCACGACAAGACCTATTTGCATCTGGCTGGTGGTGGGGATGATGAGCGGAAACGCGGCCGCTATCCGGCTGATATCAAAAGGGCTTGTCCACGGACAAAATCCGGCCTTGCTGCATCGCTTATTTACCCACACAGACGGCCGAGAAGGAAGACGAAACTACATTCTGGAGCGATAATGTGGAGATGCTGTAACATTTCGGTGAGGAAGTGGATTATGGTTGGTTGGAGAAGGAGTACGCTACCCAGGAAAGAGGGCTGGATGGCGCCGTCTGGGCAGAAAAGGATTCACGGACGACGAGGTCCAGGAACTAATCTGTTAGGGTGTCAAACCATGGGACGACGACGCTAGTGTAAGTGTTATTGGTCTGAGTACCTGGCTTTATTCTTTCTAATTTTCGTGTTAGAATGTCCTCGATGCACTCCACTCTCTCTGACCAGAAAAATGATGAACCCTCCATATACTCCTTCGCTCGTAATTTACCAAGTAAATTTGATATAACTTCCATGCTTCCTATGGTACTACAGCTTCGAATGTTCCCGGCCCGCGTTGCGACCACGCAAATTCTGAATACGTCGTCGAGCCGAAATTATTCAAGACAAATGTACAATATGACGAAATCGTTCCTGCTGCACAGGCTGCCTCTGGATTGAGTCGCATTCCTCACTCGTCGCCGCACCACGCCCTTGTCTCACGCTTAATCGTCCTATGGGCTTCCGTTCCTGGCCACCCATACATCAAGCCCCGAACACTGCATCTCTCGACGTTCCGCAATTCCAGATCCCTGCCCGTACCCTCTAACTTCTCCGCTTCCTTTCTCAGTCACTTTATTTGCTTGTTTCACCCTCTTGAATCCTCTTCGTCACCAAACTCACGTATTACGTGCTTCAAAGTGCAAAACCGAGCCACCCATCTCTTGCGCGTTCATGAGCCTGTTTGGGCCCATCAGCAATTCTAAAATTGGATGAGGAGATTTCCCAATTGCGTTTGTGCGGGGTCGAGACTTTTGGGGCCTGGAACTCCCTAATTCTATGACCCTCGTCCAGGCGAATGTGTGTGAGAGGCCTCTGCGCGAAGAAAGGTGATCATCTCGGCCAAGCCAAGACGGAAATCATTTTTCCCAGGCGGGTGACAGCCACAGATCTGAATGGTGTTGACGAAACGCAATGTGAAATGGGGGTCGTGTTACTTGGTTCATTCCTTCGTCCTGACTGTATTGTCCATCGAACCTACGTCGCTAACCATGTTTCCCACAGATAGAATTAGCATATCAACCTTCAAAGTTATGATGGACAACGATCTCCAGTGCTCATTTACAGGCGACCATATTGTATAAAATTATCTCAGTTCATTTACGTTCGATCTAAAACCCTCAATGACTCAACGTTCTCGTTCGCTGTGAGACGAAGGGATGTCAGGTGGTAGATGTGCAACTGATGCCCACAAGCGCGCAAGCCAGAATCGATCGGGCAAGCTCGCTGCTCGCATGACCATCGTTAGCAAGTTGGGAGAGTAGTTCCAGCCTTTCATACAGGTCTTGCGTTCGGTGACTAGGAAGGACCAGGGGGGAGGGGGGGGGGTGAGAAAAGACCGGGAAAGCCGACTAAGTATCATGAAGCGCAGGGACTGCTGTGGTTGACGGACGCACCGTGGATTTCCCACGAGGGGTGGGAGCGACCCGCGACCCGACGAGCGTGAATGAATGAGACAAACGACTAGCCCTCTGCACCTCTTCGGATTCGGCTACGCGTTCTGGCAACAACTATCGACGCATACTACCGGCTTCAAGTTCGATTCGCTAACCTCGAACTATTATCTACACCGACAGATGTATTGATTGGTGGCGTTCATCAGGTCTCTTAACCTGAAGGATGAGCAGCCACCGGGAGTTCGGGAGAGACGTGCGAGCCCTCGTCAGCTGCCCATTGCCAACAGGTTATGGGCCCTGGTGAGCGCCGCTAACCAGCCCGGGTAGTCTACTGGCGGCTGCTCCTGCACCTACCCCCGCTATTGAACAGCCTCCTTTCGACATCCCTTGTCTTGAATGCGAGGGCACTAGATAGTAGACACAAAATAATAACACGCGTATACGAGCGACAATCTAGATGGACAAAGCCTGAGAACGCTGCGGCCTCGGTGTAAGTTAGAGTTCTGGGGCTAAAGTAACGTTGATTCTCACCTCATGAATTGTGCGTGTGCACGAGCGACAACTGAGTGTACACTGGTTATTTATCAGAAACGAGATATTCACATGCCAGGGTTATCGAAGGCCGTGATTCTACCAATCGGCTTGTGATTTTATTAGTTTCGATCTAAAAAACTAGCCGATCGCGTGCGCAGCTGCACTTCGATTTTACTTAATCCCTGGGGATATACCCCAAGTCGCGGTTCTATACCACTGGGGGCGTCTTGGACTAGGTTTGTGCGGAGGATGGTAGCACTTTGACGAAACAGACGAAAGCGGGAGGCGTGCATTGATTATTGAGTACTCGAGTCCCTGAGTGACCGTAGTTGTGACAAGAACTGAGTCCGAGCAGGACAATATCATATTTACATGCAGTTATTTCATCATGACATGAGGCCAGAGACGGAATCTATAGCGACGGGAGTGATTCCGGTAACAAAAGTAACAATTCCGAACAATAAAATAAGGGTAAAGTATACCAGTCGACACGATCATGAGTTTGAGGAGAGGAGGCACTTTGTCTCGGTATCACCACCGTTTGAGAGTGAGTGAATCTATAAACAAAGCTGACACTTTGCCAATTTACCTGACTTCACTTTTGTTCCGTCGTCTCCCCGACAATACTCCATCACGTACGTATCTGTGGGGAACGACGTCTGCAATATCGATTGCCCATACTGAACGACCATCTGGAAGTCGACTGGAGAGCCAATAACGCTAAGGTCGATCCCTCGGAAACGTGAAGTTGGTATATGTCTGCGAGGGTGGCGAGGGTCAGGCCCTGTTCGGCGCGCGCTTTGTTGCGTGTGGCATCAGCCAAAAATAAATAAATTTGCTTTGCTCGGAACACTTCTGGAAAGAAACCTGCGAAAAAATAATGCAACAGCCCTGCCAAACAATAAACAGCTGTGCGGGTAGCTCGGCCCTTAGGCCCGAAACCGGCCATTTCTACTCATTTCGATTTCCACTGACTCGTCACGTGACGCACGCTCTATCTCGACCAACTCACCCACTTGTCTTTCATTCGCCTCGTCTCTCCGCTGTTGCTCGGCCATGTGCCCTTGCCCACTGAACACCCTACTTTACCCTGGACTCGTGTTTCTCGCCTCGCATTGACCTCGTGTTTTCGTCCATCGAATCCCCTCCTACGACTTTTGTCTACCTTTCCCCCACTTTACAATCCCCTCCTCACACGATTCGACTTAGATGTATTTCATTTCGTTTCGCCTTAGGTACAGTCCACAATGTATAAAAGGCTTCAGTTTCGTGCTTCCAACGTCATCATCGATTTCCTTCGTCTTATCCCTTCCTTCCTTGCGTGATTGAGTTAACTCGTCGAGGTCAGGCCTAAGTAAAAGGGTACCCGACTTGTTGTCATATCGCCTTCATCTCCTCTGCCTCAAGATCAACTATTTTCTCGCGTTTGCGATTCCGTTTTACTAACTTTCTCACTCCCACTCTAGGTATTTCCTTTACGATCATTGTCCAGACTTTCGTGAAAGAACTTTCCCTCGTATTTGACTTTCCCCGGCCTCCTTCCCAGACTTGCTCGGCTTCGCGCAATTGTCCTGCGTCCCGAGACTTCCCGTTTTCCTTCTCCCCGACGTCCTGCGTCTCTTCTCGTGTGTCCTCCACTCCACCGACTTCGCGCACTTCTTGGCTTCCGACCTCGTGTGTTGTTACCCCGAACTCCCTCCTCTCTCCCGTGTTCTTATCGAACTCGCTCACATGTTCCCCACTTTGTCTTCGTGTCTCGTCCTGGTCGGGCTGATTTCTTTTCTAACCCTTCCTCCCTTCGCGCTAACACTCTGCCCACAAATTCTCACGCACACTGCTTCAAGCACGTTCACCGGCGAACGTGCTTGAGAGCGTATGCATGAGTAAACGTGGAAAGAGGATGGAGGAGGAGTTTAGAGATCAAAGAAAGCAGCCAGAAGAAGATTGGGAAGAGAAAATGGAAATTGTCCTTCGAGTGCCCACGTTTGGGCCTGACTTCTAGGATATTCACACTTTGTAGAAGGGGAAAGGTTGGCGACACAGTGCTCTCTGATTCTCTGGTTCACTGGAGAGTAAGAGTCTCGTTAAGTACAAAAGAGCTGTACTTAACAGAGAAAGGAAAGGAGAAAGGAAAGGAAGCGAACTGAGACGAGGGAACACTGAGAAAAGCCGTGTAGCCAAAGCAATCGAGAATCCGGGAATGTATGGTTTCGGGTTCAGCCCGAAGGCTGGCCTCACAACGTATTCCAGGATAAAAATGAAAGAGTCCTAGATTAGGGGGAGGGTTGGACTCTCCTTTACTCAGAGGTGATCGTCGTATGTGTTTCTACTATCTTGCTTCCTAGTGAGATCTCAGTACGCGTCAGTCCCTCACCCGTGTCGTCAGCAATGATCATCGTGACACTAGAGTAAGAAAGATACCAACCGAAGAGCTATGGGCAACGGAACTTTGTAAGGCTAAGCAAAGGCGATACTAGTCGATCTTGATCCTAATGAGAAGGTTGGATAATTTACGTCGTCCAATACATGCATATTGAGGGTCTGCACACTGGGCATTTCACAATGTAATCCAATTCAGTCGGCTATTTCACGAAATCTGATTGGTCAGATGTTTGCAACTGAATTGGATTCATTGTAAAATGCCCACAGTGGCAGATTGTTTGGGCGTCACTGGGATATCGGGAAGTGCCATTCGCGTGAACGATTACGTCATAGAAACGGGCACGTGCCTGCAGCGGTGCGTAATGTCGGTGCGAGGTCACCGCGTTCAATTGAACGGTAACCCACCTGCCATACGCACTCCAACGTTGGCGATGGCCCCCAAACGTTATCGGCCATCCAAGGCAGGAATAACGAGTACCAGTAGTAAAATATCTGACAAGGAGGAACTCTGAATGTGAGGGCCCTCAAACGCGCGGAGCGCGTAAAGGTTAGGTATAAGGAGGCAGAAAACCGCAAGGAGGCCGTACGTAGCACTGCGTCTGCTCTTGTTTCACACTGCGTAGAAAACTCACACGTTTTAGTGAAACGCGCTCTTTCGCAAGGGGAAGTACCGAAAGGCCATCGGGGAATATGAAGCCGCGATCAAAACCCTGGCCCCAGCGCCGCGTACCTGTCGAACATGGCCGCGGCGTGGCTGAAGCTTGAAGCGTGAGTTTCGCGCTCGCTCATGGGTTCCATTGGTCAATGATATGCAACACATTTCGTAGATACGATATTGCAGAGCACTGTGCCCAGCGCGCCCTCGTCCTGGGTCTGACGTTCATGAAGGCGCGATATCGTCGTGGCCTTGCGCGCAAGGGGAGCCTCCAGCTCTATGCAGCTACTCTCGGTGCGTTAACCTGTGCCACCTCTCGTTCACCATGCCGGGTAGAGCTGCTAGACTAAAGATACCAGATTTTGAGGCCCTCCTCGAACAAGATCCGGACTCCACCGAGGCAAAGAAGGCGTTCGACGAGACGCTAACCCTTATGAATGAGCGCGACGAGGACGACGGGTTCGTCGCGTTCGACCAAGAGTTCCCGTCGCCGTCTGAAAAAAGGTTGGCTCGAGTCGGTGTCGGACTCGAGCGACTGGAACCACGAGGACAACGGAATTTCGTGCCCGTTCCACAATCACGACGGCTGGATGGGGCACCGAATGCAGGTTTTCGACGCGCCGGACCACAGGAGTGTGCGAGATCGCCTGTGTGCCCTTTCTTCCGGTCTTTCAGCTTGCGAGGAGGAGCACTGCCTTTGTATAATGGCTAGCGGGCGCAACGTCTGTATGCACTTTCTACTCGGGGACTGCAAATTTGGCAGCAGCGGGTGCGTATTATTCTCACGACAAGACCTACTTGCCTTTCGGCCCGCTGGTGGGATGACGAGGGAAAAGTGGTCCTTCTCAAGCAAATTTCCATGGGCCCAAGGTCCCAAAGAAAATTCAGCGTCATGCCCTACATGTGCAGACTCGCAGACAACCGTCTCGCTTGGACATAAGCGCACGGGGTTGAGATGGAAGAGGTGTAAGGGCACTGGAGGGACCAGGCGATGGACGGATTTGGAATGCTACGGATGACGGCTTGCACGCTACCTTCAGGGACGCTTACAATAACAGCGGCGGGGGGGAGGCGCGGTTCGGTGGCCGGGGAGGAATGCGCCGCGGCGGTTGGCACAGCGGACTCGATCTAGACGACTTCAAAGATAGCCAGGAGGAGAGAATGAACAACTTCGGCTTTACGGAGGATGAGTTACAGGAACTCATTTGTCAGGGCGTCAAGCCGTGGGACGATGACGCATGGGTGAGTACTTTTGGTTCTGAGCTCGCATCGTTCTGCGTATTTCTAATTCTTGCATTAGGATGTCCTCGATGCAATCTACTCGCTGTGACCACAAAAATAGCTTCAATGCGCTCTGGACATGAATCGTACAATAGTTTTGGTTTGATGTAATTTCTTTACTCCTTATGGGACCCATGCCGTACCGACGCGTCTATTCTGGAGTATTCCATAAGCGATTGGGGACCAAATAATGCACAAACAATATGAACTCGCCAACGCGCGAATTTTCTCTTCTCATTCTTTCCCTCCAAACCCTCTCTCTCCACTCCTCTTCGCTCTCACCGTACTCCCTTCCCTTAATACTCTTACATTCTTACAACCATGCATCACGTCTCTTCTACGTCGTCTCGTGCTCTCCGCCGCGCTTCCGCTAAGGCCGCTCGCTCTGTTCTCGCCCGCGGTGCACACAAGGAAATCAAGTTCTCCAACGAGGGCCGCGGCGAGCATCCTTAAAGGCGTCGACGTGCTTGCAAACGCTGTCAGTGTTACGCTTGGGCCAAAAGGTCCGTTCACCTCCTGGTTACTCCCCGTCGTCACGTCTTGGTTGCTGACGTGTCTTGCATAGGCCGGAACGTTATCATCGAACAGTCGTTCGGTGGACCCAAAATCACAGGGTAAGCTTCTCTTCCATTCCCCGCCCATTGTTTATGCATTTCTCTTCTTTCGCTTCGTATTGGTGTGTCCATTTCTCGATAGGAGTGCGCGTGCATTCCCCTGCTTCTGAGTCCACTTACTCTATATTCTTGGACCTCACCCTTTCTCTTGGAACGTTACATTGTGTTATCATGCTCATTCCTCCTGGTGATTTAGATGGTGTCACGGTTGCCAAGGCCATTTCTCTGAAAGACAAATTCGAGAACCTTGGCGCACGGTACGTTTTCTATTTTACTACAACGCATATATTTGACACTTTTTACAGGTTAGTGCAGGATTGCACAAAAAACGAACGAGATTGCCGGTGATGGCACGACCACGGCAACAGTTCTCGCGCGTGCTATCTATTGCTGAGGGTGTTAAGAACGTCGCTGCTGGCTGCAACCCGATGGACCTTCGTCGCGGGTCCCAGGCTGCAGTAGAACGTGTTGTTGAGTTCCTTACCAAGAACACAAAAACGATCACGACTACTGCCGAGATTGCCCAGGTGGCGACCATTTCAGCTAATGGTGACACTCACATTGGCAACCTTATCGCGCAAGCCATGGAAAAGGTCGGCAAGGAGGGTGTTATCACTGTGAAGGAGGGCCGCACAATTGAGGACGAAATTGAGATCACCGAAGGCATGCGCTTCGACCGTGGCTTCATTTCACCCTACTTCGTTACCGATGTCAAGGCACAGAAGGTCGAGTTCGAAAAGCCCTACATCTCCTTTCGGAGAAGAAGATCTCTCTCCTCCAGGACATTCTCCCTTCACTTGAGGCTGCTGCCCAGGCCCGTCGACCATTGCTCATCATTGCCGAGGATGTGGACGGTGAGGCTCTTGCCGCTTGCATCCTCAACAACTTCGCGGCCAGCTTCAAGTTGCTGCTGTCAAAGCTCCCGGCTTCGGTGACAACCGCAAGAGTATCCTTGGGGACCTCGCCATCTTGACTGGCGGGAACGGTCTTCACTGACGAACTTGATATCAAACTCGAACGTGCGACGGTTGACCTCCTTGGAACGACTGGCTCTGTGACGATCACAAAAGAAGATACTATCGTTCTTAATGGAGAGGGTTCGAAGGATGCCATTCAGTCGCGTTGCGAACAGATCCGCTCACTCATCGTCGACCCCACGACAAGTGACTTCGACCGCACCAAGCTTCAGGAACGTCTCGCGAAACTCTCTGGTGGTGTTGCCGTCATCAAGGTTGGTGGGTCATCCGAGGTCGAAGTTGGCGAGAAGAAGGATCGCTATGATGATGCTCTCAACGCAACGCGTGCCGCTGTTGAGGAGGGCATTCTTCCCGGTGGTGGTGTCGCACTGCTCAAAGCCTCGCTCGCTCTTACTTCTTCCGCACCTGGAGCCGCCCCATCTACCAACACGAACCCTGACATCAAGCCGATCCCAACAGTTAATTTTGACCAGGACCTCGGCGTATCGATCATCCGTCGTGCGTTGACGCGGCCTACCCGCACAATTCTGAGCAATGCCGGTGAAGAAGCTAGCGTTATTGTTGGCACACTCTCCGAGAAGTACGGTACGCCAGATAAGTTTGCATGGGGCTACGACGCGAGCAAGGGCGAGTACGTCGACATGATCAAGGCTGGTATTGTCGACCCACTTAAGGTCGTCCGGACTGCGCTTGTGGACGCTGCGGGTGTTGCAAGCCTGCTCACGACCAGCGAAGCGAGTATTGTTGATGGTGAGGAAGAAAAGCCTGCAGGTGGTCCTGGGATGGGAGGCATGGGCGGTATGGGTGGCATGGGAGGTTTCTAAGCTCGTCGGCCTCACTGACTCTTTATGCCCCCCGCATTCTGCTGCAATTTGACTTGGTTGTTGGTGAATATCTCTATTTACTTAGTATCCCCAACCCCCTACTCTGCACCCTCCTATCCTCCTGCATATATGACAAAGTAATATACATGCATACATAGTTACGTATTCATTGAATGCACCCCCACTCATCGTGTCTATGCTTATATTTTCATGGTCGATGACATTCTCAAAACTGGTGCATTGTGCCTACGACCTGAATGTGCCTCTTACACCGCGATAAGCTGGGTGAGAGACTTTGCATCAAGAAAGCACGACGTCGTAGTTTTGGGCGTCATTGACTCAGCGTCAGTCTGGTAGGGTGACGGCAGGGTCGGGGTAGGCGCCCACGGACGATAGTATTGCCATAGTACATGTACTCAGACATCTTCTGTTGCCATGTCTCAGATACCTCCCATCGCATCCTCTTCTTCCGATTTTCAGGTCATCTTTTACGCTTCCCTCAAAGCGTATGAGAAGAAAACGAAAACGAAGAAAGACCTTCTCGCGCATCCATTGTTCGCACAGTTGCAGACCTGCAACTCTCCCCGCCAACATTCTGGCCGTGCTTCACGGTCAGGTACAACAATTCGAACAATCAACATGCGGTGATGAAAAATTGACGAAATGGTTGAACCCGACCGTCAACGTCCTTTATGCATTCTCCGCGGTGCTCGGCGAGGGCGTTGGCGTTGGACTAGTGAATTCGATCCAGACGATCTTTCTATGATCTGTCTTCTGATACCATATATCTATGTATTCTCGCCTGAAAAAGTGATTTTTGCTGGTGCTGGTGTCCTCCTCTTGGTAGCTCGCGACCCGGATTCCTTTACTCGGAGTGTTCTAATACCGGATTATTTCACAGGCGGCAACGGAGGTTGTCGCGAGCCAAGAGGCGCTGGTCGATATCTTCGAGCGCATTGAGAACTTCTTCCGACGGCTCGAGACTTATACCGAAGTGCCGACAGCAAAGGCGATGAGGGATATTATCGTAAGGATTATGGTTGAGGTCCTTGGAATTTTTGCGGTTGTGACGAAGGAGATGAAGCAGGGGAGAGCAAGTGAGTCTACCCCCTGATGGTACGTTTGTCTATCCTTGATATAAAATCAGAGAAATACCTCAAGAAACTAGTCGGACGGACCGATATCGAGGACGCACTGACCAGACTGGATAAATTAACGCAGGAGAAGGCCCGGATGGCGATTGCGCAGATCCTGAAAGTCGCATACCGAGTCGAGGACTGAGTAAAGACCGTCGGCGAAAACGTGAAGGAAGTAGACGACAAAATTAACCTGGCTATTGAGGGTGCGTTAAGCATGTCAACTACTCACAAATGCCGTCATGAACCTGAATACGACTAGACGCCAAGGTTGTGAAGGTGACCTCAATGGAAACAAGAGCCCTAGTGGAGCAGACGGCAAACAATATGGAAGAAGCTAAGCGTTCGTGGTTTTTGAACCTAGCTACTCTTGGCCGGAGGGACTGAGACGCCTCTACAGGGAGCCAGGTTCGGCGCGACCACGAGCGTGGCTGTCTCCGCCAGATCCGTCCACTAATCAAAATATCGCTTGCAGCGCTCAACACGAGGGGACGGCAAGATGGTTCTTCCAGGGAAGTACCTTCATGGAATGGAAGTCCAAGTCCACTAAGCCCCTGTGATGGATCCACGGGAAACGTGCGTTCTTTTGTCCCTACACGTCCTCTGATCTTGATCTTTTCAAATCATTGTAGCGGGTTCTGGGAAGAGCGTCCTTTGGTTTGTTGTTGCCATTTTTCAGGTTCACCGTCAAGGATCTCATACTTCCAACCAGCTCCGCAATCATCCAAGACATAATGGCATTACGGGAGGCTGGACTCGCTTCCATGGCTTATTTCTATTTCGACTTTAGGGACACCGATAAACAACACTGCCGCAACTTGCTCCTTTCTCTCCTTACGCAACTCTCTACTCGTTCCGACGCTTATTATGACATACTTTCCCGCTTTTATATGACACACGACGACGGCGCACGTAAGCCCAGCACGAGCACACTGATTGTGTGTCTCAAAGAGATGCTCGCGCTTCCCGGCCAAAGCCCAATCTACATTATCTTGGATGCACTGGACGAATGTCTAAATACCTCTGGAATTCCATCTGCTCGCAAACAAGTCCTTGATCACTTAAAGGACCTTGTCGGCCTCCAGTTTTCAAATCTTCATATATGTGTTACCAGTTGCTCAGAGTTCGACATCCGAGTTGTGCTCGAGCCCCTAGCATTTCATTCGGTCTCTATCTACGACCGAGGTGGACAAACAAAGATAAAGACCTGGTTATTGAGACGCTCTCGGAAAGAGCGGATGGAATGTAAGTGTGCTTAAAGATCCTGCCAACTCTTACTAAGTATTGTACAGGTTCCGATGGGTTTTCTGTCAACTGGAAGCGCTGCAACATTGCCTTCCACAAAGTATCCGGCGAACCCTTAACGATTTGCCTGAGTCTTTGGACAAGACATACGAACGTGTGTTGAAGGAAATCAACAGGGCCAACCAACACTATGCTCATCGGCTCTTACAATGTCTCAGTGTGGCCATTCGGCCCCTGCGTGTCGTGGAGCTAGCAGAAGTACTCGCGCTTGACTTTGATAGGTTTGAAGGGGCAACGCCAACGCTGAACTCGGATTGGCGATCGGAGGATAGGCAGCGAGATGTGCTGTCTACGTGCTCTAGCTTAATCACCTTAGCCGACGACGGTGATTCCCTCGTCATTCAGTTCTCGCATTTTTCAGTCAAGGAGTTCCTCACTTCCAATCGCCTCGCCACTTCTGGAGAGCACATTTCACACTTTCATATCACGCCCGAGCCTGCACACACCACTCTCACCCACGCTTGCTTGGCGAGCCTACTGCAGTTGGACGGTAGCGCTAACCGTAACCGGGTCGAAGATAGCTCCCCCCCGGTCATATACGCCAGTCGGCATTGGGTGGTCCATGCCCAGTTCGAAAAGGTGTCGTCACGCATAGAAGATGGGATGTGGCGTCTTTTTGACCTTTTTGACTCGGCAAAACCATATTTTGCCGCGTGGCTCCAGTTGTACGACATCGACGATGGCTGGTCTCAGTTCAGTTTTTACCCCAAGACGGAATCTCATGCATCCCCACTGTATTATGCTTCATTGTGCGGTTTCCTTGACCTGGCGGCACACATTGCCGTTGAGCATCCAGATCAAGTAAATGCGACTGGTGGTCTTAATCACAGTCCGCTGACGGCAGCGCTGCACAAGAGACACTTCAGGGTGGCGGAGTTACTATATCAGCAAGGCGCAGTCGTTGATATTTCCGGTCACAATATGCCGACTCCATTGCAAGCTGCATCAGCGGATAGACTTGTCGACGTCGTGCGCTGGTTACTCGACCACAATGCAAATGCAAATTTACAACAAGACGTTCACCCGACTCCACTTATTTCGGCTGCATCGAATGGGCACCTAGAGGCTGTTCGGATGTTACTGGGGCATAGCGTCTGCATCAACGTTACGAACGACTTCGGCCAAACCCCATTCACTGACAACATGGTTCTGTCTTTGTGTGCACAAACTGAGAAAAGGCGTTGACTAATACTTAATGATTTTTCATCGTCTGTAATGAGAAAATTATTTTATTCAAACATTATGTCCATCCAAGGATTATATTGTTGTGAAAAAACTTAATGTTTTCCCCTGAAATAAATTATAAGTGACCATTGTTCTCAATAAGCTGAACGTTAAATTTTTTCGCAGTGTGATAATTCCTGAATGGACTTAAAGTTTAATTATAATTACTTTTTAATTATGGATTGTGTAAAATCATTCAGTATTAGTCACTGGTTTTTCCCAGTTATTCGCGTGAAAAAATGGAATTATGTTGTCAGTGATTACACCGCGCATCAGAAAACGGTCACGTGGAGATCGCGAGGCTATTGCTCCAACATGAGGCGGACATTAGCGCACAAGATATTGACTACTCAAAGCCATTACATCTGGCTTCATTTTGTGGGAAGTTCGAGGTCGTACGTCTGCTGCTTGACCACGGCGCGGACGTAGACGCCAAGAACAAGGGGGAAGGACTCCATTGCACCTAGCATCCGAAGGGAGAAGCGAGATCGTGCGCCTGCTGCTCGACCGTGGCGCAAACACGGAAGCCAAGGACGAGGATGGATGGACCCCGTTACACCTAGTGTCATGCCAGGAGAAGACCGAGATTTTGCACCTCTTGTTCGACCGCGGCGCGAACACAGACGCTGAGAACAGGGATGGATGGACCCCGCTGCACCTAACATCACATCGGGGGAAAAACGAGATCGTGTGCCTACTGCTCGACCATGGCGCGACGATTGATGCAGAGAAGGAGGATGGATTGACCCCATTGCACCCAACGTCATATCGGGGGGAAACGGAGATCGTGCGCTTACTGCTCGACTGCGGCTCCAGTGCAGATGCCAACGACAAGGAGGGAAGGACCCCATCCCAGATAGCGTCAGGACAGCGAAGAGACGAGGTCGTACAGCTGTTGACGGAGCGTCGTGCGCAGGTAGATAGAGAGCTATAGGTTACTCTTCACGTAAGTTGAGTCACTGTAAGTAGTACGGTGGTTCCCTCCTGCAGGTCTTCGTATAGACACATTTGGAATGCGAAGCGTGCTATAAGTTATAGCGATCGACTGGCCAACGACCGCGCATTGACAAGGGACATCGTGATGGAGCCATACTTCACCTTCTCGTCATCAGGTTAAAGGGTAGGACTAGCTACCAGGATCGGCCTGGGTGATGGAAGTAAGGATGAGGGTTGGGTAGGCCTCGAGGCATTGTGAGGGGGTTAGTTAATGTGAATCCATGGTCTCCCGTAGGAAGTCGAGAAGCTTGGTAACATGTTTCTCATGAGACGAGACAATCAGGTGTAGCCCGGTGACAATGCGCTCTTGATCACTCAGGCTGAGCGTCCATTTCCCGCGCCGATAAACGCAAGGCGTGGTGCAATAGCTTGTGGGATTATTATCTAGCGCCTAAAATGTATCACCCCGGTTCCGATCCAGAACAGTGAAACACACGCTCTATGGCACACTGGATTTTGAAAAGTATTTCTCTCGCTTGTGGTGGTCCGGCGTGCATCGCTGAGATAGCCTGCCTACGAATAAACGGGCTAGTAGGGGAGAATAGGTACTAAATAATCCGCCAAAAACGACATCCACATTGAAGGTACTACCTGGTCAACATCAAAGCAGGCGTAAAAGTAACACTGTGGAGAGAGTGGAATGGTTTTGTGGCATAAAAACAGTCAGACGTTGGCAATCTGCACAGGGACTGGACACTATAATGCTAAATGAATGTAAATTTTCAGAATATCATCTTTGTGGGGCAAGAGGGAGAGCAGCTTACAGCTGAAGCCAATTGCTAGTTGAATGCGATGATAGTTGCACCAGCAGCATAAAGGACGGTGTCATCCCAGGAGTCAATGTGCCAGACCAGTCGGGTCGTGGTGATGGGATCCACGTAAGCGTTGATACGAAGATCAGCTTTGCAATCGATGTCGAGATGGTTCAAGGCGATAAAGGGTTTCTTGAAAAATTCGATTGAACTTGAAGTGAATGAGATTTCCCCGCTGTGTTCGAGTTGTTGTTGGTCCCAGGGACGAATGTCCAATGTGTTGACGGATGTGCTAAAGATGCGCTCGCGATCCTCTGGATAGGCAATCCAGCAAGTCTGCGCGGCGTAGAGAACAGTGTCTGACCAAGTCTCAATATTGAGCGTGAATCCTTTCGCATCAATGTTACTGGCAGTAGTAATGACGCGCCAGTTGTGATCCTTGTCGAATTCGATGCGGTTGAAGAAGACGACGACCTTGGGAGGAGTGACGAACGGGCGCTCGAAGTTGATACGCACGGAGGCGGGAGAATGGGGGTCCTCCCAGAGGTTCCGCAAGTGTTCACCGGTGAGGAAATCCAGATCACAGGGTGCGAGGGCGAACACATGATCGACGCCTCCATAGAGAGCAGAAGGTTTCCAAGCGATGAAATGGCAGTTGGCCCAATCCTTGGTGAAGAACGGGATTGTCGACTGAACAATTGCCTTTTCTTTGTCCATATGTAGGCGACGGATGCCATGAGGTAGGCGGGGGCAGGCGACGAATGCACGAGGGAACCTCAATGTAGTCTCCGTCTTAGTGTCGAATTCGCAGAGGATGGGCATGTCTACTGTTATAAAGAGCGATTGGGGGCGGGGCGTCACGGTGAAGGCAATGGCAGTCAGGGTAAAGTTTCTTTACTATCCCATCATTGGGCGAAGGGTAGAACTGACCACCAGGATTGTCCGTGAGATGATGACTGCACAAGCCACGAGGCGTCGTGTGATAGTTGATCGATTAGGCAGGTCAAGAAGCGGGTCGTGGGCAGCCCTGATTCCCTTGAGTCGGAGTCATAGGAAGTCAAGAATCTTGGTAGCGTATTTATTCCGTGAGAAGGTATGACAATGTGTCCTTCACTTGGTCCTTGATATGGCTTAGTAGCTTGATTGATCAAGCTCAATCTTTAGGGCTACTTGTAGAACAAGTTCGCATGCGCGCAACTACTCCGTACTCTTCCAAGTGATACTCATGAGTGCCTGCTTCGTTCATAGTCAGTCTCGGCATCCGCCGGTGCCAGAGAGAGGTCGACTCGGACTGACTTGGACCAATGCTCAGACCAACAGCAGCCCCGCCCGCTCCGTGGTGTTGCAGTGTGTTGTGCCACTCCGAGTCCGTAACCGCACAGGCATAAAATACACGCTCAGTAATACACTGAACTTTGAAAAGATTTCCATGGTGCCGGCGATTCAACGCCATAACCAATATACAGTAGTTCGTACACAAGAGTCACAGCAGCACCACGTAGATAATTTGGTAATTCGATTTCGTCGCATAGAGACAACTGAAAGAGGAAGAGTAATGCAGCCCGTACAGGTTGGGATGCCCTGACAAGCTAAATGAATATGATAAGGTACTTACAGGGCAGAAGACTGAGTAACTTACAGCTGATGATGCCATTTGTCAGTGGAACGCGATGATGGAGGCACCAGCAGAATAAATGATGGTGTCGCCCCAGGAGTCAAGATGCCAGATCAGGCGGGTCGTGGAGACGCCGTCGACACGAGCGTGGATGCAAAGAGTAGCTCTGCAATCAATGTCGAGGGAGTTCAAGGCGACAAAGGTGGAGGGTGTCTTGAGGAATTCAACCGAATTAAATGAGATTTCCTTTCTATGTTCGAGTTGCGGCCGGTCCACGGGACGAACATCCATCGTACTGACAGATGTGCTAAATATGTGTTCACGATCCTCGGGATAAGCAATCCAGCCAGCCCGCGCGGTGTAGAGAATAGTGTCTGACCAAGTCCCGATATGGAGTGTGAATCCCTTCACATCGATGTCACTAGCAGTGGTTTCGACGCGCCAGTTGTGGTTCTTGTCGAGGTCAATGCAGTTCAAGAACACCACGACCTTCGGAGGAGTGACAAATGGGCGCTCAAAGTCGATGCGCACGGAGGCAGGGTCGTCCGGGTTCATCCAGGGGTTGTGCGTGTGTTCACCAGTGAGGAACTCCAAATCACCAGGTGCGAGGGCGAACAAATGAGCGAAGATGACGTCACGATGAACGCTTGGAGTTGTATTACAGGTGGTGATGTGACAGTCAGCCGAAGTCATTGTGAGGTGCTGGAACGACGACGAAACGCGGATGTTGGCATGTTTTCCGAGATCGAGTAAACGGATGCCATGGGCTAGGCGGGGGCGATCGACGAATGGACGAGGGAAGTTCAATCTAGTCTGCGTTTGGTCGAGCTCGAGGACGATGGGCATGACTAGTTCTGAAGCGCACTCTAAAGGGTTGAAATTTGAAATGTTGAAGGTGAGGCAGGAAGAGCCGGTCTGGGGGGCGGAGCCGCGAACATGTGCTCATTCCTCTCTTGCGTGCCGCCACCAACCTTTTGATAAGTGATCGTTCGTGGTGTCCGCCGATACTCCGCCCCTCATCTGGTCGCTCCGGGAGGGCTCGCGCACCCGTCACGACCTCGCCTCGGCCAGGACTTTCGTTTTCAATCACGAAGCGCTTTCGCCTAATCTCTGCGCAGTCTCCCTTCCATACTGCTTGAACTGTCATTACCACCTAATTGCCTACAGTATTTGTTCATACGTCGCCATCTGGCAATACACTTAAGACCAATTGCTTCTCGGCGTCGTCGATCTTCCGTGCTACGCGCTGGCGTCACCTCACCTCACTTATCCCAGCACCACGCGGAACTCGTCCATGTAAGAGCGGAGCAGTGACTTGCCAAGACAGTAGTCCCTCAAGAGTTTTTCTACGTCGCATACATCTATTTGATGATCTGTCGTTGATGACATTTTCTAAAGGCTTAGGGCTGGGGCTGAGGGTATGAACTAAGGTTAGTGACCTTATCTCCGCCACCGCCGCTGCATTGCGACAAGAGCAGTCCGAAACAAACCAGGTTTGGAGACATTGCAAATAGTACGTGTGCGGACTTGACATACGCCACGCATACTCGCGGCCACTCGGATGGAAGGTCGGAGGTGTGGTGCAAGAACTTGCAAGTATACTATTTAGCGTCTGACTTGTACCAGGCTGATTCCGTCCAAAAACTTGGGCCGTACACTAAGCTTCGAACAGTTTCCTTCGCTCGTGGTGATCCAACGCCATCACAATATAGTTTGTCTAACGCAAGAGTAGCACAATGAAGATAATTTGGAAATTCGATCGTACGGCTGAGAGTGGGTTCTGTGACACAAAAGCAAAAACAGTACAGGCGCAGCCTGAGGCACCGACATGCTAAGCGAATGCGTTAAGTCAGAATATCATACTTGCAAACACCGAGAAACTCACAGCTGACGCTGCCAATCGTTAATTGAATGCGATGATGGTTGCACCGGCAGAAAAAAGAATGGTGTCGCCCCAGGAATCAATGTGCCAGACCAGACGGGTCGTGGAGATGCCATCGATGTAAGCCTTGATGCGAAGATTGGCATCGGCAGATACGTTGAGGGAGTTCAAGGCGATAAAGGCGGAGGGTTTCTTGATGAATTCGACGGGATTAAATAAAATTTCCTTATTGTGTAGGTGCTGCCGCTGGTCCACGGGGCGGATATCCAGCGTACTGACATCTGTGCTGAAAATGTGCCCACGATCCTCTGGATAGGCAATCCAGCCAATCCGCGCTGCGACGGTATCAAAGACCGTATCGATATTGAGTGTGAATCCCCCCACGTCGATGTCGGTGGCGGTAGTGTTGAGATGCCAGTCTTGGAACCTGGAAAGTTCGATGCAGTTGAAGAAAACGACAACCTTTGGAGGAGTGACGAACGGGCGCTCAAAATCGATGCGCACAGAGGCTGGGTCATTGGGATTCTTCCAGGAGCTGCGCATGTGTTCACCGGTGAGGAAATCCAGATCACAGGGTGCGAGGACAAATACACTAGTGATGGCGTGGTAGAGTGTAGTATCTGCCCAGGTTATGATGTTACAGTCGGCCGAACTCTTTGTGATGTGCTGGAGGGTTGACGAAACGCGGATGTTGGCCTTATTTCCGATATCTAGCACACGGAGGCCATGGGATAGGCGGGGGGGGTCGACGAATGGACGGGGGAAGTTCAATGCTCTCTGAGTAATGTCGAATTCGCAATAGGTGGGCATGGCCGGTTATGAAGTACAGTCTAAGTAGTCGAAGGCGAGGCAGGGAGAATCTGTACTTTTTCAAGAGTTTTATAGTAGTATGTTTCATGCGTACCTATTTAATTAGTCACTAGTCATCGATGACACCTTCTGAGGGCTGAGGGTGCGCTGAGAGCTTGAACTGGGGCCAATGGCACCTTCCATTGTATTATCAAGCACGGCCCAAAACCGACCAGCTCAAAGCCGTGCCACTTATATAGTAGCAAGTTAGGAGACAGAAAGAACCAAGAAAGAACGCACGCGGAGTTGACATACATCGCGCATGCCCGCCACTCAAGATGGAAGGTTGGAGGTACGGTGCAAGCACTTGCCAGTACGCTATTAAGCATCTAATCTGTCAGTGCACCAGGCCAGTTCCAACCAAGAACCACATTTTAGGCCGCCGCCAGTGGAGACAACAGAGAGGGGGAAAAATAGGTTTTATCGGTGACATTTTATTTTTCATAGGCTCGGGGCCTTGTGGGGCCGTGGTGGTACGTTTGGTCAGTATAATGGAATTCTTCATCAGTTCACGTTCAAGCCACCGGAAATTGAGGGAGAAGCCATGTTTTTAGTTTCTCACCCATCCTTGGCCAGGTAATTTTGGTAGCCTGGCGCATCTTGAGATGACCAAGAAAAAAAAGATGGGGATCGGTGATTAGGGAATATGCGATGTGCACGTAGAAAACGATCTCAGACTATTCACGGCGACGGGTTGGGCGGCCGTGAAACCTGCCTATGGTCTGTGGCTACTAGCATCACCCCCAATCAGCAAGAAGAATAAACTTTCAATGAAGGGATGAACTACAGCACTTTCAGTCGGAGACCGCCTGATGGGAGGGAGGGGGAGCATCTGTAAAAGTGAAGGCTGTCAAAGGCTATCAGAGACCAGTCTGGACCAGTCCCTGACAGCTTTGACAGGTCCCAGTTTTGCAGATGAACCCCCTTGCGAAGCGTTGTCCATTCGTCTCGCTCTTCATGAGCAAAGGAGCCTCAACAGATACAACGGTCTGCAAAAGAGCGACCGAAGCCGCGAGCAGTAGGAAGGCGGATCTCTACACCATGAACGAACACGCCGAGACGGACAGCAGCAAGACCGAGTGTGGACGCAGGTTTCAGCCTGGGAGAGATAGAAATGACTTATGCGCGCGTATTTATTCTGAGCCCTGCAAATGTTTTAGTTATCACAGTTCTTCTGTGCAATACAAGCGGGGGCGTCAGCTTGACGACATTTTACCGGATACACGACAGGGAGCGAAGGGATCCACAGTCGAAATTATCATAATGCATAATGAGTTAGGACCATTTTCGTATTGATGGGCTCCTTGACGACTCATAAACATCTCTAACTCATTATGCATTATGAGAATTTCGACTGTACCGAGGTTCTCCAATCAAAACCCTTCTCACAGTTTCTGTGACCGGTTGTTACTTGGACCGCTCGTGCATTTTTTCCTTCTCTTGATGGCGACCCTCTCGTGTGGCAAAACTCTTTTCATTCCTACAGGGCTGCGCGTAAAGTGGTAGGGAGGGGCGAGATGGGTAAGCAGATACCTGAATGTGTCGTTTTACAACGGCCTTCATTTGATAAGGTTGGTCACAGTCTGAGACGGGAGTACCCACAAGGTTAAGGGCCGTTCTTTCAACACGCCTATCTTAAATTCTTATATATCGCAGGGTGTTGGCTCATTTGTGTTACATTCAGAAGAGGAAGAAGTGGACTAGCAGACGGTCGTTTGTTAAGTGTCACATAGGGTTGTGTATGTACCCCAAGGCACACTTTAATGGAATCGGAAAAAAAAAATTGAACAATTGCCCTTGCCTGTGGTAATCTAACGCCCAATCCAACAACCATCACTACAGTAATATAGTTAGTTCGAACGCAAGAGTAACACTGTGGAGATTGTTTGAAAATTCGACTTCGTCACATGGAGTCAGGGAAAGGCGCTCCATGCGGTGCCGCACCGACATCCTAGAGATGTGGTAGTCAGAAAGCTATCTATCCTTGCAGAGTGGAAGACCGAGTAACCTACCATTGATACTGCCAATTGTTAGTTGAATGCGATAATAGTGGCACCAGCACAGTAAAGGGTCGTGTCAGCCCAGGACTCAATGTGCCATACCAGACCGGTCGTGGAGACGTTGTCGACGTAAGCGTTCACGCGAAGATTGGCCTTGTGGTCAATGTCGATTTGGTTCAAAGCGATAAAAACCGATGGTGTCTTCCAGAACTCGACCGCGCCGAATCCGATTTTGCTACTCTGTTTTGGCTGAGGTTGGTACCAGGGACGAACGTCCATCGTGTTAACCGATCCGCTAAAAATATGCTCATGATCCTCCGGATAGGCAATCCAGCAAACCCGCGCGGCGTAGAGTATCGTGTCCGACCAGGTCTCGATATTGAGGGTGAATCCCTTCACATCGATGTCTGTGGCAGTAGTTTTGACACGCCAGTTGCGATTCCTGTCGAGGTTGATGCAATTGAAGAAAACGATGACCTTAGGAGGAGTGATGAACGGGCGCTCAAAGTCGATGCGCACAGATGCCGGGTCATTGGGATTGTTAAAGAGGTTGCGCATGTGTTCACCGGTGAGGAAATCTAGATCACCGGGTGCGAGCGCGATCACATCCACCGCAGCGCTGTAGAGAGTGGTATCGGCCCAGGGTGTGATCTGGAAGTTGGCCGAAGTCTTTGTGATGTTCTGGACCGTCGAGTTAATGCGGATGTCGGCGTTATTTCCCATATCGAGCTTACAGAGACCCTGTGCTAGGCGGGGTGAGTGGACAAATGAGCGAGGGAAGTTCAATGTGCTCTGGGAATTGTCGACTGCGCAGAAGGTGGGCATGACTGGTGTACGTGCTTGAAAGCGCACGGGTGAGTAGGGCAAGACAGAGGAGGGGATAAAACAGAGGGGAAAGGAGGGGGGTGAGTTTGTTAGATGCAAGACTGAGCCTTATATACATTATGTGTTTGTAAGTAAGGGAGGTCGTCAGTTGAAAAAGCTGTCGAAAATTGTGAGGGGTCCTCTGGATATCGATGGAAGACGGAAGACGGAAGATTGGGAGTGAGTTTACTGTAACGTCCACTGCCCCTGGTGCGGGTGGCGCTGTTAATGAGTACTGTACTAGAGCGAGTGTCAAGATGAAATGGAGTTGATATCAAAAGGAAATAAGAGAAATGGAGACAAGCAGGAGGTTCAACTCGAAAGGAACGTAAGTAGTTGAAGATGAAATATGGTTGAAGTGGCGATACAGGTGGCATCGATAAGGTGCATTATGAGGAGAAGCAAGGGGTGAGAATTCGAAGAGAGAATGAAAGAAAGTCGGGCGCGCCTTTGTCCGACACAAAGAGCACAGCTCTAGACTGATCATCAGCCGAGGGTGTAGGTATGAACGGTGTTAAAGGATTTGGAAAATGTCAGTCAAACGAAGGCATGCAAGTCGGGGATTAATAGGGATACTGTTCCGAAGTGACCCTTAATGACGACATGTCAACTGGAATGGCGTGGTTGATCGAGGGTGGTTCCGGTGTCAGAATTATTTTGACGTGGAAAAGGCAACGAGAACTCAAACCAATAGCAGGTGAATGGCAAACAGCCAATGCCGGCAAATGGCATTTGATGGGTAGCAAATGGTGATTGATGAATGGAAAAATAGAAAGGTGGCTAAACCCAGTGGCGGAGCACGTCTGAGTCTGGCAAATGACCAATAGCAAACAGCAAAAACAGCAATAGCAAAATGGCAAAAAGGTGGCAAAAGCCAAGCTGCCAATGGCATGATGCGTGCGGCAAATCGCCGGCGGTGAGCGGCAAATGGCGTTCGATGGGTAGTGAAAATAGCAAGGATGCAACAAAAGGCCGAACGTAGGACGTGTGCAGCGAATATGATAAGCATAGAACTCCATCTGATACTGTCAGTACGTACTGGCAAATAGTGGATAGCTGGTCTACTCCCCATTTCCGTATTATGTCAAACTCAGCAAGGGGCCATCCATATCTCGAGCGCGACGAAGTGTGACGAGGGGCTCTGCACAGGTGGCTGATCAGAATCCGAATTGCATCGGGTGGCCTGTTCTGCTGTGAGAGGGTGTTCCCCTACCTGAGTTGTGTTTCTTAGTGACGTGTGGCATGTTACTGAAGGATGGCTTGTAGCGGAATTTGTTGGTAGGCATAATGCAGTAAATCAACTATTCTTCGAAATAAAAGTGTTTTGAACCAGTCGAATGAAGAAATAGAGCACGTACCACGCGCCGTATGCCCCCGTGCGACCAACCGTTGGCGTCTAATTTATGCTAGGTCGATCTAATCAATAACCATAAAATACACATTCTATGGTACAAGAATTTTAAACGGTCCAGAACTTGAGCAAGCGAAGAGTACTCGAGGAATCTTTGAGAGGGCGGCACGTGCTCATTCCTTTCTCGTTTGCCGCCACCTGTCCACTGTTCAAAGAACCCTAGTCCTTTTCTTTCGCCCACCCACCGTATCCAGGAAGTAAAACCGCTAAGGGATGATGAAGCACTAGTCCTGCGTTCATCAGATCGCTCCGGGAAGTTCGTTGGGACTTCGCGTCAGCCACAATGGCCTCTATTTTTGACTGGGAAGCACTTCATGCTTCCGCCCAATTCTACATAGCCATCGCATATCTGTTTAAGCACTTGCTACCCTATGGCATCCCTGATAGGTGATGCATTGTTTTTTCTTCCCTTCTGAGCCTCCGGGCCGGGCCTCACCCCGTCTGACTTCTCCGCCTGGCGGTGCACGGACCCGTCTCTCGGAGAGCCAAATGAGCGACCCTCCAAGATCACACTGCACTGTGAAGAAGAATTTAATTTCATGGGCCAGTGGAGACAGCCGAGAGGAAAAAGAAATGGGTTCTGTCAGTATGAAGCTTTTGTTTCTCATCAGGCCGGGGCCTTGTGGGGCCGTGGGGCATCTGCAAATTCCCGGTAAGATTACAATGCCTTTATGAATGTATATAATATACGTTTTCCTATGTAATGTCCATAATCCTTTACTAAGGATTATTTTGGTGGCTCTTATATTATACTATTCTAGTGATGCCATTGTTACAGCAGAATAGTTACATTATAAGTGTATTGTTGCGGAACAACAAGGAGATTATAAGGGAATTATAATATTCCGTTATAAAGCATTGTAACCACAGTATAACAAGTAAATCTTGGTATAGATGCAGTATAAATGTTATAAAAACCATAAAGCAATATATTGATGATATATAAGTGCCAGAGATGTTATACTAGTAGATTAGTAATTAAATGTTCGACGAAACCGTGACAATAACAGTGATCCGTCATATTGGGTCATGACTTTCACGGGAATTTGCTGATGGTGGCAGACATTTCTTGATACATTTGGTCGGTATAACGATATTCTTTATTGGTGTGAATCACGTTCGAGCCACCGGAAATTGAAGGAGAGCAGGTTTTTGGTTTCTCGCCCGTCCTTGGCCAGGTAATTACCATGGGAAAACCGCCCGATGGTGGCAGGTAGCAGTGCAAAGGGTCTGACTCAGCTCTAGACAAGGCTCTAGATATACTGTAGTACAGCACAAGGGTATAGCAGCACCATGAATTAGTATGGTAAAAGTCTATGGGTAGGGTTACCCGGGTAAAAAATAGTCACATGGTCGGAGCATGAAGGAGAGTGGGTATGTGTAATCTATCGCAATCGCAATTAGCGGGATAAATATAGGTCTGAAATGCCCCTCGGAAACAGCGATGTCAGCGGAAAAGCTGGTCCACTAGAGTGAACGTGTCCGCTTCAGAAAACTAAGAAGTCATAATGGAGGGGTGTCTATTGTGAGAGGAAAATAGTCTGTGGAGGTAGCGGTCAGCTGAGAAGAATCTAAAACTGGCGGAGATGAGGGAACTCATACAACTGGGATCTGGTAGTAAAAGTTGTAGAGCGCAGTGGGGTTAGAGGTAAAGTTTAATGCGTTCAGCTCAGAATCGTATATAAGGGTAGGCTGAGACGCGCTGTTGTCTGAGTTGGTCCAAGTCGCTATAATAGAACGTGTCACCCCCAGTCAGCACAGCCACCCAAGAGGCGGAAGGTGTTGCTCACCGTTAAGCGCTCCCGAGGTTGAGTCTAGACTCCAGATCGCCGCACCCGCTGCAGTAACAGCGAAAATCAGTACCCGAACAGGACTCAGGATCTAGGTCTTACGTCCGGCACCAACATTGATAAACTCGATGGTGCTGGTCCAATGGTCAGTAATCTGCACTGTACCGTACCAACCAAGTGATAACCTACTTCAGAGTCCTAGGCTGACAAAGGGAGTGTACCATAACCACCGATGTAATACGGTGCATCGAACTTGGGATCCTGGGATCGGATCGTTGCAGAGTGTGAGAGAAAACTAAGGTGAGATAGGATAGATGAAACTGCCAGATGCGATATCCGTACCTGGGCAACGAGGGTCGAGTCCGAAAACTCAACAATGAGGTCCGGAATAGCCGGATTGTGAGCAATGTCGAGATTGAGTCCGATCCTGAACCAACGTATATCAGAGGGTCAATGTGTTGCAGGACGTACGCACGGGCCACGGCCCGCGTCATTGGCGACGTAGCCTAATCTAGTATTGTCGGTGGCATGGCGCACCTCGAGACGACCGGTATCTCTAAGACAAATGGTGATGAGGGAATATGCCATATACACATGGAAAACGATCTCAGGCTACTCACGACGTGCTGGGCGGCTGCGAAACCTGCCTACGGTTCGCGGCTACCAACATAACACCCATTCAGCAAGATGGATCAATTTTCAATGAAGGAGAAATCTACACGCACTTTCAGTGGGAGACCGCCTGATGGGAGGCAGGGGAGGGAGCCCCCTCGCGAAGCGCTGTCCATTCGTCTCGCGCTTCATGAACAAAGCAGCCTCAACAGGTATAAAGGTCCCCAAAAGAGTGGCCGAAGCCGCGAGCAGTAGGAAGGCTAATCTCTGTACCATGAATGGACGTGCCGAGATGGAAGGCAGCAAGAGAAACAGTGGACACGAGTTTCAGCCCGGGAGAGATAGAAACGGCATATGCACCCATATTTATTCTGAAGCCTGCAAATATTTTTAGTTTATCACAGGCACACTAGCTTGACGACATTTTACCGTATACGCGACGTTGTCAAGGTCAGAGCGGCCATGGTCGCCAATAACCGGTGGTACCTGAAGGAAGAACAACTTGAACACCCAGTGCGCCGGGTGTCTAGCGAAGAGTTATTTCCGATCGCATGTCGGCCCTGCCTTCTCAACGCCGCGGGTTGTTGTCCTCTCTCAATGGCGTTACATGGAGTGATCACATCCTCAGGCTAATCTTGATCCTAGGAGGCTGCTATCCATCGATATCAGCATAGATATCGGCCACGAAGCCAAGCACGAAGCATCCAGTTGTATCCGGTCTCGTACTGATGGATGATATGGTGCAAGTACTTGCGACTTGTCCAATTTTACTAGGCCGATTCCAACCAAGAGCCGTAAAATACACGTTCTATAATGCACTTGAACAACATTACCCTCGCCTGTTGTGATCCAAGGCCTGATCCAACACCATCACTGACATAGTTAGTTCGACGCAGGAGTAGCACGGGGATTTTTTGAAAATTCGTCTTCGTCGCATGGAGTCAGAGAGAAGCGCTGCATACGGTACCACAGTGACATGCTAGTAAACGGACGTGGTAGTCAGAATGCTGGTTATTCTTTCAGATTGGAAGACCGAGTAACTTACGGCTGACGCTGCCAATTGTTAGTTGAATGCAATGATAGTGGCACCAGCAGAATAAAGGGTCGTGTTATCCCAGGAGTCAATGTGCCATATCAGACCTGTCGTGGAGACGCTCTCGACGTAAGCGTTGACGCGAAGATGGGTCCTGTAATCAATGTCGAGATAATTCAAAGCGATAAAGACGGAAGGTTTCCTCCAGAACTCGACCCCGTTGAATACGATTTCACTGCTCTGTTTCAGCTGAGGTTGGTGCCAGGGACGAACGTCCATCGTGTTAATAGATTTGCTAAAAATGTGCTCGTGATCCTCCGGATAGGCAATCCAGCAAGCCCGCGCGGCGTAGAAAATCGTGTCTGACCAGGTATCGATATTGAGTGTGAATCCCTCCGCGTCGATGTCGGTAGCAGTGGTTTTAACACGCCAGACGCGGTTCTTGTCGAGGTCGATGCAATTGAAGAAAACGACGACCTTTGGAGGAGTGACGAACGGGCGCTCAAAGTTGATGCGCACCGAGGCCGGGTCATTGGGATCCTTCCAGAGGTCGCGCGTGTGTTCGCCAGTGAGGAAATCCAGATCACCGGGTGCGAGCGCGATCACATCCGCTGCGGCGCTGTAGAGGACGGTATCGGCCCAGGGGGTGATCTGGCAGTCGGCCGAAGTCGTTGTGATGTTCTGGAGCCTCGACGTAACGCGGATGTCGGCATTATTTCCAACATCGAGCTCACGGAGGCCATGGGCTAGGCGGGGGCGGTCGACGAATGGGCGAGGGAAGTTCAATGTGCTCTGGGAAATGTCGAATGTACAGAGGGTGGGCATGACGAGTTACGAAGCACAGTTGGGGGTAGTGGGTTGTAGGAAGCCGACAATCAGTATTTTATAAAGAGCTTTTCTACGCCTCACGCATGTCCATTTTGTCGATGTCATCCTCTGGTCTGCGTGCTGCGGGCAATGCTGCGCTGAAATCTAAGGGGTTCGGGGTTTTCCGCAGCATTGTGGCAAGCACGGCCCGAAACCGACCAGCTCAAAGCCGCGCCACTTACATAAGACGCCTTTAGGGGCAGGTCCGGTCCTCATTCGCGTCGCGCGTCCCCCTCTTCCGTCCCCCTCTTCCGTCCGTTCTCCGACTTCGCTATCTATTCCTGGGCAGTACGGCTATCATTTCGATTCGCTTTTACCATTATTATTTACCCCCTTTCTTTGCACCGTTTTTGTTAAAATGTATAAAACGGCTCGCATGTGCACGGAAGGATCTCTATCATTTAACTTGGCTCGGGCCGAGCCAGGTGTCCGGACTGTGTCCGGCCTGGGCCCTGGGGCAGGCTGAGGCAAGGGAGCCCATCGATCTCGTTCGCATGGCTGTATTGTGTTGGAAGCGTTATTCCTAATCATTCGCCATTGTGCACTATCTACTGTATGCGTACGTATTCATGCAGTGCCAATCTACTTGATCATCGATCGTCATTGATTCATCAATGAAGACATATATTGACATGGCGGACCAAGTGGCGAACACAACTCCTAACTCTTTTCACACGGACAATTGTCGTAGTCTTTCTCCCTTTGGGTGCACAGCTGTGGGGTGTTCAGAAGCTGACGTGCATGACACTCCCTGTCCTCAGTCCCGAGCGGACAGCCCCAAACCCCAAAGCGGACGCGATGACTGGTAAAGGTGTGCCATTTAGATCCAGCTTCTTCACTCCAGTGAAATGGCATACCTAGCCACTGCGCGTATTCCCTCTTGTCTTCAGGGTCCGGGGCCGCCTGGTGCGTGTCAATGTTGAGCTGCTCCGCGCTGGCCAGCAGCGGGAAGGGCTATCTGAGGGGGGTGGTCATTCTCCCCGAGCGCGATAGACTTTTGAGAAGGCGACGAGTTGAGCTCTTTTGTGTGCCCAATAAACTGTGATAGTCGCAGGATCGGAGAGTCGAGCCAAATAAAGGCCTTTACATGGAAGCTGCTCCAGAATAGGCGCGTCGGTTCTGGCGAAGAGGTCCTACAGGAACACAGCGGCACTGCCGGATCGAAATTCGGTGAGAGAAGGGAGGACGGTGCGATCTGGGGAGGGATGTGCGCTTTCATGACTGAGGGGGGTTGGGGTAAAGAAACACGGATCTCGACGAACTTGAGTTGGGTCATCGCGCGCATCCCAGTGACCAGCGCCTCCGGGGAGAACCATCGTGCGTGCCGGGATCATGTCGAGCCGAAGAGAGACAAGATCCGCGCGCGCGGAAGAAAGGAGCTGTGATAGTGTAGCGACGGCAACTTGACATAAGCGGAGATGACGCAACCAAGGGGCGGGTCCACCCAAAAACGTACTGAGGAGGACCAACGAGGACACCCCACCCGCACCTAATGATGCGGATTGAACACGTTCGAGTGTGTGGAAACGAGTCCGGTATGATGAGATTTATTTCGAGTACGCGATCAGGACATTCCGGCGCGGCCATGGTGTTGTCCTCGTCGAGAGTCAGTAGCTAGGATCGCGGGGACAATATGGTAATGGGTAGGGGCAGACAGGAAGTCTAGGGCTATCCTGCCTGACTTTCCACCCGACTTCTTATAAGTATAGACCGGCCGCAGCTTAAAACGGCGGGGCGAGGCTAATATGAGAGATCGCCATCGGCAAGATTATGCCATTCCCAGTGCTCAAAACTGGAGTGTTGCATAGAATCTCGGGCAGCTCCTGGTGTCAGAAGAGTATAACAACCGTCTAAAATAATGGCCACTCTACGCACACTGGGTTCCTAACATGAGTCTTCCTTCTCGAGATTCGGTAATTTACTCACGACTCGGGGTTCCTAGGTACCCACGCGCGTCATAACTGGAATGGGGGACCAGTCGACTCTGACTTGTATCCTGGAAATATAAATGGATTCAAAAAAGAAAAAGAAGAGCGCTAATCGGCCGCATGGATGGTACCTTTCCGAGATCGGAACACAAGTCCGAACAACAAGCTAACGCCTCACTATAGCCTACTAGTAGTAAGTAAACTAGTCTATACACTTGCTGTAATATTTGGGTACTGTACAAAAGGAATAGGAACATGCGGATCTATTGCGGTGTTAAAAACTTGCACAAAACAAGGGAATTGCAATAGGTAGTGCAGGTAAGTGTGGGAAATGCACGTAAAGAAATTGCAGATTGTTAGTAGATAATAGTAAGTGGTGAGGAAGGTAATGTAGTCAGAGCAAAGGTTAATAAACAAAGGCGATAGCGGGATGGAATGGAATAGCGAGTTCGGGGGTGAGATATCACAACTCCTGATCTCCAAACCAATCGTCGTAGAATCCTTCTCCCGCATAGTGCACGGATACAACGTGACCGGAAAGCTTGCGAGCAGCGATGAACGCCTCGATAGCTCGAGACATCGCGGTGCCCCTAAGGTGAATGTCGCGTAGTGCCGAGAATACCTGCCGACCGACGCCCTCCGCGGACTGCTCTAAAGCGGCCGCCATGCTCGGAACCAGTGTGCCTGTCAGTTCCAGCCTTCGTACGCTAACGAATAGGCGAAACAGCTCCAGCCATTGAACAGGGTCGACCTCGTCCGCAGGAGCCGAAGATGGTCTATGCGCCTCAATTTCGAGCCGCCTAACGCCGGCCACGAGCGGTAAAAGCTGTCTGTTGATATGGGTGAGTGAGGCCATTCTCCTGGCAAACTCCTGACACGAAATTTGCAGCCGTAAAGTCCCTCGCGGAGACGGATGTGGGAAGTAGTGGGTGATGGAGAAACCGCGCTCCCAAAGCCAGATGGATGTTAGATAGGGCGAAGAACCCAGCCTCTGTGTGAGGTTGATGAACTGGGACAGTTGCGGGATATAGAAGGCAAGCCTGTCGAAAAAAGCAATCTCGATCTTTTCGAGCAGGGGGGCACTGAGCCTGGAAGCGAGGTCCTCCAGGTACTCGCTATCACCCTTGAATTGAAAATCGGCGAGAGTGGGGAGGACAACGCGATCCAATAAGCGTGGGTGCGGGCTTTCTCGGTCCTGGAAAGCAGTTGAAGAGAGAAAGTGGACCTTCAGGGACTTGAGCTGGGGCGTTGCGTCTAGGCCAGTGGCAAGCGCCTCTGGGGAAAAGTATCCCGCATCTGGGATCTCGTCAAGCTGAAGAGAGACGAGGTCCCTTGTAGACAAAAGAAGTCGTGGTAATGAAGGAAAGGCGGTACCACTGAGATCGATTTGGCGCAATCTGGGGGTGGACCCACCCAGAAACTCATCAGGAAGGACTACTGACCCCATCATTTCTTGTGACCCCATCCGAAGGTATTCCAGTGCGGGAAACGGTTCCTGCACCAATGCGGCCAACTTCTCCAATAGTGAGCTCGTCATAGTGAGATTGATTTCGCGAATGCGGTCAGAATATTTGAGTGCGGAAATGACATTGTCCTCGTCTGCGGCGGCTAGGGGCCGCCAGAGTACCAATCGGGGGTACCACAGGGCGATGGGCAACCCTGGCCAGCAGTCCAGGGTCTTCCCGACTGGCCGTTTGTATGTGTAGACAAGTCGCAGGTCTAGGCGGCGTGGTGACGCGAATATGAGGGATCGCCATCTTTGGCAGACGTGCGCGAGCCTGTGCCATTCCCACGGGCCAAATAACGAGTAATCCAATGCATCGAGTCGGTGGTAGTCGAATATCTCCAGAAGGACCTCGTCGGGGAGTATTTGAACTGTCACATTTCTGTCAACGTCGGCCTGGTCCACTTTGCGCGCGAGTCGCATCAATAATGGTACTAGAATAAGCGGGTCATTGTACTTACAACTCACAGAGCTCCTCGTCGAGACGTCGGCGAAATTGTCCTTTGAGGGCGACGGGGTGAGTCTTGGGCTCTGCGCTATCGGAAGCTCGTCCCCCATTCGTCTGGATTTGAAAAATGCGCTGCAAACGATCGCATTGAACGCGTCGACGATGGTGAATGGTGAGAACCGTGATGACTGCTGAGGAGCACTTTTTCGAGCACAACTATCTGAGGAAAATCTATGTCGAATGCCTCGTCAGCCCTAGCTTGACCCTAGGTGTTGAACGGGGGGAGGGACTGGACGTACCGGGGTGAGTTCATTGATGGGGGTTGGGTGGACTGAATCTGGGGCAAGTGACCTTATATTAAGTTATCAGCGCACGTCACATGCACTGAAGCATCGCATTGCCCCGCTGCGCGTCTTCTCTCTGCAGTGGACTGCTTCGATCTGTAGGACTCGTATCCTTAGGTGCGCTATTACACAGACAGAGGGTGTGTGCAGATGAGGCACACTGAGACAAAGTGGGGGCCGAGTATCAAAAAAAAAAGAAAAAAAAAAAAGAGAAAATCATGTGCCGTCACCGGGCCGGCTTGTTTTCCCCACTTTGCCTTTGTTTACCCGTTCCGACTCGCACCTACTGCACTTGAAACAGGTAATGGGAGAACATTCGAGAAATAGGGCTGTATCTGCGTAGCGTGTCGACCATGTCCGCCGCGGGTGCTAGAGAAGTCCCTCAAGCCGAGGTTCTCGCTGGCAACGCATCACGTTCCTGAAACTAGTACCTGGGATTCACGACATGGACAAAACGACGCCGAAATCAAAGCAGGTATTGACCACTAGTGAAATAGACAAGATGAAGGTATGTACGAAATAGCGGAGGATAGATCCATTGATTCTTAACTACCACCCCCGAAGTGCACGGATACGAGCCGACCGGAGAGATACCACCGCGGAGAGAAACAGGACGGATTTTCTCAAGCGACAGTCGCGCAATACCGCCACTGCAAGTTCATTGTACTAAAGTCAGAGTGTAAGTAACTGCAAGGTCCGAACCGGGGGTCAATTGAATCCACGCCTCGACAATTCGTTTCACGCTCTCGAAGAATGGGGGAAATTGTCTACGAGATGTGGAGAACGAAAACAAAACACCAAGCACCCAGCAGGTAGAGTAGTAGAAAAAACCACTAACTTACTGCTGTCTGAATTAATGGGCGAGATCAAGGACACGGATGCTCGACAAGGGAACGACGGTCCGACTCTACTCGTGTACTGGGAAAGCTATGGTAGCAAGGGCTAGTATGAGTTACTAGTCCAAATGCGTTGATATTCGAGCAGGAATTTTGTCGCCCCCAAATATGATTGAAAAGACTAAGGGGAGGGGCCGAGGCAAAAGTGATCATGCACTTTTTGTCCGGTCCGGGCGAGAAGTTGGCGAGCGGGAACGAATCTCAAGAAACTCGAGTGGTCGAGCAGTCGACGCAGACAGGCCAGGCCCGAGTTAGCTCTCAGCATGCTAAAGATGAACGTAATCACACGAGTCGATAGATTGGATCACGTAGGAAACGTCGCGGCTCTAGCAGATCCGGATCTGCCACGAAAAAAAACACTGGCAAGAGGGCTAAGTAGTCCCCACGGGCATACCCAAAAGTCAATATTTGAAATGCTCTAGTCCCGGGAATGTCTACACCACCAAATTAATATTTTTTCGACAGTAGCCAATCCTTGACGATGATTCTAGCTGCGCGGTGGCCAAGTGGAACTGTGTCAGGCGAGTAGTACAGAAATGGAGAGTGGTGCCGTCGGGTGGCAGTTTTTCTTGACACCACGACGGATAATGTCCAAGCTTTCACCTCAGTGCACAAATAGACACAGCTCAGATGGACCAGAGCGCACGGCGCATGAGGAATGAACGGCCCAATAGACAACAACATCGCTTGAAACTCGTCGCATCTTCGCGCCGGCTCCGAAGACGGTCCATAAAACAGGTCAAGGAACAACTAAGACGCCCGCCTCGATAGTGATAGGTGTGATAGAGACAGATGCGAACAAACGAAGACACTTCCTAGATCGATATTTATTTGCGGTTGCATTGAGAGCCACCCCTTCAAAGGAGATGAGCCCAGTATTTCGATGAGTAGTAAGAAAATCAAGGACGAGCCGGTCAACATCCGAAAACACTGGGAGAACTATCGATCCTAGTGGAGAGGTTTTTCCCAGGCCATCGAGTACGACGAGAATAAGAGAGTGGGGGGAAGAGGGAAGGGAGGAACGGATAGACTTCAGACCGTAGTCTTGGTCAGCGAGGGTCCTCTTGCGAGACCCACATTGTTGGTAAGCAGCTATTATCTACTATCGCACAATCTGAGGGGGCAAGTGGATCCACATACCAAAAAAATGAAATCAGGAAGCGTACACTAACCCTTGATCCAACAGGAGCAGCGCAAATGCCTCCTCTTGGCGGATAGCGCACAAGGCGGCGCTCGGTAGGGAGAAGAACCTGTTTTCCCATGTGCGATCAGAACATTCATAATAATGATATTCCTGAGCGGCCATGAAATCGATAATCCTTTGTCAACATTCAATTAGGAAAGAGGCAAGTAAACCGATGGGAGCATGAAGCCTAATGAAGGGTGGCCAATGATCTAGAGTTCGCTCGCACGCATCTCGGCTGATTTCTTGCACGGGCCCGGATGATGCGAACACGGCGAAAAAAGCGCTCTGTTTCTACACTTACGCAAGCAAGAAAGTAAGTAATTCGGTCGACCGTTGGGATATATTGCCGCGGAAGCAAGTCGGTTCCGTAGTCAAATGTCCATCGCCCGCTTTGAGCGACTCGGAGTCCTGCACTCGATTCGATGTCGCTATCGCGCACGTGTGATGACTCCCAAAAACTACTTGGAAAGCGTCCACATGCTTGAAAGCCGCGCCAATCATATGACTCGAGAGTATTGTAGTGGCCTATCAGTCAGAGGTGGTGCGCAAAGGCTATCTAAGTGAGCGTCCCAATAAGAAGCCCGGGACGCAGAAACAGCCGCGTAGGCGACCCACGACGCCGGACAACCAGCAGGCGCGTAGTACATATCTGGACGCCACGAACGCATTATGGTCCCATTGCACGATAGCCAAGGTACCAAGCGTGAACGAGCGCGAGCTTGAGAAGGTTTGAAGATAAAGACAATTGGGCGCGCAGTAGCAAGATGAGAGTAGTGTACAAAGGGGGAAGAAATAAGCAACCACCCTCGTTGAAAAAAAATGAACCCTACCCACAAGGGCGTAGCGCCAGGGTAGGGAACTAAGGTCAATAGGGTTAAGACGTAGCCGGGTCACCAACCAAAAAAAAAGGGGGGGGAAGGGGGATCCTCTAGATCTCAACCCTGATCCCAAGTCATCGGTGTGGGGGCCAGTGGGGGCCAGTGGGGGCCTGGCGCCTCAAGGCCTCAATGTCCTCAGGCACGGCGTCAAACCCTCAACTGAGGCAGATTCAGAGTTCTCTGCGTTCCCGAGAGGCTCTGGTCCCGGGCTCAACGGATTACAGTGGTGACGCGCGTTACGCACTTGACCAACGTACCTCTTAGATCGAACGCAGAACCGAACGTGATTCATACTACCGACCTAGACCGGTGACCGTTCGCTCCGAGGTCGAACGAGAGGCTGGTTACAAATCAAATCTACTGCTGGCCTCGACGCGCGCTCGGAGATACTGGAGGAGCTCACGGGATTGCTCTCGCTCCGAGCTCGGTTTCATCATACAGAATACAGGACTCAAGGAAGAATTGCTTGCTTATTATATCACATGAGTGTATATGCGTATCTAATACATACTGGTTTTCAGTGAGATAAGAGCCCGAAAGGGGTAAAAGTAAAGGGTGGGTGTAGGGGTCTCTATAATCAAACTGTGTTTACTTGGTGCGCTTGTAAATCTTCTCCAGGAATGTGCGGAAGACAGCGCGCCGGAGTACCGCGTCGCCGTTCGGGCTGTGCACCTCCGGCACCGCGTCAATGAGCGTGTTGATACGCGTATACGACTCTGCTTCGTATTCCGCGTACTCCTTGTCAACACCGACCTGGCGGAAGATCTCCTTGACGCGTTCCTCTGCCACAGGGTCCTTCTGCCCGTAGCTGGCGTCGAGGATCGCGCGCTGCTCGGGATTGGCATGTACGAGGGCCGTGTTGATGCACCACGAGCACTTGTTGTCTACGATGTCCGTGCCGATCTTGCCGATCTGCTCGGGCGTCCCAGAGTAGTCGAGGTAGTCATCCTGGATCTGGAAGTATTCGCCGAGGGGGACGAGGATATCCAGTGCGATCTTGTAGTAGTCAGGATCCGACCCGTTTCGCTTCTCGACAGGGAAACCGCAGAGGAGCAGCGCGAGGGCCACGGGGAGATAGAAGGAGTAAAGAGCTGTCTTGTAGATGACAATTGTGCTGTGCCTGTGGGTCATCGTGTAAGGTTCGGAAGAGGGAAGTAAGAAAAAGCGCACCTGGCAAGAGAGAACTTGGACAGATCTACATGGTTTTCTGGAGCGGTTATCAGGTCAACAAGTTGCCCCATTTCCGTCTGATACGAGACCTGAACAAGCAACTTAAGCGACTCGTCGAGAATGGGGGGGGGGGGGGGGGGACGACGTGGCACACCTCGTGGAGAAGATCGATGATGTCAACGTAATATGACTCCTTGCGGAAGTGCTTGCGGATCATTTGGAAGATTGCCCCTTCCAGAATGAGTGCGTCGTTAACGGCCATGAAGCCGACACCTTCCATGCGATACCAGCAGGGCTGGCCACGACGGGTGATACTCGAGTCCATAATGTCATCGGAAACGAGGAAATAGGCTTGCATCTTGAATCAGTCGTCAACGGCGCGTTATAATGGCAGAGGAAGAGAAGAACAGACCCATTCAACAGACCAGCCGAGGACTGCGGCCTTGAAGTATTCCGTCTCGGTGAGCTCGCGACCCTTGAGGATCGCGACGGTGTCGACAACGCTTAGTCCTCGGTTGAGCTTTCCCCCGGGTACGTTGTAGTCCATGCTCTGTCGAACGATGATAAGACATCGGCGCCGAGTGAAGAAGAGATAGTAGGAGAACGAACGCGTCGATAGTACTCAATGGCCTCCTCGGGCATGTTGTGTTTGCGAAAGTCGTCGAGGAGATCATCGCGAACAACGGCGTAGACGGCCTCGAAGCGCTTGCGAGCAGCAGCCTTCTTGTCTTTGACGGGTGTTGGAGGAAGAGGAGCGGGAGAAGGGGTGGGTGAGGTCGCGATGGGGGCCATGTTGAGAAGGGAGATGAGGGAAGCAGTGAGAAGTGGTCCTAATATAGGGACCGGCGAGGTGGGACGATTTGGTGGTGCCAACAAACTTATTTTTTTTCGGTTAGGAACAGAGGGTGCTCTTGTCTCGTCTCGTCTCGTCTCGGCCGATTTGATGGGTCCATTCCCTCCTCGTCTCTTCGGTTCTTTTCCGGGTCCGTGGTCACTGGCTGGCACGTAACCGTTCTCCGTTCCTTCCCTATTGTTCTCCTCGTCTCAGGCTCGCACCCTGCATTCATCTACTCCATATAGTAGCCCTTTCTACTGCCGCTAGAGTGGGGAATCTGTAAACAATACCGTAAGGCGCCGACATTTGGCCCGCATCCCAGGTAAGCGCCTTGTTTTCTCGTTTATTAGCCGAGTACAGTCTTCCTTAGCGCCACCAGAACCTGTCGCCCCCGTATCGTTTCCGAGTAAATCTCCTACTCCCATGCAATATTGTAATCGCTCGGGCTTACAGCACACACTACACATCTACTCCTAAAGCCAGAAAATTTGTTCAGGATCGTTGGCAATACTTCCTGTGCGGGATGATTTATTCCAATATGGGTGAGGCGGCTGCCTGAAACGTGAGAACTCGTGGGCATTTCGGTTGTAGCCGTAACCCATGCCACCCATGCCACCTCGCCTCGGTCGATGAACGTACCTACAGTACGTACCTGTACAGCACGTTTGTTCTCTCCCATTGATGACCAGGACACAATCCTTCACCACGCCCAAGGCCCATATTGAATCTCACCCAGAGTATGGCGGGGTCCCGGCATTTAAAATTGCCAATGATAGATAACGCATACCACACAACGCACCGCACATCAAGCCACACATACAGCAGCACCACTCCATGATGGATGAGGCACTGCGATGCCCTATTCCCACAACCTCCTCCCGTACGTATCCCATACGTACGAATGTGCAGACACAATGTCAATGTTACCAATTGCGGGCGGGTTGACGTGACCAGTCCAATTCGCCTCTTAGAAGTATCTCACGGCGTGAAGCAGTGATGCATTAGGTGACGTGTATACGGAGTGTGGTCCTGATAAGCACTATCATGAAACTATCATGGAACATACAAGCGGCGCCAATGTATGACCAACAAGGGGTTCAGTTTCTCCTCTGGTCGTCTATACCTGACACTTGCTACAATCTGGGAAGAGTGTCAGGATGCTGTTCCGCTTCCATCCATCCATCTACCAACTGGTGGTTACCTCACATATCACCCACAGCGGGCTCTCCTGCCCCTCCCACGTGCGCACGGACAATGCGTGTTAGGGAGAGGGGCGTCGAGATTGGTGGCGTGCACAGAAATGCCCCAACGGATATTTTCGACAAGCACCGTGTAATGTAACGTGAGCACGTGGATAACGTTCAAGGGTGCGTTGCTGCGTACGGCTCATCAGCATCCCACGACCCGTGCACGGACAACGCGGAACTTCCGTGCGACATTGGCATACATACAGTATCTCCACTTCCCCCGTCCTTTCTCCATCCCCTTTCTTCTGACAGGACGTGTCGAGGGACAGAGTTTCGTGGTGATTGCACAGGCCAGTGCGGCACAGGAGTCGGCTCGACTCCGCAATGTGTTTTGTCGAGCGCGCACACATGCCTCCCGGGCTTCGGCCCGACGAAGGTCCGGCGGCGCTGTCGCGACCTCTGCATCCACTATTTCCCGTGCGCGGCCTAGCGGGTGCATGAGCTAAGGCACAAGTTACTCTTGAATTGAGGAACATTCAGCCACGTGATCCAACTTAGTTGGGTTTCGAGCTCCACTTGGTTCAAGTTTCTCTGTGCATTACGAGAACCCTTGACGACCCCCTGGTGCAGTCGTGAGGGGATCGAATCCTGGCACTAGACTTTCCCGCCCTCCCGACGTGACGTAAAGACTTGGTCCTCAATCTAGCCATTTCTATTTCTCAGCTCGGGCAGTCTTGCGGGCAAACTCGAGCAGACGTATACAGTATTGGGGCCAAAGCGCGCTCGCAGAACAATATCGGGTTCTTTTCACATCCACACCACTGGAAGTCAGAAAGGCCAAGCGGATTGTGTCAGAGTTACTTTTAAGCCTTATTGACGGGACTGCCGATCTCGGGCCCGGAGGGTCGCGACGGCCTGTCAGATTGTGTTGGTGGAAATGCCCCAGATTCCAGTGGTGGCATCCCACGACAACAGGGACACGTCACGCTCTAGATACAGAACGTACCCAAGGCAGTATTCAATTCCTCGACCATTGCCCCTCACACCTCTCGGTCACTTTCTCAAAGTTCACTCGACGCGCCAATAAGGAGCGCGTACTAGTATGACTTGAGGAAAACGGGGCCCACTGCAATATTTGACTTATTCCGTCCGTGATCGGTAAGCTGAGGGCCAGTGACGTTAATTAAGGGCCCACGCATCTTTGATATAGGGGAGGTGTGTACTGTACCCGTTGCTTGCTCCTCTTAGACTTTTTGACCCGCAGGGTCAATGCACCAGACACACACTTCCGTGTCCCGACCCAAAAGCCACATTCTCTAGTACCACCACAATCAAGTTCCTCCCTCCCACCGGGAGCCACAATGCTGCTCTGCCGATATATAGCTTGAAGGAGTCCGCGAATCGCCGTTCTGTCTGCCTCTCTCCCTCTTTTGACATTCAGCAGCCGGCTGCTTGCTTCATCGATCCCTCTCAAATAAATCAAAAGAAACATGTCTGGTAAGCGTGTTGTCGCATTGCCACGTCTCAGCTCAACGTCCCTCGTCTCAGTCTTTTCACGCTTCGCGTCAAGGGTCCCGCAGGCAACCCTCGTCCTCTCTTTATCCCTTCTCTCTCTCCTCCCCAGCGCAAACGCAGCGCCCACCTCAGATCCATCGTGAGCAACAGCCCTCCCTATCCGAGGTCATCCCAACTCACACCGCCCCCCACAGCACCGCCTCCACCGCCACCTCACCGCTCGACGAACGAGCCGACGAACCCACACACAAATCCTCCAGCCTCTCAGTCCCCGCCCTCCTCGCCATACTCTGCGTATCCCGTACGTAGCCCCCCCCCCCCCCTGCTCCCTACCTACCAATTCTTTCCAACACTCACGCGGCGGCAGTTGTTGTCCTTCTCCTCGGCGCCACCCTGGCGTACCTGTACGTGCGCCGCCGGCGCGTGGAGCAGAAGCGCGCGGACCACCGCAAGCGCACGGCGCAGTTCCAGGAGATGCATCGGGCCGGCGCGCGCCCGTACCATGCGGGCGGCGTCCACGTGTCGCTGCCCCTCTCGGCGACGGTGAGTGCGACGACGGCGTCGTCGGACGAAAAGGGGCCGCGGTACCCGATCAGAGCGTACGTTGTGTAGGGCCCGCGAGAGCGATGCCTTTTGATTATTATTATTTGGTTGTAAGTAGATGCATGATGTGAGGACACGCTTGTTTTTTTTTTAAAAAAAAAGCGTGTTCTATTTTTTGTATGATCTATGGATAGTGATTTCAGTGTGGGCCGTTTCGGATGGTCATAGCTTGGGGCCGTGAGACATGTTTGAGAGAGACTTTTGTTTCGTTTGAGACACAGATGAGACCAGCCGCTCGATAAGGTCATCCGTTCGTCTATTACCGCTCCCATCCAGTACCTGTTGGCTTTGGCATGCACGAACGAACGAACGGACATATTCGTGCTATCTACAGAAGCCAAAAGATCCGAAATACTGACAGGGAACAAGCCAACAAGGAGAGACCTCCTGAGGACAGGGAAAATAGATATATACTAGCAATTCACGACAGCCCCATTGGGGCCGTCATTCATGAAAGCTTTCTGATCCTGAAAACATGTATTCATAAATCAGATGACGATGCGATGCCCAGCACCACCAACTTGTAACGCCTTGCAGGAATTCACTGACGTGTTGTAGGCCAGCATTACGGATCCGGGGAGGACGGGTCGAGCTGATGGTGATCTCGGTTCACCAGCACGGGCGACGGCTGGCCGTCGTAGATTGCCAATGCAATCGGCCAAGCGGAATCGACTCGAATGTAAGAAGGCAGAAAGCAGAGTACCTTGGGCACCGAAAAATGTTGTAGTTACACGCGCCGTCCGGTGCCATTGAGTTCCTGGAGGACCTCTTCACCGGAATCGAAATCGAAGCGCTTGTTCTCGAGCAGCTTCACGTCAATGCTTTTATTTGGCTAGACTCACCGATCCCGCGACTACCACAGTTTATCGGGCGCACGAAAGAGTCTTAGAGGATAGGGGACGTTCCGGAATGTATTAGCGTAGAGAATAAATCTATTTGTGAGCAAGAAACGTGTGCGCGGATGAGATCTGCACGAGAAGATCCAAGAGCTCAGCTGTTGTGCACAATAAGGGAAAAAGCTCAGTCTATTCACCTGCACGAGAAGACAAAAGGGCTATCGAGCGCGTAAGTACAGGTGAGCGTAAAGTAACATATGGATAACATACCTCAGCCGTTGCACACACTAACAGGGCAAAGCTGAGGTACTACCTATGGAAGTAGGGACTTATATAACTGTAGGAACTATGAACTGTATAGTAGTAAATTTTATGCTCTCCTTCCGCAGAGCGACGCTATGACGAATCCGCGGTTAGTCGGTACGACTGGGAAATGGTCCGGGACATCGATCCGAGGACCCGTGGAAGATAAGATAACCTGGAGCACAAGAAGAACACTAACGCGCGGGTTTGCACCTCGGACGCAGTGGAACGATCAGATACGAACGAACAGGCTTAGATTGAATCTCACAAAGATAGTTCCAACAAAGAGTTCAAGTTATCGCCTTCTCAAACGTCGAATCGTGCTCGGGGAGAATGACTGCGTCATCTCCCACTTTCTTTGACTTGGAACAAACGTATGTGGGAACAATGGCAGTCAACTCCAGCACATCTATTGACGTGGATAGCTCGTGTGCTGGTCGGTACACTTCAACAAAAGGATGACGTTGTAGTATCGAGTTTTCAAGAAAGACATCGTGATTAGTCGTGTCTGACGATTGTCAGTCATTACGACACCAAAGAGCATCCACAGGATCGTAGATATACAGCTGGTAGGGCCCGGTTTTCTTCCGGGAGGAGTGGACCGATCTGGTGAAAAGCTTCACCTGGAATCTTACAGGAAGGGAATCCACCGCCACCGAACATGGCGCCGATCAAGGCAGCCAGAGCCGCCCATAGAAGTAACCGTGAATGCCTTGTTGTAACGGCGAAGAAGATGATGGATAGCAACTCCTTTGCTTGCGCACTGTTGCTTGAATGTAACCTGTACAATTCGTCTGGAAGAGGGGAAACGAAACCTTCCCTTGCAAACAATAGGACCTGTATTGAGCCAACTTGACGCTCAGCGAGCCAATGCAACGCATGACAAAAGTTGCATCCCAAATCCAACTTTCCTAATTAATGTGCTTCGATGTTCTGTGTAAAGTGGGGCATGACAACATTCAGCAGAGCAGAAAGAGAAAGTAGAAAACAGGGACAACCTCGTCACTCCATACACCTTCGGCATGCATGAACCCTAAGTTACCTAGCGTCTTTCTCGCTCTTGTTCCACATGAAGTCCAGGTCCAGCGGAAGGCTCATCGACGCGATACATCAAACCCTCGCCGTGTTCGTATTGCAGGAGGAGCCCAGGTTCATCCTCCTGTCATTGCACAGGGGTTAGGGGCTCACCGACATTCGGTGTCGCATACCCCGACAACTGAAAAATGTGACAACAGTGAGTTGAAAGTGCAAGAACTTAGATACTGAGCGAAGACTGCAGGAGACAGACAGGCACAGTCACTTCCAGCTCGACAGAAGGCGTTCGGGACGCCTTACACTTGGGCGACGTGCAAGCTTCTTCCTTGCAATAAGACAAAGACGAAACACAATTCATTGGAAATGAACCTTCTGCAAACTTTCACGTTGTCGTCTCCTTTGTTGTCCAATTGATTTCGCACACGGAATGAGAAGGTAACAGGGAGTAAACAAAATGATGTTGGAGAGCATACTTTCAGAAGGGAATGGAATAGAATAGGATGATTACATGATCTCACGCATATCCCACGATGCCCAGCGCAGGGTTCCATTGTACCGCACAGGGATTTGAGTGCAGGATCTGCAGGGAAACACTTCCCATGTGACAGCAAACAGTCGTCCAATGCAGGTACAACGACGAATCAAGCAGTGAGACATGACGGGAAAGAACACCAAGTAGATGAGAGAAAAGGTCACAACCGCCATTTGTATTTCTCTCACAAAGTTCGGGAGACTTTGAGAACGATCGATGGAACCCAGGAGAGCTATCAGAGAACCAGGTAGGACCGCAAAGCGCGAAGCAAGCAGCAATCCGGTCATGTGAGGACATGTGATCGTTTGAGAAACCGCTTGGAAGGCAGACTCCGAAGTGGCTGAATTGATCCCCGCCAATGCACGCCATTGCCCTGCATAAGACATTGTTCCCGAAAAAAGAAGAAATCGAAAGAAAGAATAAGCATGTACACATTGGGTGTTTACACAAAGATGACGACACAAAAACCGAGGCAGCAAGTGAATGGTAAAAAAGGTTCGGAGCCCGACAACTCCGTGACAATGCGATGCCAAATTATTGTATATAGATGTCGTATACTGTACATCCACTATGTAAACGTACATAGATGGATAATCTCATCAGAGACCCGAGGAAAATTACCACGCAATCCAGGCAAGGAAACTCTTGGGATATTTGCGGACGATAAGCTTGCGCGTCTCGTCGAGGCTGCATGCGAACCTAGTCAGCGCTGGGCTTTGGGAAGGTGAGCGTGTCAAACTTACATAAGGAGCGCTAGGGCGAAGGTCAACGGGATAAAGAAGTGTTTCGCAGGGATGTTGCTCGTCTGGAAGACGTGATGGCTAACACACGCAATGAGTGTCAGCGCACGGATCGGAGGGTGTGCAGGAGGAAGAGGGACGTACAAGACTGGGACGTAGCAGAAGAAGATACCGATGATGAGTGCGCAGATCGCCGAGGGGATCACCATGCGGTTCACGCCCCACGTAGGCGGCTGCTGGAAGATACTCGAGCGGCGCGTGCGGGTGGAGAGTAAGTTACTGTGCAAAAAAGTCATCGTCAGATCCTCCTCCCCCTTTATACGAGAGGCACGAAACATACCCCCACTGCATCACGACGAGGGTGAAGAAGTAAACGCTCTGGGCTTCGTACAGCAGGTTCGGGTTATTGATGAACTCGGGGGGGTAGTTGCCGAATTTCCCAGCCAATGATGTGAAGGGTATGCCCTTGGTCTGAAGGTACCAGAATGACCTACATACAATTGTTAGCCAAAAGGGGGCGAGAGACGATGTGAGAAGGAGGACGGACATGGACATGGCGCAGAGCGACTCGAGGATACCGAGGAAACCGTACGCATGCAACAACAAGCGGATATTCGCGAGGCGGTCCTTGCGTATGTTGCGGGGCGGGCGGGCGAGCAGTCCGCTCTCTGGTGGCTCGAAGCACATGCTGAGGGCTGGAAGGACATCGGTCTGCGCGGCGGTGCAGAGCGTGAGCGAGCGCTATCGAGCCAAACGGATAGTAAGAATACGCACAGCGACACAAATCAAGATCATCTGGATGTTGCTGAGCATTTGTGGAACACCAAGGACAACGTTCAAAACGATGGGCATGAGCTCAGAGAAACTGGCATCGTCGGGTCGTTAGAGCCGGTATGAACGAACAAAAAAGGAGGGTAGTTCACCTGCCAGCAGGAAGGAGGTACAGAGTTGTCTTCTTCAAGTTGTCGAACACCAAGCGGCCTGCGTGGAAGAGAAAGCGGTCAGACCCAAAGCAAACGACGAGGGATCACGAGACGCGACTCACCATACTCTAGCGCGACGACGATCGCGGAAAAGTCCTCGAGGAGCACCATGTCCGCTGCCTCGCGCGCGACATCTGATCCATTGCCCATCGCGATACCGCAGTCCGCTGCGCGCAGCGCGGGCGCGTCGTTGACACCGTCACCCGTGACAGCGACGACGCAGTCGCGGGCCTGCATGGAGCGGACGATGCGGAGCTTCTGCTCGGGAGTGGTGCGGGCAAAGACGATTTCCTTGTACGAGCAGAGGATATCCTCCTGCTCCGGCGTGAGCGTCTCGAGCTCCGCGCCAGTGATGACGATGCTCTGCGGTGGGTCGCTCGGGTCGTGGGGCTCGGTTATCTCGATGTGTTCTTTATCCTTGAAAGAGTTCTGTTCTAGTAGATCCGATGCGTGGTGCACTGCGGCCGGGTTCGTGACTGATGCCTGCTTGTGCGGCGATGGCGACGGCGGTAGCGGGGTGGTCACCGGTGACGACGAAGAAGCGGATTCCAGCGCCACGACAGGTCCTGGAAGGTCCAAGTCAGCGGGGAGAAAGCTCATGTGCAAAGGACGCCAGTGCGCACCGAACGGTGTCAGGGATATCGGGCTTCAGAGGGTCGATCAAGCCTACCATACCGACGATGATCAAATCCGAGTTCAGGCCGTCAATGAGTTCGTTGAAGTCTTCTGAATACGGATCGATTTCCTTGGGTAGGGCATCACGTGGGACCACACGACGCGCAAGGAGGAGAACACGGCGGCCCTGTGCGGCCCATTGCTCCTGGATCGCGACGACGCGTTGACGCGCGGCGTAGGTGAGGAATGTGGGTTTGTCGGCGCCGGGGGAGACGACGTGAGAGCAACGACCAAGGAGGATCTCTGGGGCACCCTTTACGCAGAGCAGGAGATCACCAGGTGCGAACGAGTCCCAGGAGGCAAGTGGCGCAGGAAGAGGACCTTCGTTGTTTGTGGGAGGGACAGCCTCGGAGAGCGTGAGCATGTATTTTGTCTGGAAATAGCATCAGCGGGGCTTGTTTACGGCTGGTAGACGGAACGCGAGACAACGCACCTTAGAGTTGAAGGCCATTTTGTGGACATGGCGCCAGCGCGTGCGCGCCGCGTCGACGGAGGCAAGGAGGAAATCGGCGAATTTCAAGAGCGCGGAGTCTGGGGAAGTGATGAGAAAGCGCAGAGGAAAAGAAACTGGATTTTCCCACCCGTAGCATCACCGTTGATTTTGCGGTTCGAGTCCGATGGAGAACCCTCAAAGGATGCGGCGTTACAGAGGGCGGCGACGGTGGCGAGCTGACGTTGGTTCTCAATGATCGAGTGCGGGGCCGAGTCGAGAGAGTCGCGCAAGGAGGACAGAGAGTATGTGACGTCATAGATCGCGGCATCTTCGACGTGCATCTTGTTCTGCGTTAAGGTGCCGGTTTTGTCCTGAAAAGGTAATAAGTACCCGCAAATATGGACCAAGGCTTAAGTTCGTCTTACCGAACACAGAACGTTGACGGAGCCGAGGGTCTCGACGATGGATAACGACCTGTCGTCAGAAAGTTTAAAAAAATGTAAACACGAGACCGCCACGGTGGGACCCACTTGCACAACACCTTGTGCTTGCTCAGAGTGTTTGCGACCTTGGCCAGAGATAGAGTAACCGCGATCGGAAGTCCCTCCGGGATGAAAGCGACTAAGTGAAGAAGGGGTGTCATTCATTTCCGAAGAGGACGGGGGGCAGATATTTACCCATAACGGAAACCACGTCGATAAGGAGGCCCGAAGTGTTGATGTAGTTGGGGAAGCTATGGCGTAACCTGTGTAGAAGGAGCCTGAGCCACGCTGCAATTACGGAAGGGACGGGTACTCCTCACCATGCAGCCCACAAGATAACAATGATAATGGCGACCATGGTAGCGAGGCTAGCGATGATGACGACGAAGCGGAGAATCTCGCGTTGCAGTGTCGTCATCGACGTCGGTGCGGCCGAAGACAGTTTAGCGATGCGTCCGCTGTGGGTGGCTCGTGAGATATCGGCGACGCTGTGAGGAAGGGAAGTGGTGACTTACAAGACAGTGTTGTCGCCGGTCTGGAAGACGAGACCCCGGCCAGATCCGCTGACACAGAGCGTCCCTTGGAGTGCGATATTCTTCGTCTAAACAAACATAGTTAGAAAATGGCGCCTCTCGTGGAGAATCGTGCACACCTCGAGGATGTTGTCGTTGGTCTTTTCCAGGCGCCCTGCAACCGGCTCGCTCTAAACAAGGAAAAGTTCAATATCAGCGCCAAAAAGAATGCGTGTCGGACATACCTCGCCAGTGAGCACGCTACGGTCGAACCTAATATCTCCACTGACATCGATCAGTTTGACATCAGCAGGTACCTTTTGGCCAAGGGCGATTTGTACAATATCACCAGGGACGAGCGCCGCAGCGGGCACAGTGACCTGCCTCCCGTCGCGGAGCACGATGACGTCCGCGGGAAGCATGCCTTGGATAGAGGACATCACGCGGGACGTGGAGAAGTCCTGCCATGCGTTGAAGATGGCCTGCAGGACGACGACGACAAGAAGCACAACCGCGAGCGCCAGATTAGACGCCTGTGGAGCTGGTTCACCCAATGGTTTCCTGGGAGTGCGAGGGTATTCTTCAGTAACCAAGCTAACGAAATGCGCCAATAGTGGGGGGCTGAACTTACCAGGCAAGGAAGCAAACTATGCTGGCCGCCAGAAGCAGACTACCAAAGCCGCCGAAGACCCACCCAAGCACTTTACGCAACATACGGCTTGGCGGGGGCGAGATCTGGTTCGGGCCATACCGCGCGGCGCGACGCTGCGCCTGCGGGGAGTCGATGCCAGTCTGGGGGGAGGCGCCAAGACGGCGGAGCGCCTCATCGATGGACACGTTGTGCCAGTCGAGGTCAGACAAATCTGTGGTAGGGGTGAGAAATTTTGCATCGCAAAGTCGAGCAGGGGGGGGTATCATGTACCTTTGACCCCGTTTTTTCCATTGTTGGCCTGCTGTGCCTGTCCAGATTCCAACTGCACGCTCATAGTGCGGAACTCGACCGGGAGGCGTGCGGAGGGGCGACTGTGGTCCTGGATGGAGACCGTCCTTTGGACCGCAAGTGAGAGGCCAGGATCGGTAGGGGGGGCATTGCGATCCAAAGTGGGCACATGGGTGATCCTCTGATTCTCGATGTCGACCGTCGCCATGCCGGACGGAAGTAGTAATGAGGCTACCAAAGGAGCACGAGCTTGAGGGGAAGGAAGGGAGAGCATCTCATTTCGATGGTATTTAAAGCATGGCGCACAGGTACAGCGGTTGTAAATGGAGGCGAAAGTTTTGGTTTCCGGAAACGGAGTCTTTCTCAGAGCTCCGGGATGCGGAGCAACGGATGTAGACTGTTGCGAACAGATAAAACTGTTGCAAACAATTGAGATGTTTAAGCCATTGGAAAGAAAAGACGAGTTATATTCGCCGAAGGGCGATCACTCACTCGTGTTGGGGTGAGAATCGACAGTCAAACTGACATCGTTACGTTACTAGCTGGCCTGGTTGCTTTTCTGTGTCTTCGTTAATGAGAAGGAAATTCGCCCTGCGCTGGCTAAACAGACAGAGAATCTATCTCAGTTCCACCGCTTGGTCTGTGGCCAGCCTAAGTGCACAGCATCCCCGCTTGGCAAGCCAGTTACCAGATGTATATGCCTTTGCCCAGTGATATTCTCACGTAGAGGGGTATCAACACGCGGAACTTGCAACACCTGCCAAGAGCACTGCAACCGACAGACAGATCTTCTTTGTTTCACGTATGGCCAAGGTATGAGCTATGCATACCATCAGTCCCAAATAGTGACGGTCTAAGTCACATAGGGCATGTGATACACACGGTATACATCACGGCAGTTCCCGGCTCTCCCACGATCGAAATTTGAATGATACACCTCCCCGAATCGGCTCGTCGCGATATGGTTGAGCAGCCCTACACCATGCTGAAACCGTATATGGTGCCAAACTAACTACTCTTGCCGTTGTCGGGCACCCAAACTTTATCAGATGATTCAATCAGTGTCATCCTTCACTAACTTCCATAATAACGCCACATAGGCCGTGTCAACGGCCGTGTGCAGAGTTTTGCCAATTTTGGACCAGAAGTGACCCAAATCGTGTCCTTGTAGCGTCCAGGTGTGAAAAAATCGTAACAATTCTAGAAAAATAGTCAAATGTCCCACAACTTACCCGACTTAACCGGACGGCCTGACCCCGTGACCAAATGAGTGGCCTGAATCTCTTTATATCTCAAGAAGCTCACAGGGACAGGGACCTACTACATTCGGCTTGTAGCACTCATTTCCCCCCTTTCGAATAGCCGCGATATGCACAGCGATGCATGAAGGATCAGGTGATCCGCGCGAGGCGGGCTAATCTATTTGGGCGCCGTGTCTCATGTTGACAGAAACGTGGCCTATTGGCATTCGATGGAATCCATGCTGACTTGCTGTGTGCTTATACTTTCACACATCATGCATGCATCACGTATGTAGTACCGATGCTTGACCCTTCCAACGAGAACTTACGAGTAGAAGCAGAGTTGGTCAGATTACTCGAGGGGAGGAGCGTGCGGGGTAGTGAATAACACGTACTTCCGTCACCCCGACACTGCCTTCACTTCCCTCTGGATTTTCTTTAGATCAATTCATTCTGGTGCATGTTCTGGTGCTCACGGCATCACACATCAGTCATAGTTACGTGACTGGTGTGCCGATGGAATAACTCAGGGGAACTCCAGTAGGAATTTACAATGAGCTGATTGCCTACGGTACAATAGAACACACGTAAATAGGCAGCAACCGTGTCAGAAGGCCCCTGCGTCCCTGTCTCCCAAAGACACCCCTTGTAGTGGCCCCCAATCCAAGTTCCAACGTCTACGGCTGGACTGGGATAAATGGCAGGCAGAGTGGCAGCCATTCCGACGGATGCAGAGGGTCACTACCAAACCTATGAACTAGGCGAAGCGGGAACCCAGCACGATGTCAACGTCTTTAGGCTCGGTCTGGCCGAGCAACTCACGCGACTCGCGCTCAACTGACACTCCAAGTCTCCAAGGGCCTGCCCGGGCCCTTCTTTCTTGATTCTCCCCCGTTCCAAATCGGCTGCTCTAGGCATCACTGACTCCAACTCGCGTCCATCCAGGAACATGCTCTGAACTTTGCTTCTCAGGCTAGAATTCCCAGGCCTCGACTCCAGCGGACAATTCCTTATGTGGGTATCTGGTCGCTACTAGTGGGCGGCGGCGCTATTCACCTACGGCTGGCCGAGGACGCGTGTAGCGAGCGAGGTGCCGTTACCAAAAAAAAAGACCTGAGCTGAATCCTAATCCCCCCCTCACGTGTTCATTCGTATACACTACACCCTCCCAAAAAAACCCGGATGCCCGCAACCCAATGCGGGAAACGGTACTGAAACAAAACCTACCGTTTCCCGGCGGCTCCGCGTGCCCGCTCTCCAGGGCCGCCCAGTATACACAACCCTTTGCCTCGCCGCGGGGCACTTTTGTCACGCGGACTACACTCACCGGTTCTTCGCGAACTGGACATCTGCAGATAGGATTTTCGAATGCGGAGACGAAGAAAGCACCACCTGCAAACGTGCTTGGGCCCTTGCACGTCCCTCGTCGTACCCGGGTTCAATCACCGCAATTCGCATCTCTCTGGTGAACACAGGGCGGACTTTCAACGTTGTCCGCATGTTGCTCGCGCCCAAGATGATGCTGCGCCGTAAGTACGTGTCTCGCACACTATTCACCTCTTCTCTACCGCGCGGGTTTTCCCTTTCATATTTTTAACATCGTTGCATCTTGTTGCAAGCACACATGCACAGCTCCGCGCGTCAATGTCCCGTATTCCGCGTTTGCATTCCTATCGCACTCATGCATACCTTCGCACACTAATAAGACATTGGTGAGCACACATTTGAGCTCTTCCACCAATACCGGTTCCCGTCGCCTCCCGGAGGACCTTTTTTTTTTGCTTACATTGCACCGGGAAATCCAACAGCACCCAAGGGAGAATCTGGGGCAAGAGGTTAGTATACTCGAAACGCCAGTGCGACTTTACGCTCATCTAGTAATCTCCTCAAGCCACGCAGTTGAATGTCTTCGCGGAGCGCCAGGCGCCTAGTATTTCGGCAGTGAGAGGCTGGCCAATGAATGCATGCCCCTTTCTAACGAGCTTGAAATGATTAGGGTCGCATAGAATAATTCCTTCCGCGGCAAGACGGATGATGTAGTACCCGACAACTTTCGATCTTACTCGGATAGAAGTTTCAGCGGACCCGACCGTCCATGGTGACCTCTTCGAAGGAGTTGTGAACGTCGTAGGTGGAGAAGGGCCTTCCAATCTGCATTATCCAAGTGCGATGATACGCTGCGTACGTTGAGGCCATGCATTATAATGGAGGCGAACACGTGTATAGGCCTACATCCGAAGGCTGCGCGTGGAATCACACATAACAGGCCTCATGCGCTTTCGTGTGGTCCACGGCATATTTTTCCGTCATTCGCCGTGCACCTGTGATGTGAATTCCTTGCACGCGCGACTTGGATGTGACTCGTACTCGCTGACCCTGCATTTGGTTTACGGAGGTTTCAGTTATGGGCAACCCTTGGCTCCTTGTTCTGCATCCAGCAGCTGCTGTATTGTGTGAACGCGCGCCTATCTCCCTCTCGTGTTTCGACCGTCCCATGTATCAGCAACCTTTGACTGTCGTCAAGTTGTTCAGCAAATGCGTTTTCTGCATACGTATTGTACAAATGTTCGCGTGTACTTTAATATTTGTGTCTCTGAAAAGTTTTGTGCTGGACGAAATTGAAAACACCATGTAAACCCATTTTTAAGCTATTATCTCTCGAGCCGAGAACTATGCTCTGTAGTACCCGATGGCTGCGCACACGGCAATACATAAATGATCGGCTAATCAAACGTGACTCGCGTGAGGCAAGCCCAAGGCCGTTCTAATTTGGGCGTCGCGTCTCGTGCTGACAGAAACGTGGTCTACGTGCCTTTTCATTACCCTGTCATATAGTCCAAGAGTAATTAGAAGCGTGTAGACGCGCCATTGACCGTCGTGTTTTTGTGCATGAAGTTCATCCATCGTTCGAGTACTCTCCATGACCTCTGCACAGCATCCCGGAGTGCCTCCGCGGACCTCTCGCAATACGGTTCTTCTTGTAGAAAGTCGACTTGTAGAAGTGCCTCGCAAGGTCTAGACCGTTGATACCAGCCATTGCCTACAGGGGACGGAAGTCAAGACTGGATGATCTCAATGAGAAGGCTTGTCATTGCCACTGGCGCTAGTTTTACATACAACTGTGATCCCCCCCATGTCCCTCCGGAAGACATTGTCCAGCTGTGTGACAAGGAGCAGCGTGGGTGTTACGCTCCGTAGGGCGCACTTCAGGAGATCGCACTCGACTGGTCTTCAGGGGTTCCTAACGACCTTGTTGACCCACTCTTGTTCTGTCGCTTGAGCTAGCGCTTGCTGTCGTTCTTGCTCGTCGATGATAAGTCCGAAACGGACGATCTGCAGGACTCGGATAGCAACAAAAAGATAAAAGAAATGAATGACTTCGCTCGTGTGTGCTGAGCTGGCACGCTCGATCAATTGGTCACGTGATGAAAGAAGAGGGGGACACCGCTATAGCAGAGGGGCTAACTCCGAGGTCTGCGTAGGGTACGGATGCCGCTGTGATGCTGGACTAACTCCAAGGGCACGTAGGGCAGAGAGGAGAGGAGATGGGTTGAGAGCAAAGGGGACTGGGGATTACTCGGACTAGGTTGTACGGAAGATACAAGAAGTCAAAGCTCCCGTCTAAGGTCGCTTCTACGTGCTACTTATACTCGTGAAGGGAGCTATTGGAACTCAGCTGAAACCCTAATACAACGGTCCTAGGAATGCTGCGTGTAACGTCTACCACGGACGTTTGTCTGACTTAGACGCTGTTGAAACGTGGGTTCCCTCTGGGGTAGAATCTGTGTACGTCCGACAGTGGGAAAACGGCGGGATGGGGCTGATACGTGCCGGTGGAGTCTCGATACGTATAAAGAGTTTCTTCTACAGGGACTCCCTCTGGTGGATGGGGAACGGTGTGGACGTATTCCCAAGCGAGATTGTCAACGATGTAGTAACAGTGAGTCGGCCTTGCGGTGCGGGCGTTGAGATATTCAAAGACGAGGTGACACGTGGTACCGGGCGGGTAAGGTACGGTCAGCGAATCTACCATTCACGAGTGAAGATGGAGATAGAGGTCACGGGGATCCCTTCTTGGTCGCAGAGGGATATACCGGAGCTAGTTCACTTAAGGACTTCCGAAGCCCTTAGCACAGAAGACGAGTTATGGACGGTGGTATTCGAAGAAGACCAAGATGGGGATCCTGGTCCGTACTACTGTGAGCTTAAATACAAGTAAGGGAACTACTTCCAGCTCCGCTTTAACTCGTAGGTAGCCAATAGCGTAAGTAGCGTATCCTAACAATAGAATGCGCAGTCATACTCGTAATCCGAAACACGTACAACAATAGAGTCATCAGTCAGCAAGCGTAATCAGTCACACGTACAACAATAGGGGTCATCAGTCAGCCAGACACGAGGTAACAAGATCCGAAGTCCATGACGTATTACTCCTGACACACCGAGTCATTACGAATGTGTCAGTGTTCACAACCGGGCCGGGCAGTCCGAGACAGAACGTAACACTGCGGAAACTGCGGAACTGCGGAAAACACATGTCCAACGCCACTGATGGTGGCTGAAACATACAGTCCATGGGCGCATCAAGCCACAGGGACAAGGCACGGGAAAGTCAATACAAATACAGTAACGGATCACAAACCAGGCACAATCGATAACACACGTTCTAATCCAGGCACAGGCTCATCTGGACTCTTCTGGTGCATTCTAGGCCAGGTCACGTGCCAGGGTCACGTGACGGGCAATGACGTCATCCGGCGCTAATCTTCCGGACCTTGAGGCGGATCATGGGGGAACATATACTGGGTAGCCAGTATAGCTGCGCGCAGGTGCAGAGCGCGACTTTGATGGAACTTCCAGAGGCGTTCCCTAGCCTCGGCTTCTTCGGCTGCTTGCGCTTCGGCGTCCAACGGGTCTTTCGCGGGACTCCAGGCAACGAACTGCACTGGGGACGAATCTTCTTGGTCACGTGGTGGCGTGGTGGCGCGTTCCGGAGGGCCGAACGTAACAGTGGGTCATTCCGAAGGGCGTGGACTACGACCCCGCAAATCGATGAATAAGGTGACGGTTGGAATGTAAGAACAGATGTGCAGGTCCAAGATATACTGCTCGACATTGACGCCGTCCGTTGATGGAATAGGACCCATGGCATGGAGAAGAGAATGAAAAATGGATGTGGGACACCATTAGATCTGCGATGTTAGAGATTTGCTCATTCTTATGTAATTCTCACTTTCACCATAAGGTGACAGTCCTATCTAACACACTAATGTGATGCTTGGAGGCTCAAAAACAGCTTTTGCACACACTTGGATGGGTAGTGTGGGACTCAAATGCTAGCTTGAGGGTCAGAATCTACTACCCACTGAAAAACCATGTTTTCAATTTATCCAGTTAACTGGCAGGTCACAGTACCTCTAAGAAAACTTTCCAGGTGTTTGTGACAACATTTGGGTAATTTTTTCTTCAGATGATCTCCAGGTTTGACTTCTGTTAAAGGGGGGTTCTGTGTGGGCCATGGGTCTAGTAAGTATGTGGGAGGGCAATGCCCTCAGAGTAGGTCTGTGTGAGGTGGTGTTCCTCATTCTGGGTTCAGCTTCCCTTAGAGAGGGGGGTTCTGTGTGGGGCACTGGTCCCCTTGTAGGCACGTGAGGTCCCCAGGGAGGGGGTTCGGAGGGGGTTCTGCATGGGGCACAGGTAGGTATGCACGGTGACACAGGGGGCACCTGTGTGGGAAAAACCGACCATTGTGAGTCGAACCATGAGGGTGTCTACGGGCCTAGGCGGGCCGGCTGACCAAGGATATCATGGCGCGAAGTGGCGCGGGTCTGGACCATGTGGATCGCTGGCAACTAAGGTCGCGCTGATGATCACGGCTCAACAATTCTGGTCTTGACAACTGCCAGCCCAAACACACCGCGTGGCCGAACTGACTTCACCGGCACGACCTGGTTCTGTTCCTAGTCCCAAGTCTGGCTTGCTTCAGGGAAATATTTCAGGACTCACAGTATACGGCTTCCGGTTGTGTGAAAATGGCAACAAGGGGCCGGGTCGTGGTTCCACTTACTCGTGGTGCCCAGCAAATCATCTGCACGGCGCTCCAATCGACTTTCCAAATTTAGACCGTCCGTGGGGTAAACTTGGAGCGACCAATACATGGACACCCCTGGGATTTATGCTCAAGCTCCGTGTCTTGATCATCAACCACCCCTCGACATGTTCACCTCTTGGTTTTCCCTCTCTGCTCTGTTTCTGGTCTGTGTGTCGGCGCAGGGTCTCACGAACAATCAAGTTGATACTGTGAAACAACTCCTTGCAGACGGTGCGACTCACAGGTCAGCTGTCTCCATCCTTCGCTGTCTGGTCGATATTTATCTCATCTCACCTCAGTTGGGAGCTCGGCGTTCGCGCCCAAGCTCTCCTCGAGCTCTCCACTCCCTCCTTCTCTGTGCTCACTTCATCGGTCCCCCTCCCCCCTCCTCCGTTTCTGAATTCTTCCTTGAGCGACACTCTCGCTGATGTCTTTACAATCGCCCGAAACGCCGTCGCAGCACTCCCCCCTCCACCAAGTAATGGCACCGGCCAACCCCTCGTACTAAGGGACGGCAGCGCGGGCGATCCAGCTAGCATAGGAATCGCCGTCCTGATTTCCAACTGGACTGGTCTCGTCGACGAGGATTACGCCGCCGCGGCCACCGCTCAAGTCGAATACCTATATGGACCGGCGGTACCTAAGACTGGAGACGGTGCGATCTCACATCGGGTTTCGGAGGTGCAGCTTTGGTATGCTGTCCATTTGCTGCCTTTTGGCCCATTTGCGTATTTCCTAATGCGGTGCCCGTTGCGACAGGAGTGACTCGGTGTACATGGTACCCCCCTTCCTCGCATATTATGGTATGACCACTGGCAACCAGTCGATGCTACAGGAAGCATACAACCAGGTAGGTCTGTATTCCCCGACCATGGAACGAGCAGTGAACCCGACTGCAAGCAATAGGTTAAATTATACCGCAGCTACCTCAGCGACACGTCAGCGGGCGGACTATGGAAGCATATCGTCCTAGGTGTAAATGGTACAGACCCAGGACACTGGTCGACCGGTGCGTAGCGGCATATCATACCCACACACAGCATTATCAATGCGGATGACTCTAGGAAACGCATGGGCAGCAGCAGGGATGTTGCGCGTGCTCGGGACGCTTAAGAGTTCATCCTTTTCTCGGCACTTTAAGGGCCAGATCAAAGATCTTGGCAACTGGATTGCAGAGATTCACAGCGCGATGTACCCAAACCTCGTACGTCCCTTGCATGTTGATGCGTCCCGTCTCCTGATGCTGCGGCGTTGGCATGCCTCCCCACAGCAAGACAACGGCCTATTCAGGAACTACGCAGACGGGAATAGTGCTGACAATTTCGACGACGCGTCAAGCAGCGCGCTGCTCGCAGCGACCGTATATCGCCTTGCGCTTCTCACGGGAAACAAGAAATTTGTGCGGGAAGCGGAGCGCACGCGTGCGGCGCTCTTTGCCACAAACGGCACATCTGCCACTTCATTGGGCGCCCTCGTGGTCACGTCCTCGTCTACACACTCGATACCGCAGCCCTCAAGCACGACGCCCTCTTCGACGGCCTCCGCACCAGGGTCGGCAGCCACGGCCGCGGATAATACGTTCGCGGATACCCCACACTTTACGGTCGACGGTTGGCTCGCGCCTGTCGTCGATCCCCTTAACTATGCCGTCAAAGGCGCACAAAGCCCTGAGGGTCAGGCTTTCACGCTAATGCTCGAATCTGCGTGGCGAGATTGGTCCGCGGCTGGCAGCCCTGGTGCGAACGTGGCACCACCAAGTGCGCGCGTGGGCCTCAGTACCATGTTACTAGGCGCGGTGGGTTTAGTCGTGGCTTGCACAACGATAATGATGGACAGTAGAGCCGTCTTGTTCTCGATCTAGAGAATTGCCATACTACTGTACTGCTCATAATGAGACCTCCGTCGACGTTGTGTCTTTCAACCTCTTGCGCGCTCACTACAGAGAGTGCACTGGCATGGAGTGGCCCTCACGGACAAGCGCAGGTCAGTCCTGATCGAACCCTGAGTGTTCTATTTTTAGGTATTTGGAACCTTACCACAGAACCTAATCACGGACTCGGGTCTCACCTAACAAAAATATCCTCTAGGATTGGCAAATACCTACTCTACACGGTCGCAGCGAACTTCTGGTTTTGTACCTGGGGTTCTTCATCAATCACAAACTCGACTGAAACTTTCTATGTCAATAGGATATCTATAATAATTCAGCATCGCATTGCCATGGAGCTGTCGGGCATCGAACCTTTTTCGCGTCTCTCAATTTGCACACCGTCGTCTGCTTTCGACCTCGGCACACCCCGATCCTAGTGGAGATCTGCTCTTGGCGGTCAGCAAACCCGCTGAGGCAATGACCGGCGTCACTTCCATTGACCCTTGAGGCCATAACAACTAAGGTCCCTTCACAAGACCCCCGCTTCATCGAACCAGCACCGGTTCCCTCCCAACTGGGAAAACCAAGCGCGTTTCCGCGCAACAATCCCGAGGGTCATGTCCCGAGCTGAGACCCATCTCTCCGTCGCGGTCCTACATTTTTGTAGGAGTCGGTCACTAATAACCAGAGAGACTGCTTAGACACAAAGTTGTGGGTGGTGCTTTCATCACTATAACCAAGTCGAAGGGTGAGCAACCAAGTCTACGAGTTTAACGAGGGGTTGAGCCGATACGATGTTGACGTTTTCGGTCTTGGCCTTGCAGGGAGCCACGCGGGGGGGCTGGCCTGCAGACCTGTTGTGCTTTCTCTCTGTCAGTCTGCTATCTCAGGACGACTAATCCTGAGTCATGCCCCATCCAGAAGCACGCACTGAATCTTGCTTACACGCCCTACATTTCAGTGAGTATAATGGGCGGCAGCAGACAACAGACTTAGAGGATTTTTCTCACCAACCGCCCTGGGAACGCGGACGTGTGCAGATCGAGGAACAAGTGAAATGCGGCAAGTCATGTCCGGAGGCTCCAGAAGGAAAGAAAAAAAAAAGGGCAGTTGTAATCGGAGAATGGCTGCAAAAACACGTAGCTCCTTTGTTAGCTCCTTTGTATAGACTGCTGATACCCCCAGACGGTCACGTGGAAGGAGCCCCTCCCTCACATCGTAGTAGTCGGTCTACGCCGACTGAGCTGGCCACTTTAAGCAAGTCCCCACTCGACGACATCTGCAGGTACAGAGAAAGAACATTACATTACCTTTTCCGAGGTTCGACAACGCCTTGGGATTACTTCCAGTTCTCAATGGGGCCTCTATCGCGTACAAGCTCCCTCAAGCCCCTGCCTGGTTATCAGGATTTCCCAGAGTTGATCCGTCCACGGTTATGTACTTCCAGAATGACAGCATTACTTGGCAGGTCTTAACCCGGGCAATAGATACTGCCACTAGTACAGTTATCTCCAAAGACTCCCCTAGTCACGTTGAAATGACTCCGGAAGTCCAATTTTTGTCTTAGGTACATAGTCCGGAATAAAAAAAAAACGACTACTATGTTTTGCTTGTTCACCGCACCTCGACGTTTTTGCGCACCCAGTCATCGCGCACGTGCACGTCCAACCACGTCTCAAGCTCCCGCGCGCGCCGCGCCGCAATCTCCACGGCGCCGATGAGCGTCTCCGGCGCGAGCGGGAGTCCTCCCGCCTTGTGCACGACGGCGAGTTCGCGCTGCGCCGTGAGCGCAAGGACGAGCACGCCGTGCGCGAGCCGTAGCTCCAAGCCCGCGGGGTCCAGCAGCGTCCGGACCTTCGGCTGCTCCGACCCCTTCCCCTCCGAATAAAACGCGAAGGAGACGCAGAAGGGCGTGTGGTGCAGCGCAAGCGGGACCGGCGCGCGTGCCGAGGGCGCGTACACCGTCACCTCGCCCGTGCCGTGCACCTCTACCTCTGGCCGCCGGAAGTGCCGCAGCGCAGCGGCGCACGCGAGGCTCGCGCAGTCTAGCAGCCCCCCGCCACCCCCCGCAGCAGCTGCAGCATCAGAAGAGGAGGAAGAGGAGGCCGCGGAGAGCACGTGTACGGAGAGGCGCAGGTGCCAGACACGCTCGCCTGTGAGAACGCAGAGCGCCTCGCGGTCGATGGCATCGCTGCGCCTGAAGATCTTGTCGAGGTGACGCGCGAGCGCTGTTTCTTCTTCGCTCGATCTGCGGGTGTGAGGGGACGATGTCGGAGGCAGGGAGCAGGTACGGACCGGCCTGGTTCGTACTCGGCCCCTGCCATCGGAGAGAGCTCGCAGTGGATGCTGATGAGCCCCTCGAATGGCCGCTGGGGCTCGGGTCGCACCATTTTGGCGTCTACATGCGCCAGCACGCTGTCATGTCGTGCGTAAGTGCATGTATGAGCAAGTTAAGGTGGGTGGAGGCGGACCGAGTTTTGCCTAAGGAACACTCGACATGGCCCAGTTCGGCGCCGAAAGAGAGGTCGAGGGAGCGCGCCTCGAGAAAGCCACGACCATCGAGACGTACATCCTGGTCGAGTGCGGCGAGGAAGAAATCTTTCTCTGGGATCGAGGGGGATGGCGGGCGCATCGTTCGTTGCGCAACTCTCGTTTTTGGACACGCTCAGCCACCATCATCCCAAACTGTTCGCCCTTCGCTACTGCCCAACCCGCACCCGGTGCAAGCTCGCACTGGCAATACCCCAGGCCCGTACTCGCAGGCCTCCAATGGCGTATTACCCCGGAGACGACTTCTACCAGCATCTCCCCGACTATTATTCCCAAAGCCTTTTCTTCTTCGGCACCAATGCTACCCTCAACGTCGGCGACCCGTACGCGTTCAATTTCACCTACAATCAGCACTACGATGGCGACGATGGTAACCAACACCAACGTCAACGCCGACCCGTCCAAAGTGCCATGCGCTCAACCACCTCCACCCCTCACTCGTCGCCCCCCTTTGTCGTCCCTCCATCTGCTCCCGATCTTCCCCGCTCGAGCCCATCACCCCCACCACCTCCTCTCGAGTCCACCCCCACCCCATCCGAGTCATACATCGCCCTTTCCTCCATACCCTCGACGACCCTTTCCTCCCCGACACGCAAGCTTGTCGTGCTCGACCTAAACGGCACTCTCCTCCTGCGCTCCCCACGACCCCCGCGCTCCGCCCGCGGCCAACACCACCTGGGCCCCGCCCCTCGCCGCGTGATGCCCCGCCCATACCTCCCCGCGCTCCGCTCATACTTCTTTGCACCCAGCACCCGCGCATGGCTCGACGTCATGGTCTGGAGCTCTGCGCAGCCGCACAGCGTCGACGACATGCTCCTGCATACGTTTGGGCACGACCGCTCGGGGTTCGTCGCTGTGTGGGCGCGGGACACGCTTGGGCTTGCCGAGGACCATTATCGTGCGTCTTTACCCATTTTTGTCCTTCGGATGGTTATAATTCGGCCAATTGAGTGCCTGGGATGACTTTCCCCCCAACATCTCTTACTTTCAGCTTGCCGGATCTCCGTTAATCGACTCCCACAGATCGTAAAGTGCAAACGATCAAAGACCTCGAAAAACCCTGGGCGGCTCTTGCTCCACCCGAGCAGGGTCGCGCATCACCTTCCTCCGTCGCGTCCTCCCGTCAAGCCTCACCGTCCCCAGCCGTGTCCTCACGCCACGCCTCCCCCGAGCCGACCTGGTCCAGCCACTCGGCTGCCACGACGATCCTGCTAGATGACTCGCACGCCAAGGCGGCGCTTCAGCCATACAACCACCTCTGCGTGCGCGAGTACACCCGTGCACAACGTAACGCGGATCTCGCCGCACTCGGACCCCAGCCTCCTCATACCGAGCGCGCGCCACCACCCGCCCTTGAAACGATGACCTCAATAGGTGAGGAGGCTGCTGACGTACACCATCCGGGTAAAGGACATAAGCGCAAGCGCAGCAAGGAACAGCAGCAGCAGCAGCAGCGAGGGGAGGACGAAGAAGGGCTCGACGAGACGCTCCTTGCCGTCATTGGCATCTTGCACGCCGCGCGCCTGCAGAGCAACATCGCTGGCTGGCTGCGAGCTAGCGCACTCATCCAGCCCCGCCCCTCGTTGGGAGGCGGCGCAGAGTGGTTCGATTATCCCGCGTTGATGCACCAGTGGGCGCTGCGTGGGCGCGAGGCGATGCACGAGCTCGGGCTGGTGGTCGAACATGGCGTCAAGCCCTAAGTGGGCTCGTCATTCCATGAACTCTTCACGTGAGCCTTTTTAGAGCCCGTCGGTGCTGAGTACTTTCTTTTCTTTCCACGAGATGGGTGGATCATCGTGCGATTTGCACATGCGTCCAAAAATCTTTGCGAATCACTGCCTTGCTCTCCGCGTCAGGTTAGGTATGGCGCCAGGAGGGAAGGAGACTGGCGCATGGCGCAGGGAAGTGGCATATGCATAGTATAATAGGTGGTGGTGATAATATATCTAGGCTGGTGGGTTGCATAGAGAACCCAATCGAGGATGAGGCCACAACACCCAACCAACTAAGAATCAATGATGCATTGATGATGTGGCGAGCAGGCCTCGGCACCCACAAAATTACGAATGATAGCGCTGTGGCGGGTACTACCCGGTTGCGCCCGACAGGGTGAAAATGGCCATTCAGCGAATATTCAGCACGTGCACCCCATTGTGTGCTCTAAAGGCATTGTTGGCCTATGAGACAATTGGCGCACATTCCAGCACCAAATATCGAAATGGCCACAAAAGAGGATCATGAGGGCCCAGCCAGAAATCAGTCGAACGAGGTATAATTGCATGAGGTCTTGACTGTCCTGGTTGGCAGTATTGTGCGAAATTTGCCTCGCTTGCGTGCAATGGTCCATGGCAGCTGCCTTCCGCTCGGTTGGTGCAACCAGGCAAGTTCGGGCGTTGCAAATGGTCAGTGACCATTCATGAAATAGTATAAAGGCAGCAGATGGCCGACGGCAGGGCACGCGAGGCAAACAACTGGCCATGAGTGGCAAAAGGCGCTTGATGGATTAGCCAAAACATTTGGTGAGCAACAAAAAGCCAGTAGCAAGTGGCATTGGGCATTTATGGTGACATGCTTGGTGATCAATGGCAAATGGCGTTTTGAGGTGGTGATCGGCCAGCAGTGAATGGCAGATCGCTTGATGTGGTGAACGGCATTTGAATGCATAAATTTGATGAGTGGCAAGTAATTAGCAGGGTTCAAAAGTGCGACATGAAAGGCTAGCACACTCAGATGATCTGGATTATTCCCCCATCTTCCGAACTGATTCTCAAAGTGATACACAGCATATATCTGATGGGTAGATAGTGATGTATGATATTCGACTACTGGTTCTGGTTTCTGAAATAAAAGTGTTCTGGCTCCCCGAACCAGTCGAGAACTTGGGTGGAGGAACGAGCAAGGGCCGCCTTGTTCATTCACTCAAAGACTACGCTCTATGCTGCTGTTCGTTTGTCGATCCGGCTTAGACCAGTCAGGCTCGCCACCGAGTGCTGCCGCGCGCGATTGACTGTGAGAAGAACGTGGTCCTGCCGAAGACGACGACACATCGTTCTCCTCGAGGACATGAATGTCAAACGTCGGTGGCTGACCCTGTGAGGTCTATTAAGACAGCTTCGAAACTGACCGTTGAAAAGGTCAACTCACAACGCGCACAAAGGCTACCAGTCGCTCGCCGTCCGTGAGCACCATCGAGTGCTCTTGCGTAGGCGCCTCTACGCGCGTCTCGACGAACGGCAGCGCAGACGTGACGTCGTGCGCAAAGCACGTCGACCCACCGTGGATGACCGTCTGCGCCGGCGGCAGCTCCGACACGGTTCCTACTCCACGGTCGCAGGCCCCGTCCCGCGCGGCTGCTGCGGCGCGCCGCACACGCACGGCGCTAAAGTCCCGGATTACAAGCCGGTCCGCTTCGAGCGAGAGCCAGCGCTGCCCCGCGTGCGCCGTGATCCACTGGAACGAGGACGGCGCGATGACGCGCGCCGCGCTGGGGCCCCATTCCTCCCACGGTACGGTGTCGTCCCCGCCCGCGCTTTCCTGTTCTCCGTCGCCGTCATCGTCGCCGTCCACAGCCGCGAGCGCAAAGAGCGCGCGGTGGCTGATCGTCGTCACCACCTTCTTCCATATCGTCTGTGGCCCGTGCTGCCGGAGCAGGAACGTGATCCCCACGACCATGTCGTCTGGCGCGCTGTGGAACGGCAGTGGGGACGGCGGGCGCTGCAGCGGCGTCCCGCGCTGCCGGGCGCTGTGCCGGTCTGTCTGCATGTATACCGTGTGCACGTGGTAGCCCACGTGGAACTGCGGCAGCGCGAGCGTGCGCACGACACGCAGGCTCGGTGGCGTCTGCGCCGTGCCCCGCGTCACGCGGCAGAGCTCGATCGAGGGCAGCTCGCGCTTGAGGAAGAGCACGAGCTCCGGCGAGAGCACCGAGAGCGCGCCCTCGTACGTCCCGTTTGGCGCGCGGTGGACCTGAACAAGTTCAGCATACGGCATTTAGGCCAGCGGGCACGTACCAGCGACATCAGTCCCTGCTTCCAATCGACGAGGTAGATCGCGTCGCTCTCCGGGGTGTCGTTCCGCAGGTCCACCAGGACGAGCACAATCTGGTCCCCGATGACGTCCGCTCGCACGTCGAGGAGGCTCACTGGGAGCTGTGTGTCGAGTCGGAGGTTGGGGAGCTTCGCGAGTGGATGTGCGCCACCCGTCTCGAGGCTCATGAATCGCAGGACGGTGGACGTGGGCGCGCTGTCTACGCGCGGCAAGCTGGCATGGATGAGTGTTGAGAAAAACAGAAACGCTGGGGTGCCGAGTTCAGAGGGGAATACGCTGTTCACCTGAGGACCGAAACGACAAGGTCATCCTCTTCGATGGAAAACGCCTGTGTGATCGCGATCGATCCTGGAGGATAGTCGATCTGCTTCCAGCGGTGTTGGCCCGTGCGGAGCGCGTCGCGCAGATCGACGTACAACAGCGCAGGCTGCCGGAGGCCGGTCGGGTGGCCCTGCCAGTCCACCGCGAGAAGGTATTCGTCGCAGAGAAAGAATGGACCAAACAGGTCCCGCTCGGCCGGAATCACGAGCCGAGGAGTCACCAAGTACCTCCCTATGTCATTCCACGACGCTTCCCACCGCTCGAGCGCCTCCAGCCGGTCGATAATGGGTCGACCTGGCAGGTCCCACAACGGATCAACCACGCCCGCTTGCTCCATCCGATATAGGTACTGTAGCAGAGGGGATCCTTCTATGATGAGGTGCATTCTCCTGCAGCAGAGTCGGAGTACTGCGATATCTTGCGCTCGCAAGCATGAAGCGATCTTTATAATAAGCTCAGTCGAGAGAGAGAGAAATGAGTACACAGGGATGTGAGGCGCGGGCTGGGACCGTGGTTGAAGGGCGGCGGCTTGAGTAGCAACGGGAATCGAGGCAGGCGTTTGAACCACCGGACGCGGACGGATGGGAGGTGACACCGGAACAGGAGTAGTGGCATCTGTGGATAAGCGATCCCGTTGCTGTGAGATGCAAAATTCCCCACCCCAACTATTAAATTCTTCGGAAAACAATGCCACCATCGAGCCTCGCGTATTTGTTCTCAGAGAGTCGTTTTCGGAAGACGAATCTTTGTGTAAGTGCGTGTACTATGAAGAAATTGGGAGGATTATAGTCTCGAAGGGCGCTCACCACATGCAGCCTGGGCGATCTCCGGCTCAGACCTTTGGAGGTGGTCCACTACTGCGACAGGTTGGAGAGTCTCCAGAGACTATAGACATGAACAAAATTAACAATGATTCTTATCCGTGATCTGACTTACGGTCCCACCACCGGTTCTGCAAAGTCGGTCCAAGTCATCATCGTGAACGAGGGCCAGGTCGCAATCTGGAGCTCGCTGTGCATCCACATTAGAGTTACAGATGCTCGTGCGGAGGTGACATCATGAAATGGATTCGCAATTCTCACTTTGCTGATGTATTCTAAAAATACGTGCAGAGGGTCCTTGTACTTCCAAAGCCGGGATGAGGGCCAGACTAGGAATTCAGCAAGAGTAAAAATTACCTTAGGAAAACTTGGTATTGATACCACTTCTAACCCCGGCTCACTACCGTGCTCGCCTGGATCTTGGGTGTGTCCCGCTGCTCCTTTGAGTCTTGGGAATAACTTGAAGGCACGTACCACGCGAAACCCTCGGACAAATATGCATTGGTCCTCGGGTAAGTCCTAACGGAACACGTTGGACCTTTCAGTATTCGTTGGCTCTTGCAAACACTGCGCCACGTACTTCACCGCTTGGGCCTTCGCTTAGCATTGCTCCTTGAATGTGTTCACGCGAGACCTTCCAGTCGACGCTAGCACCTCCATCACCAGTGACTTGAACCCCAAGAGTTACTCGCGAATTCTCGAAGAATGCGATATTAGTCCAGGATCTTGTTCGATGGTGTCCAGTGACTAGAACTATGTCCTCCATCTGTCCAATCCCCAGTCCGAGACGTCGTGTGAAAGCAAACCAGGAGTCGATATTCCTAATTATCCATTTCCCGAAATCGCCCCGAGCGATAGTGTCCTTACGTTGAGCCTTCACTGGAAGAGATAATACAGCGCCACACGTCCTTGAGCATAAAAATGAGACGTCTGCAGCGCCAACTGGCCTGAGAAGATGTCAGCAATGTCGGCGAAACCTAGACTGTGCAAATTGATTACTCTCTGGCAAATACATCTACTCCACCAGCCACGGTCACCCCATACGAGCAGAAATCAGTGGGACTCAGCGTCCCATTGTCGATATGGTTCGCCAAGTTAGGCAGAAGTGGTTCGTGATACTCTGGCACCCCGAATGTTTGAGATGGATGGCCTGCGTCGAGCAGAGCATTGAACAGGCGGTGGAATTTGCCTTCGCGAATAAAACCGACGTCACCAACTTCTACAGGAGGGTATAGCTCTCCAGGGCTCGGCTCCCACAGGGCATGGCCGAAAGCAGGATACTTGATTCCAAGCCGATCGCGAAAAATATCATAGTGCGCCATTTTACTACCCAGGGGCTCATTCTAACGAGGTGTCCTTGCCCCCCTAACACCGTTACATGGCATCACCTGACCTCCAATCCAAAAACTCGGAACCAAATATGAACGTATATGAACTTTGGCTCGAAAAAAATCATGTAACTGACCAAAACATAAATACGACATAATCGTCGAACAGATTTCCCGCACAGGGGGTCCAGTTTGGGGAGAAACATAGTTTGACCTCCTAGTAATGGGATGTGAAGCGTCGCAAGCTGTCGCACAGGCTTCTGCGGGGCGCGAGTTGTCGTAGGTAGGTCCGTGGCGATCGCGGGTGCGTCGATGTCAAAAGGCTAAAGCCGCGTGCGATTGCAACGAAGTCGGGAATGGAAATGATGGGCTACATGGAACCCCGCTGGGTCAAGCGGTCGGGCACGCTTGCGCACGCTTCTGCGCAGCGCGAAACTTTGTATATGTGGCCGCCTATGTTGGGAACGCGTCGTGTTCGAGTTGCTAAGGCCGCGCGCAAATGCTGCACGCTGGGGAGCGCGAGGGGTGAGCTGCACTGAGCTCTAAAGTCTGAAATCTGAGAGGGGATTGTCCGAAGTGTTAAGTTCATCAGCAAACCCTGGGGCTCTACAGTAGTCTGCAGCAGCACTACATAGAAGCCATAGTAGCCCACAGTTCCTGTAGTGCTGACAGAGACGTTTTATGTTCTGTGCAACGTTGCCATAGTCTACTACCATAGTCTGCCATATCCAGGCCAAGACTAAATGGCAACATTGTAGACTACAGAACTGTCCCAAAATGACTTGGGAGGACTCGGATCGCCATCGCCCGTGGGCTGACTTATTTTGACTTCGGCCAACTCAAACAAGCCAACGCGAACGGACCTGGGCTCAAATTTTGCGGGTTCACCACTTGAGGTCGTTTTGACTCCCGATGAGTATTTTTGACTCCCAGCTGACCCGGGCTGAATTACTCTGTTTTACTGACGAGCATGTGGACGTGTAAAGGAAGGATTGAGCTGGGAAAGTTCATGTGGGTGTGGCGTCGGGGCGAGGCGATGCAAGAGCTCGTGTTGGTGGTCGAGCATGGCGTCAAGCCCTGAGACGGAGTCGTCGTTCCATGTGTGAGCCCTTTCAGAGCTCGTCAGTGCCGAGTACTTTCTTTACTTTCCTTAAGATGGGTGGATTATCGTGCGATTTGCACATGCGTGGTCTAAATATGTCGCGCATGCGTGTGTGCTACGCGGCATGTATACTGTTGAACGTCCAACCTGTCTAACATATGTTATGTCATGCTAGCTGATAAGACTTGCCACCGAGCGTGCGTGATTGACTGTGAGAAGAACACGATCTGGTCGAAATCGAGGACACATCGCGCTCCTCAAGAACATGAATGTCAAACGTCGGTGGCTGACCCTGTGAGGTCTATTAAGTCAGCCTCAAAACCGACCGATAAAAAAGTCAACTCACAACGCGCACAAAAGCTACCAGTCGCTCGCCGTCCGTGAGCACCATCGAGTGCTCTTGCGTAGGCGCCTCTACGCGCGTCTCAACGAACGGCAGCGCAGACGTGACGTCGTGCGCAAAGCACGCTGACCCACCACGGATGACCGTCTGCGCCGGTGGCAGCTCCGACACGGTTCCTACTCCACGGTCGCATGCCCCGTCCCGCGCGGCCGATGCGGCGCGCCGCACACGCACGGCGCTAAAGTCCCGGATTACAAGCCGGTCCGCTTCGAGCGAGAGCCAGCGCTGCCCCGCGTGCGCCGTGATCCACTGGAACGAGGAAGGCGCGATGACGCGCGCCGCGCTGGGGCCCCATTCATCCCACGGCACGGTGTCATCCCCGCCCGCGCTTTCCTGTTCTCCGTCGCCGTCATCGTCGCCATCCACAGCCGCGAGCGCAAAGAGCGCGCGGTGGCTGATCGTCGTCACCACCTTCTTCCATATCGTCTGTGGCCCGTGCTGCCGGAGCAGGAACGTGATCCCCACGACCATGTCGTCTGGCGCGCTGTGGAATGGCAGCGGGGGACGGCGGGCGCTGCAGCGGCGTCCCACGCTGCCGGGCGCTGTGCCGGTCCGTCTGCATGTATGCCGTGTGGACGTGGTAGCCCACGGGAACTGCGGCAGCGCGAGCGTACGCACGACGCGCAGGCTCGGTGGCGTCTGCGCCGTGCCCCGCGTCACGCGGCAGAGCTCGATCGAGGGCAGCTCGCGCTTCAGGAAGAGCACGAGCTCCGGCGAGAGCACCGAGAGTGCGCCCTCGTACGTCCCGTTTGGCGCGCGGTGGACCTGAACAAGTTCAGCATACGGCATTTAGGCCAGCGGGCACGTACCAGCGACATCAGTCCTTGCTTCCAATCAACGAGGTAGATCGCGTCGCTCTCCGGGGCGTCATTCCGCAGGTCCACCAGGACGAGCACAATCTGGTCCCCGATGACGTCCGCTCGCACGTCGAGGAGGCTCACTGGGAGTTGTGTGTCGAGTCGGAGGTCGGGGAGTTTCGCGAGTGGATGTGCGCCACCCGTCTCGAGGCTCATGAATCGCAGGACGGTGGACGTGGGCGCGCTGTCTACGCGCGGCAAGCTGGCATGGATGAGTGTTGAGAAAAACGGAAACGCTGGGGTGCCGAGTTCAGAAGGAAATACGCTGTTCACCTGAGGACCGAAACGACAAGGTCATCCTCTTCGATGGAAAACGCCTGTGTGATCGCGATCGATCCTGGGGGATAGTCGATCTGCTTCCAGCGGTGTTGGCCCGTGCGGAGCGCGTCGCGCAGATCGACGTACAACAACGCAGGCTGCCGGAGGCCGGTCGGGTGGCCCTGCCAGTCCACCGCGAAGAGGTAGTCATCGCAGAGAAAGAATGGACCAAACAGGTCCCGCTCGGCCGGAATCACGAGCCGAGGAGTCACCAAGTACTTCCCTATGTCGTCCCACGACGTTTCCCACCGCTCGAGCGCCTCCAGCCTGTCGATAATGGGTCGACCTGGCAGGTCCCACAACGGATCGTACACGCCCGCTTGCTCCATCCGATATAGGTACTGCAGCAGAAGGGATCCTTCTATGACGAGGTGTATGCGCTTGCAGCAGAGTCGGAGCACTGCGATATCTTGCGCTCGCAAGCATGAAGCGATCTTTTCAATGAGCTCAGTCGAGAGAGAGAGAAATGACATGTTGTTCGGGTTCTCAGGAGACTGTGACCACCTCGCTGCGGCGCTAGTCCCCACCCCGCACGACCAACCCTGCACGGCGACTGCCGAGGGGGGCCGTTCCCATGCGGCACACCGATGTCGATGAGGAGGGACCGTCAAATGTCACCTTTCTAACGTCCTAGATAGCTCCTGCTCTAGGTCGGAAAGTGAGAATTTGAAGTACTATGTACGTCACGCCGTGACTACCATGGATACATCATGTAGGCATCAAGGTAACCATTATAGCGGTCTCAGTCAGGTTGCTGTATTACGTTGCTGATCTGATCAACGATTAATACGAAACTAATATCGACAGAAGGTTCGACACCCGGGTGAACTCCTCCTCCTCCCCCAACCACCATAAACACACTGGGGTACAAACGGTGATTTACATTGAAACTGGCGGTAGTACGTGCGGTGCATCTGTGGGGAAGTGTAGAGCCGTGAGTAGGTAAGGACAACGTCTACGAGTAAAAGGCCTCGCGCAGGTAGTGCAGGAATAGAAGAGGTCCTGAGAGATAGAAAACGACTACAGGTGTCTTAGTGAGTGCTGCTTCGAGTAAGGCTGCAATACCGCGATACACTTTCCTAGTGGGCATATTCATGAAGTACATAGTCTCCGGAAGTCAATCCTCAGTACTAGAGGACGAGGACAGGAGGGCCAGGAGACGCGAGGGCATTGACTACAGTGGCACCAGTGTCCAGAGATAGTAAACTTTAACGTCCTAGAGGTGTGCGCTGCTTCATATTGTCTGCATGGCATAGGTTCGTCGAAAAGAAAGAAAGATACAGCCTGGGCTTGTTGACTTTTTGCACGAAGACCAGCTCATCCTTACCACTGGATATAATCCCAAAAGCGACGAAGATAGCTTATTCTGCGCACCGGGACTGGTCAATTATATGCGTCAGTGCGTCGTGCAACCAGTACAGAGGTTGTAAAATACATATACATGGCTGGAGAACCGGTGCTCGACGTCCAGAACGCGAGGATAGCCCATAAAGAACATGCACTTGTTACTGTTGTGAGGCAGAAACCAGAATCGTAACGCCGTTCACTGGTATAAGTTTTAGTTACAACCAAGACCTATCCAAAGAACGTGAGTACTCAGTGAATCTTCCTTATCGCCTTCTGAGGCTGCCCTTCTGAAAAGGTGCAGGAGTCCAGTTAAAGAATCCAGGCCAAGGTAATTGACAAAGTAGAGTGCATTAGGGCGCAACTGCGCCCTGAGTTGAACGCTCGACACATCATGATGTGGCATCAACGTGGCGCAGCGTCTGCCAATAAGATCGTCAGCAGATAGTTCTCTACCTCGGTACAAAAGACCGAACGAACGTAAAGGTCATGGGTGAAGTCGACAGGGATAGTGTTGTCGGCCCGCAAACGGAAAGTAGCGCCAACGAGGGTCGCCGTGTTTGGTGTCATCCGGCCTTGGAGTCCGCCACTCGACCCATCTTTAGGCTGCCCGCCTTGGCAATGTCCCGCCTCCGTCCTTCGCCGACGCCAACTCTTCCACCTTCGACGCGTCCTCTACGCGTCGTCGCAGTGGGGACGCTCTTCTTGACCCACACACTCTCCCTACCTTCACATCCAGCCCCCGCGAAGACCATACGCGCTCACGATACGTACGCTCTCGGGGAGGAAGCGCGCCCTCCATCCTCTGCGTGCTCTCCCAGTTGCATGCTGACAAGTGCTGGCTGGTCGCAAGTCTTGGCGGGGCGCAGGAGCGCGCGTTGTCACACGTGAGCTAGAGGCCGATGGCGTGAGCACGCGGTACTGCAAGGTTTGGGACGGAGCGGGTGTCCCAGCTGCATGGGTCCTCTACGCCGGTGAGTACCCACTCGCTTTTGGACTAGCCCCTACGCTAGAAACATGCCGGGATTCTGATGCGTTGGTGGCTCTGGTTGAATCCCGCCTAGCGAGGAGCTAAGTTTGACTGCCGTCCTATCACTTCTCTCACATGCCTCGACAAAGAAGACTCATTATTATTTTCCCCTCCCATCAGGCGACACGAACAGCCAGTCCGTCGTCAACCACAATCCACTTCCAGATATTCCACATGAGAGTTTGTCTCGCTAATGGGGCCCTTGCTCATCCCTGAGCACTATCCTTCCCCAGAATCACCCTTGGGCTCTCCTACCCTTTCCCCGCCCCCACTCTCGCTGAACAACGGCGCGCCGTTTGAGTGGATACACTTTGAGGGGCGTTCCGTCAAGACGACATTAAGCAACCTCCAAGGGCTAGACGGCCTCGCACGCGAGCGACGCTGGCGTTCACAGTGCGTATTCAGCGTGGACATCGGTCGGCGTGCGAAGCAAGGAATCGAAGCGGTGCGCACCCTTCTCTCCGAGCTGCTTGGCGCCGTCCAACCGACTCCTCACATGCGCAGCTCATCCCCCACGCCGACGTGCTCTTCCTCAACCGGCACTACGCGCAAACGCAGTCCCCTGCGTACGCCAGCGCCCCGCGTGCGTTCCTGCTCGCACTGACGCGCCTCGCACCGCCTCACGCGTTGCTCGTCGCCTACTGGGGCGTGGACGGCGCCGCGGCGCTCTCCGTCCCGACGCGGGAGTACTTCCAGTCGTCAGGGTGGTCGGCGCCCCCGACACCCGCCACGAGCACCTCTCCCTCCTCGCCCCTCTCCGCCACGACGACCCCGTCCACGCCGGGGCGCCACCACCCACGCAGTGGCGAGGAGGCGCAGAGCGTGCGCAGCGGGAGCGGGTTCTGGGCGGCGGGGCACGAGAGCAGCCAGGGCAGCAGCGCGTTCTCCGCCTCGCAGTTGCGCCACCTCGCAGAGCAGTCCGCGTCCACTTCTGTGTCCGCCCCGCCGCAGGCAGCAGACAACGACTCGGGCGACGACTCGGACTGCACGGAGATCGCCGGGGGGTCGAGCAATGACGGATCGCGCGCGCAGGGCCCCGCTGGCCAGACACCCGCGTCGGGAGCGAGGGGCAAGCAACAGCCGCGAAGCAGCGCGCAGACGATGTCGGCGCGCAGGACGCATTCATCGCAGGCATGATATACGCACTTAGCCGCCGGGTCCTGCCTGGCGCGCCGTACGTACCAGGTCTAGCAGGCTCCACGGAGGCGCAGAGGACGGAGGGCGGGCGGTGGAAGCTGGACGAATGCCTGAGGTGCGCATGGTTTTTTTCACCCGCCAGCAGCGCCTACTCTGACTCCTCGTGAATGGACTCAGGTTCGCGACGGAGCTCGCAGGGCGCAGGGCGCGCCGGCGTACATGGGACGGCCTGGGCGAGGAGATGGTCCGCGCAGGTTGGTTCGATGCATAATGTGTGGTGGACCCGAAGTGAAAAGAAAGAATAACCCCGAGGAGCGAGGAAACGGGGCACTTGTCACCCCGTGCCCACCAGCACTGACAAAGACGCTGCCGCCGCCCCTAGTTCGCCTAACAGTGCACATACACGGTTCCTCCTTCCTGCCCACTGGCTCACGACCCAGTACGACTTTGATAACGCGACGACATTGTGTCTCTTTTCTTCTTGGTTCCGACGTACTAGTGCATACTGTAGATACCCGATACCCATCTATCTAGTTTACACACTGAATCTCTCTTGTTGCAATCGATATTTAGCCCAGTCTGAGGTGAAGTGAGGTACGAGCGATGCCTTGGAGCATCGTCCTTGAGAGCAAGCAGGGCGACACGTGACTCATTCCTCTCTTGCGTGCCGCCCCCAAACCGGTCTAGAGAACCGGATCTTTTTCCTTTGCCCTTTGCTACGGGATCGATGGTGAAGGTCTTTATTTCTGCCAACAACCCATCTAGTCTCTCCGGCGTTTTCGATCGAGAGGCGCTTCGTGCTTCCGCCCATCCTCTGTGCCGTCCTGCCAACATATCACCTGGGCCATTTCACTTTTCCTCTCGTGCCACGTGCCGTCATCCTCATCTCTCGTCACCGACAACATAATTACATTTTGTCACGCGAATAACTGGGAAAAAGCAGTGACTAATACTTAATGATTTTACACAATCCATGATTAAAAAGTAATTATAATTGAACTTTAAGTCCATTCGGGAATTATCACACTGCGAAAAGACTTAACGTTCAGCTTACTGAGAACAATGATTTATTTCAGGGAAAAACATTAAGTTTTTTCACAACAATATAATCCTTGGATGGACATAATGTTTGGATGAAATAATTTTCTCATTACAGATGATGAAAATCGTTAAGTATTAGAGCCTGTCCGGCGGCGAAAGAGGGACCGGCCGAGGTCACATGCGACCTCTTTTGCCAGGGTTGGAGAAAGAGGTGGCGTGCAACTGCGAAAAGAACTCAGTCGTGTTCCCGAACGCTACTTTGGTTGAGACAGAGAAATTGATAATTATGTAAATTCGTCACGTATGAATAAGCGTGACCTCTATGTATAACCGCTTATCCCATACCCCGAAAAGGCATTCATGTGCATACATGATCATGATCCACCTCCACTTTCGGACGCCACCACCAACACGGCTGGTCGGGGCCTTGACGGGAATAGTCAACATCATCTGACCTCCCGCCTCATCAGCTACCGCCAGCAACACCGACATTTGCACCGCTACCATGAACATGATTAAAGACGAAGAGGGCTTCTCCGACAACGACTTCGCCTGCGCCGCAAATTGCATCGTCGCAAGCGCAGAGCTTGCAGGTACTTACATCGCGATCGGATCCCAAGGTGCGCGCAAAGCTCTCATCCAGGGCGCAATGGAAAAGATCCAGGGTCTCAAGTAGCAGTGGGTTCCTAGATACACAAAAAAAAGCGCATAAAAAGACTCTACATCATCATCTGTTTCCGAATGTACGCGAGTCCCAGTTGTCAATCAAAAGTGGTGCATGTCTTGCAATAAAACAGTGCTACTAGCATTACATAATAATTTAATTGTGTCACGTCTATGCAGCTCAGAAAGAGAAAGAGGAAAGAAACGACTCTAGAGTCGTTTCTCACTTTTGGCAGGGCGGTCGTTTGCGACCGTGGTCGTCTCCGATAGAAATGGACACGTCGGACGCCGGACAGGCTCTTAGTCAATGCCTTTTCTCACTTCGTGCACGCAAAGACAGAACCATGTTGTCAGTGGAAAACGTTGCCTGTGAAGGCATGATCGGTGGCGACTCGCATGTAGAGTGTTTTGCTTGACGTCTCTCTGATGGTTCTTTTTCGGCTGCCGTGGCCGCACATCAATACTGTACATGGTATAATTCACGGATTGGTTGACAGCTGTTCTGCCCAGTGACTACCTGTTCTGCGGGTGGTTGAAGTTGAACTGTGCCATCATGGATCTTAGTCCCTTCCGACAAGCTATACCGAACTATACTCCAGTTCCAAGGGTAACTGGACCTTCTGCAGCGATTCTCTCTATGTATATCACCCGTGTACAAAAATTTGAAGACAAAAAAAATGTGGAGAATTGGGACAAAGGTGCAGAAAGCATCCTCATCTTTGTACGTTTCTTCCCCGATCAACCACCCCCTCTCACTTTGCTTTCCAGACTGGTCTCTTCTCCTCTACGGTGGCTACTCTCCTTGCCCTCAGCTATCCAACCTTGCGGAAGGATCCCAATGACACCACTCAATCCTTACTCGCACAGATATCACAACAACTTTCGAACTCCAATACCACTGTGGGCTCATCCATCCAAAGTAATTTCGATCCTCCCACCTCAGTGGTATTTATCAACTCGGTCTGGTTCCTCAGCCTCGTGCTCAGCCTCACTTGCGCGCTCATGGCCACACTTTTGCAACACTGGGCCCGCAGATACTCCCACATAGTTCAAGGAAAATACACACCCCTTCACCATGCGCGTATACACGAGTACTTTTCCCAAGGTGCAAACAAATTCGGCATCTCCGAGTTTGTCGAGGTGCTCCATGTCTTTCTTCACCTCTCCGTGTTCCTGTTCTTCGCAGGACTCGCCGTCTTTGCCTTTCGCGGCAACCACATCGTCGCATATTGCACCCTCGCAATCGTCGGATTGTGCGCCTTCCTGTATATTGTCCTCAGTCTATTACCTCTCAGGTTCCATGATTGTCCTTATCGAACGCCCTTGACGCACCTCTTTCGACTCTCCCTTCGAATAATCTTACTTTCCCTATATTCGCCCCTCTGTCACGCTGCAAAGAAGTTGCACGACTATGGGGGTGCAGTCAGCGCGGACTTGGTCAGATCCCTGGACCAGCTGAAGAACAAGGCCAAGTTCTCGGAAGACATAATCACCAAGCTCGAGAAATCGGATGAACCCCTTTCGATAGGCGTGTACAAAAATTTGCTCAAACGGACGCTTCACTGGCTCAACGAAGACCACGAGTTGGAGGAATTTGCCACTGGGATCCCCGGTCTGTACGAGTCCGAGGCTTTCCCCACACGTAACGATGACAACGTACAGAGCCACATCCGCCCCGTTCTCGCAGACTTACCTGGACTAATTGGTTCTCATGTATCGCTCCCTTGGAACATCATCCAACTGGCACAGCGGACTTCCTCGAGCGGACTGCCGAAATCCGACCAGCAACGAAGAACTCGGGCCTGTTTGAAGGCACTCTACCACATCCCTGGCGCGATTCATAACGTACTCTCACCGTACGCTGCGAGGGAGCAATATTGCCTGAATATCCTCTCGTTGCTGAACACCCCAGAGTCGCTGGAGGTCATTGACGAATTGTGGGACTCGCCTAATGACGACGTCGCGCTATCCGTTCGGTGTGTCGCAGCTGTGGTCGCCGCATTCATGATCACCCCCCCGAGTAATACGCTTAACAACTCCGTAACTCCTATCGACGGTTTCATCTGGCATGACATCACCGGGGAGCGTTTCCTAGCTAAGCGATTTCGTGTTGGCGACGACGGTATCGGTCCTCGATATCACCCACACTGTGAAACTGCGCGGCTGCGGAACATAGTGCACTTCCTCACGGACCTCAAGAACAAGCTACCTTTCATGAACTCGCAGTGGCGGACGTCCATCACCGCGTCCTCGATCCTCCGGGAGCGCATGGGACTGTCCGATCTGCGTCAAACGACCGACTACCGCATGGGCTACAACACATTTCAGCAACACGGCAACCGGGCGTCGTCCACGTTCCTGCCTGCTGTGCAGCAGGACCTTATCACACTCACTCTCGAGATACTGGTGCGGGATCCCATTGCGGGTGCTGGGAAATCACGACTGGGGGCAATCGATGTCGCACTTCAGCAGCTCGAACAAGTGATGTCAATACATGCTAGTGAACAGGCGAAGGACCAGACGGTGGATCAGGCGTTAGCGCAGCAGCAGCTGCCAACAAGATCCGTGCGGGATAATGAGGCAAAGAATCAGGCGCTAGTTCATGACATTATCGAGATGGTCCACAGCGCGCTACAACCTGTCCTGGCCACATATAACAATAACTTGGTCCCAAGGAAGATATAACGAAATCTTGCTTGTATCGTTTACGCACAGGCATCAGCCGATGCATTTTTTCTCTTTGCTGCCTCATTGTCCTTTGAACATATACGAAAAGACTCGGTATCATCATACTGACATCTACATACTCGGTCAATCACATTTTCTTTCTATCTGTATTACTGTACGATTGATTATCCCGTGCTTCTGCGAGCCAACCAATGACCACGAGAGCTATAGCCCGATCCCTTACGATTTGTAGTTGCTTCTTGTCTTCGTATTATCGGCCTCGACTCTCGCGCGGGGCCCAGACCCATAACTTCGTGAGTTTTGTCGTTGTCACAGGTAAGATGGCACCTGGCCTAGCAAAGTAACCAGCAAGTTGTTCTCACAGAAACGGACAGATAAGAGAAAGCGATCCGGGCCGGCCGGGACGAGGCGCAACATCAGCCTGATCGCCAATGATAAGCTCGCCGATATGCTCGCGAGGACTCCCCTTCCTTTGAATATGTTTTTTTTAACACATTCCTGCTTCGGACCGAAGGGGCTTTGGGATATTTCAATGCCAAATATACCGGGGCACATATTTATTCGAATCCATTTCTGTGCGTACAAAAAACACCATATGGCACTTCGCTTTGTGTATCTGATTTCTACCTCCTCGACTGAGCGTGTCCTCTATCAACTGCTTGTTCTTCATATCTTGAGACGGTCTTTTAGCGCCTGGAGAATCGTGATATGTGGTGTGGATGGTCGGGTGTTGCCACTGTCGAGGCGGGGCTTCGACGGTTACTTGTGGTGACCTTGATCTTGTTGCGTAAACCATCCTGTAGCTTGAATAGGATTTGCGGTAGCAGCATTTGCATGCAAGGACATCAGTCGATCGTCTTGGTAGACGGCGTCGAGCTGAAAGACTTGGGCATTGATATGGGCTCTGGTGCGAGATCGTTCGCGTGCAGTCCGTGTCAAGCTCCCTGCCCCACCTCGTTCCTCGGCGTGTCGAATGGTCGATAACCGGCACTGCACACAGGATCATCAATGTTTCATGTTCCACCTGCAAGTGCAGCACAACGGCTCACCGGAATATGATAGTTGGAACAGGCTCATACACCCGCCCTGGTTTCTTGTCCGGGGTCAAAGGAAGCTCGAAGTCACGTATGGTGGGTACGTAGTTAGGATAGAGCGCGTTGTTGGGGTCTCCCTTCCCAGCCCTCTCAATGAGGGTGGTGACATCTATCTTCGCTTCACCGATGTAGTCGTTTCTAGTGAATCTATCCCAGTCGAAGACGGCGAGTCGAATAGGGAGTGATAGGTCCTGCTCGCTCACGTGAAAGAGCAGCTGCTCGTCCCAGACTGGGTTTAGTGAGTGCCGGATGACGCGCGTTTTGGCTACCTTGTCGTTAATTGACACTTGCACGAAAGGGTCCATATCCCAGCCCGTGCGAATCACTTGCGATCAGGTCAGCGCCGATGCGGTGTTGAAGGGTACAAACGACTCACTGTTGGGCCATTTTGGAAGGTCCTTTACGCCACGGATCTCAACCATGATAACGCCAACGTGGCCTTTGTCTGCAGGGGACAAAACAGTATTCGTCAATGCATTGTAGATCCTCTCGAAGTCGGATAGGCCCGTCGAGTTTGGGGGGTGGATAAAGCCGAGTTTGATGTGTATCGTCCCATGCACGGTTTTGGCCGAGCGTGAAGAAATGAGGTCAACAGAGTAGGGCTGAAGGGGGGGTTAAAGTTAAAGTCTCTGGTCTGATCCCAAGTAATTAGAAAACGTACTTGATTGTTGCGATCATCAAAGGCGAAGGCATTCCCTTTGAACCAGCTGTCTATTAGCAACGAACACTCGCCCAGATAATCCTTTCCGATCGAGTCCTTGTCCCAGACGACAAACTCGAGCATGCCAAGCTCGTGTACAAGCGACGTGTATATAGGGAAGTCGAACGTTGCGTCGATCGGTTCATAGACGGGATTGAGGCTACGCTTGCACACCGGCGTTTGGAACTGCTTGCCCAAAACAGAGACGGTCACGAAACTACGTAAACGAGAGAAGCGAGGAGGGAAGGTCAATAATGAGCAATGTCCATAAGATAACAAGAGGGGAAGACGCACGGATTACTACTACCGTCGGAGTTTACGGCTTTCAGATCCTTGCAGGAGACGACCTGTACGCGGAGGATGACGACTGGGGTCTCGCCAGGATTGGGGGAAGTGGTGTCCGTGCTGGTCCCACGGCGCAAGGTGGGAATACGAAGTCGTGAGGGGACTGCGCTTGGAGAAGAATCCATAGGTGTGGTTAGAAAATTGTTTGAGTTTTAGGATGGTTGTGGGAGCGGAACAGACAGACCCTTCTCTGGAAGAAACACGTAATAAGAGTCCGCTCATTACTGGTATTGCCTAGAGGGTGTTGGCTCCAGGGCCAAATGATCTGCATGCACTTCCTCCATTCCCGACAAATCGCTCAACTGGCACGTTTTGATTTCTCTCTTGCCAGGTATGGTCTTTTCTTATTTTGTCCCCTCTTTTGAAACTTACACGCAAGCTTCCCCGATAGCCCACAGGCACAGCACAATTGTCATTCACAAGACGACACTCTACTCTTTCTATCGGCCCTCTCCCCACACTGACAACATAATTCCATTTTTTTCACGCGAATAACTGGGAAAAAACAGTGACTAATACTTAATGATTTTACACAGTCCATAATTAAAAAGTAATTCTAATTAAACTACAAGTCCATTTGGGAATTATCACACTGCGAAAAAACTTAATGTTCAGCTTATGGAGAACAATGGTCACTTATGATTTATTCCAGGGAAAAACATTAAGTTTTTTCACAACAATACAATCCTTGGATGGACATAATGTTTGAGTAAAATTAATTTCTCATTACAGATGAAAAATCGTTAAGTATTAATTAGTCAACGCCTTTTCTCAGTTTGTGCACGCAAAGACAGAACCATGCTGACAGTGAAGCAAGGAATTGAAGCGGTGCACACCCTTCTCTCCGAGCTGCCTGGCGCCGTCCAACTGACTCCTCACCTGCGCAACTCATTCCCCATCCCGACATGCTCTTCCTCGACCATTTGAGCAACTCGCGTAAGCGATATCGATACAGGCACAGCTGCTACTGCCAACGACGTTCGTGTGGGATAAATGGGCAGAGAATCAAGTGCTGGTTGCAGACATTCTCAAGATGTCCAAGCGCGTGCTAGAACCCGTCCTGTAGACTTTGGCCACACATAACAATAACCCAGGTGGGATATAACAAAATCTTGCTCGTGCCAGTCTAATCACACATAGCCGATGTTACGATTGGCATTTTTCTCTTTGCTTCATCGCCTTCTGAAGAGATACAAAAGCCTCGGTATGTCGTACTGACATCTACATGCTTAGTCATAAGCCCGCACTTTCTACCTGTGTCGATTTGTATTCACAATATCAGTCTCGACCCCCGCATGCGGGACGCAGACCTGTGGCGTGTCTTTTGTTGTTATCGCAAGTAAGATGGCGCCTGGTCTAGCAAAGTAATAAAACAAGATGTTCTCAATCAGTCAAGATCATAGAAACAGAACTGATTCGCAAACGTGCCCAGATCGATACAGAAAAGTGCAGCTACAAGGACTGCCGCTCAGATCTCAGATCCCGATATCGAGCTTGATAAGATAAGCGCTGGGACTTTTTGAGGCCGAAACGAAAGAACTACAGTGATCGACCTACTGGTCCCCTTCCCCCCCAATCCCCGATGATGAGCTCGCCGCTCACCGGTCCAGAGGGTCTTGTGAACGAGTCGATTGCTGACCGATGTGCTTGTGAGGACGCCGCGGCATACACTGCCTTCACGCTCACTACCATGTGGTCTGCAGAGGGTCCACTCGACACAGGCAATGCCAGAGGCTATTTCATCTACAATGCACAACTTGGATAGCCTATGTTCTGGGGTGCCACCGTATCTTCTCTCGGTGGATGCCGTGTAACGCTACCACGGCGTTTAGTTCGACTTGAACTCGGATGAAGGTGTTCACGACTTAGCTGGTCGAGACTGCGCGCGCAGTGTCTCAGTGATTCCGTAAAATACGACTAAGGCGATCCACAAGATACGCCCTAGCAGTACTAAGGCAACTCCGGTCTGATGCACCGAAAGGGCCAGGGTCTTAGACTCGAAGGTCAAGACAGCAGAACAAGCGTCTGTAGAAACAGAAGGGATTCCTTGAAGTCCCTTTAGAAGACGAGTGAAGAGAGTGGTATTGAGAAGAAGACCAAGATGGCTCTTCTTGGTCTTCGCGCTCCACTATTTATACAGATTCTAGAGGCAGCTTTAAAACTCCTCTCGTAAGTAAAGTCCAGTAGCGTTAGTAGCTCGAACCCTACTACCGCTGTCCTAGGAATGAGTCACAGTAACTATCACATGCTACTGTAACCGTGCTGACTGATCGTAAAGTCCATGACTAATAGCGACTTACTACCGTAGTCATAACCATGTAGTAAGTGTCCGCAACAACTTCGTACCGTACTGATAAGTCCTGAAAGTCCAGCCGTGACATCACCCCCTTTTCAGCCGCGGCGCCCACGACGCTGACGGAGGCGGGGACCCGTCATCCACCCGCTCTGTACCTCCTCGACCCGCTCCAACGCGTTAGCCATCTCGAGCCGGAACTTACTGCGCTCTAGCTCCGCCTTAACCCCTCCGAGCGCGGTGGCGAGCTGATGGAGGCGCTGCCCCATTCGCTCAGCCTCGTACGCGTAGGCCCTGTAGCGATGGACCTCGGCCTTCAGGCTCACGTCGTGGAGCTCGCCGATCGCGCGATCGAGGCAAGGGCGGTCGTGGTAACCGCCGGCGAAGAGGCTCATGTCCTCGAGTGGGTACTGCTCCTTCCCTGTGACCTTGACGTGGGGCTCGGCGTAGAGAGGCTGCGAGTAGACCTTCTCGCTGTCCTCTACTAGGCCGAGCACGATGGGGTCGGAGCCCATGATGACTTGGACGTACGCGGCCTGGCGCGTCCGCCCTTGTCCGTCGGTGATGGGGTAGTGGACAAAGTCCTCCCCACGGTTGTATCGGTACCCATGGGGTGGTGGCCCCAGGGTGGCGTGTCGTAGTCGGAATAGCGGGAATGGAGGGGGTGCGTCGGCCCGCACGCCACCTCGGTACAGGGGACGCCCGCGAGTGTCGCAGGTGTAGGGAGTTTCGGCGGGGTCGTCAGTGTCTGTGGCGGTGGAGATGAGGGGGTGCTCAGCTGGATAGCGGTCCGCTAAGCTTCCTCGGACTTGTTCGAGGACTGTCTCCTCGCCTCTTCTCGTTCTTTCTTCGCCCGCGTCCACTCTCGTCGCCTCCGAAGGGCTTCTCGCCTCCGTTCGGCCGCCTTCCTCAGCTGCTCCCGCTGCCAGTCCTCCGCTACTTGCCTCCACCGCTGCTCCTTCCACCGTTCCCAGTTGACCGTGGCTTGCGTCTTGGGCCTCTTCCTCGGTTCGGTACTCGACTCGGGTTGGGAGAGGTCGAGGTGAGGCAGGCGCAGACTCTGGGAGAGCTGCGCGAAGCCGATCAACTTCGGCCGTCGTGAAAGGGACCTCGTTGATACGTTGTCCGTCTTGAGAGAGGATCCACCATGTGGCGGGGTTGCTGGTTCCGTCGGCGTAACTGGCCGGGATGGTGGATTGCAGGGCGTCGACGAGCTCTTGGTAGGTGACGGGGCCCGTGTTACTGGCAACTCGAGCGATGGCCTCGGCGGCAGAGGGAATGGACATGGTGGTGATAATGGAGTAGAGGAGTCCAGGATGAATGAGAGGAGAGGATGGTGGGGTCTGTCGTCCGGTTGGCGTGGTTCTTAAGCGATGCTCGTGTCGGGGATTCAAAGATTGATACTCAGCTATGGCCTCGTCTGCGAATACGTCATCCTTATCGATCCACTGGTTCTCCGAGTCCGGGTATCCCTTCCATTTGATCAGGTACTGCAGGCGTTTCTTCCGGCCGAAATGCCAGTGGTCCAGAACCTTCTCGACTTCATATTCTTCTTCTCCTCCTACTAAATCTGGTGGTGGGCGCTGGAAGTTTTCCCCATGCATGAGCGTTTCGCGATAGGGTGTGAGAAGATCGATGTGAAACACCGGGTGGATGCTCCACTGTGTGGGAAGTTCGAGTTGGTAGTTTACCGGTGACAGGATGCGTGTGATTTTGAAGGGCCCGTGTCTTCTCGCCGCCAGTTTGGGTGTCGGTTGATTGGTTCTTAGGTGACGTCCTTCCAGCCATACGTAGTCTCCCACTTGAAACTTCGGGGTGTCTCGATGCTTGACCCACATGAATTGCGCCTTTTTGATGAGTTCTTGGGCTTCTTTCCGTGCTTCTCGGAACTGTTCTAGCCTCGTGGTGATCTGTGGGATTGGGGATGGCTTATCGAGCCAATCAGCACGCGGGTCATATCCCATGAGGAGGGAGAACGGGGACTTCCTTGTCGCCTCGTGAGGCCAATTGTTGTGCGCGAATTCAGCTATTGGTAGGAAGACCGCCCAGTTATCTTGACGCTCGTTTGCCCAGAAGCGTAGATACTGCTCCAGCCATTGATTGGTGCGTTCCGATTGTCCGTCGGTTCGGGGGTGATACGCCGTAGAGATATTCTGTTGGATTCCCAGTATTCGGCATAGTTCCCGCGTGAACTTGGAGGCAAATCGGGGGTCCCTGTCGCTTATGATTTTTGATGGGAGTCCGAATCGCTTGAATACGTGTACGGCGTAGAGTCCAGCTGTTTCTTCTGCCGTGACTTCTTCGTTACAAGGGATGAAGACTGAGGCTTTGCTACAGTCATGATCAGTTACCGTCAGGATGGTGTCGTATCCTTGTGACACTGGGAGTTTAGTAATGAAGTCAAGCGCGATGGTTTCGAAGGGGAGTGCGTCTTCTTTTGGGGTGATGGGCATCAGCGGGGCCTTTGTTGGACGTGTGTTGACTTTGTGCCGTTGACATTCGGCACACCCTTGTACGTAGTTTCGGACGTCGAGTTTCAACTCCGGCCACCAATATCTTCGTTCCACCAACCTCGTTGTTCGTGCAATTCCGGGGTGTCCGTGTACCGGAGGGTCATGGTGTGCGGCGATAAGTTTTCGTTTCTCCTCCAAGGATCCGGTAATGACGTACTTCCCTTGTCTGTACCATGCTCCGTTTACGAACTTCAGTTGTTGAGGGTCTACCCAGTATCGTAGGGTGATTTCTGTTTGCGGCGGGTCTTCCGTGGCCTGCACTGTCGTTGTTCGTACGAAAATGTCTTCTGGCAGTACTACTACGTTTTCGTTATCTCGTTCTCCTTGGTCGTAGTCTGGTCGTCGGGATAGTGCGTCGGCACGGCCGTTCTTCTTTCCTGGGATGTGGTGAATTTCAAAGTTGTACTCCATGAGTTCTAGTACTTCCCTGGCAACTCTTCGGCTGATCTTCTGCGGCAGTTTCCAATATTGGAGGTTCATGTGGTCCGAGTATATTTTGATCTTGTGTGGTGATCCAGCTAGTAGTGGTCTCCAGTGTCGCAGGGCTTTGACTATTGCCAGGAGTTCTAGATCGTATATGTCGTAGTTTCTTTCTGCTTCGTTGAGCGTGGCCGAGTAGTATCCGATCGGGTGCCGTTTTCCGTCCTCCTTTTTCTGAAGTAATACTGCACCCGTGGCGAATCCCGAGGCATCCACTTCGAGTTCGAATGGGGCGTCCAGTTTTGGGTGAGCTAGTACCGGTTCTTCCGTGACTAAGGTTTTGAGTTTTTGGAATGCCTTGTCCTCTTCGTCAGTCCACTTCCATTCCGTATCCTTCCTCGTTAGTTTGTTGAGGGGTTTGGCGTGTGTGGCGAAGCCGCGAATGAAGAGTCGGTAAAAATTGCAGAAGCCCAGGAATGAGCGTACATCACGAACCTTCGTGGGTGTTGGCCAATCTTTGATACCAGAAATTTTTACCGGGTCCATGCGTGTTACCCCCTTTTCAAGGATTACCCCCAGGTAATCCATTCGTGGCTTGTGGAAGAGGCACTTTTCGAGTTTGAAGTAGAGGTCGTGTTCCATGGTGACTTGGAGTACGTCGCAGACTGCTTCTTCATGTTCTTTTTGTCCCACTGGTTCCTTGGTCGCAATGCCTATGTCGTCCATATAGACGCGTATGGTTGTCCCTTTGGCTTCATGTTTTGCGATTGTATCTCGATAGATCGTGTTCATCATGGTTTGGAAGGTCGCCGGGGAGTTAGTGAGTCCGAAATACATGACCGTAGGTTCGAAGAGCCCATACCGTGTTTTGAAAGCTGCCTTGTGTTCATCTCCTTCCTTAATGCGTACGTTGTTGTACCCCCACCTGACGTCCAGTTTTGTGTAAGTGTGTGCTTGACTGAGGTCCGTAATGAGATCTGAGATGAGGGGTAATGGGTACTGATTGCGGATGGTGACGGCGTTTATTCTTCGATAATCTTGTACTGGTCGCAGTTTCCCATCCTTCTTCTTGATGAAGAAGAAAGACGAAGCGTAAGGGGATTTGGATGGACGAATGTACCCCTTTTTTAACTGTTCGTCTAGGAATTCTTTAAGTTTGCCGTCCTCCTCTTGTGTCATGGGGTAGACCTTGCAATCGATTGCAGACGGGGTGCCTTCCTTGAACTCAATAGCGTGGTCCCAAGGTCGAGAGGGTGGAAATCGGTTGGATGCCTCTTCGCTGAAGATCTTTGCGAATTGTTGGTAAGCCGGGGGAAGTTCTACTTTTTCTTGGAACTGCTTAGCTTCGATGGCCAGTTCTGTAGCCGTAGTGCGTAGATGGCTTTCTTCCTCTAGCTCCGCTACTATAGCTTCCTTTTCTCTTTCCGTGAATGCGCTTCCTATGACGTGGTCCTCTTTGTTGGGATTGATTGATCGGATGACCACTGGGAGCATTTTTTCGTGTATGGTGGCGTATCTCCAGTTTATTGTGGGTTCGTAGGTTGCTAACCAGGGATATCCGAGTACTAGATCCTCGTTTCCGAGGTCAGTGACCAGGAAACGCATTTTTTGTCGTCGTTGGTTAGTTTGTACGTCTAGATCGATAAAGTGGGTAATACTGCCCGCTTTGTTTTCCGTGTTGTCAATATTCCATATCTTTCTGGGGTGGCTTAATTCTTGGAGCCCCAGGCCCATCTTCTTTGCGAATGAGGGGCGTATGAAGTTGTCCGTTGCTCCGGAGTCTACTAGTGTTCTGATGTCGGCCATTGCGTAATTCGTGCGAATTGAGACTGGAATTCTAAGAGATCGATAGCGAGTCATGATTACAGAATTACAATTAACCGCCCTCACCCAGGCCGATGGGTTCAGGCGTTCTGAAAACCCTCTTTCCCCCACATTTCTTGGAGGATGAGGTCTTTTACGTCATCCGTTTCTCCTGCTACTCCGGCCAACCAGTCTTTTGCTCTTTGTTGCGGAGGCGCCGTGTTTGTTGTCCGAATTTGTGTGGGCGACTCTTCTTGGGTATAATAATCTGTTTCCGCCATTCGGCTAGTAGTTGCTCGACGGCGTGGCTGTGGGCAGTTTCGTGAGAAATGTCCCATCTGGTTACAGTTGTAGCAGACAACTGTCCTCATATCTCGAGGCGGAGGCCCTCCTCCCCTTCCGTATCCTCCCCTCTGTGGTCTTGGGGTGAATGGTCTGTTAGGATCTCCGACTTCTGCCACTCTTGCGCGAGTTCGATCGGCTGAAGTGTCCATTGCGTTTGGGTCGTATCTGGGAGGGGGTGGTCCTCGCGGTGGTCCCCAATTCGGAGGTTGCGGTCTCCACCGAGGTTGGGCAGATGATGGTGGCGTCTTTGTTTTGAAGTTGTCGAGGCGTGCTTTCATATGTATGTATTGCTTTTGCCTTCGTAGTGCGCACCTCTTCCAGTCTTCGAACGTGTGTGGTTCGTCTAGTTCGTAGACTTTCATGAACAGGGCTCGTGGTAGTCCCGCGGTGAACCGATCGATGGTTTGTCGGTCGTTCAGGTTATAGTGAGCTTTTCTGGCTAGTTGCTCGAATTTGACTACGTACGCGTCGATATCCTCCCCTGTCATCTTGATCCCCTTTTGTAGTTCTGCTTGCGCTTGTTCCTCCTCGAGTATGTTCGAGAATCGTTTGGCAAATTCTGTTGCTACGTGGTTCCATAGCGTCTGAGAGTACTGGCTTACTCCTCGTCGTACTTCCTGGTTGAGCCATTCGAGAATGGACAGCGTCCATTCGCTGACGTTGATCCCTTTGACGTATCCCAGGAAGAGGAGGGATCGTCGGTATTCGTTTTGCATGATGGGGGCGTCCAAATTCATTCCCCAGTATACATGCCATTGTGTAAGGAATGCTTCGTATTTAGTACGCTCTCCATCGAATACGGTCGGGGGTTCACCTGATAGTCTGTCCGACCCGTGTCCTCCGCCCGGAGGTCCTCTGGCTGGGGGTCCTCCTGGTGGCGGTCCTCCTCCATTTGGTGGTCGACCTCCTCCCGGGAATCCTCCTCCTGTCGGGCCTTGGCCTGGGAATCCACCTGGGAGTCCTCCTGGTGGTGGGGGTGGTCCCTCTGGTGGGTCTGGGTGATCTGGTCCTATTGCCCTGAAGAGGGCTGCGTCGTCAGCCGTCATGCGATGTCCGGTGTTCGGGTTAATGGGGTTGAGGATGGACTCGGCCTCTTCCCTGATGCGTTGTACTTCCTCCATTGCTTGTGTTTCGGTTGCTGTGGCCATAGGGCTTCGGATGTGAATCTCTTCTGGTACTGTGATATGTAGTGACTCAGCTATGTGTGCCAATAAGCTCGAGTCGTCTCCCGTTCCTGGTCGTATTTCGCTTTTGGTAGCCGTGTGTTCTTCTACTGGTTCCTCGTGACTTGATTCCGAGGGTGCGCGTTCCCTAGGTGCTTCTTCTTCTTCGCTGCTACTGCTGTCTCCGTCCAATGATCCCCAGTCGTCTCCGTGGAGTTCTCTGGAATCAATATCGCAGCGGTAGTGTCTTCCTGCTGGTCTAACGACGTCCCACCGGTTGTCTATGGGGTTCCACGTAATCTCCGTCCAGCAGAAGTTGGAGTAATTGAACTCAACTGGCCTATATCTGATTGCTTCTCCTGGGAAATCTACAAAGTATCCAGTGTCTCCTCGGTATTCTCTCCACCTAGCTGCGCCTAGGAATCGTCGCGGTACTGATTGTTCTCCTCTGGTTTCGAGATTGTAGGGTCGGAAGTTTCTCCACTGATCCCTTGTAGTGAACGCCATGGTTGTATATCTTGGTCTTAATGTAACGCTACCACGGCGTTTAGTTCGACTTGAACTCGGATGAAGGCGTTCACGACTTAGCTGGTCGAGACTGCGCGCGCAGTGTCTCAGTGATTCCGTAAAATACGACTAAGGCGATCCACAAGATACGCCCTAGCAGTACTAAGGCAACTCCGGTCTGATGCACCGAAAGGGCCAGGGTCTTAGACTCGAAGGTCAAGACAGCAGAACAAGCGTCTGTAGAAACAGAAGGGATTCCTTGAAGTCCCTTTAGAAGACGAGTGAAGAGAGTGGTATTGAGAAGAAGACCAAGATGGCTCTTCTTGGTCTTCGCGCTCCACTATTTATACAGATTCTAGAGGCAGCTTTAAAACTCCTCTCGTAAGTAAAGTCCAGTAGCGTTAGTAGCTCGAACCCTACTACCGCTGTCCTAGGAATGAGTCACAGTAACTATCACATGCTACTGTAACCGTGCTGACTGATCGTAAAGTCCATGACTAATAGCGACTTACTACCGTAGTCATAACCATGTAGTAAGTGTCCGCAACAACTTCGTACCGTACTGATAAGTCCTGAAAGTCCAGCCGTGACATGCCGCTTCCACATGAATTGCGAAGAACTCTCGCACTAGCTGGCGCATCACGCCACTGTTCCATCGTTGTGGTCACCGAGCGCTACAACAAGGCACAGCGGTGGGTTTTTTTGTTATCGGTGTAGCTATAGTGACTTGAGGCTTCCTTCAAACATATACCTTTTTTTTTGATCCATTTGTATTGATACAGGTCCGAGAATAAGACCGGTCGTATCATGCGCCACTCCAGTTAGGAAACTCGAGAAGTCCTAATGAAGCCATGTCGTATGTAAATAATCGATGAATAAGAAGGCCCGGGAGTCATTATAAAGTATAAAGGAGCCCAGTGGGAGACCTTGTGTGATATGACGTATAAAGTTTGTGGTAAACATACCATACATTAAAACACCTCCCCACCTCGGACTGAAGGAGCTTTGCAATACGTCGAGTGCCGGAAATACCGGGGTACGTGGCTTGCTGAGACGAAGGGGTGTAGTCGAGCTTGTCTTGAGGATGTAGCGCGTTTTAGCTGATAGCCTTCTACTTTTATTCTTCTCCGAATCCATTTTCGTGCATGCAGAGGCCTATTCGTTCTTCATATCTTGAGACGGCTTTTTGGGCTCTGGCGAATCGTGGGGTGGGGTGTGGATGGTCGGGTGTTGCTACTGTCGGGGCGGGGCTTCAGTGATTACTTGTCGTGATTTCGCTCTTGTTGCGTGAACCTTCTTGTAGCTTGAATATGATTTGCGAGCACTATTAAGCATACGACACGCCGAGGAACCAGGTGGGGCAAAGAGCATTGTTACGTTTCGTCTCGGACTGCCCGGCCCGGTTGTGGACTCTGACGTATTCACGATGACTTGGTACGTCAAGAGTAATGTGTCATGGACTTCGGATCATGTTGCCTCGTGTTTGGATGACTGATGCTCGCTATTGTTGTACGTGATTGTGATTTGATCTGCTGACTGATGCCTCTTATTGTTGTACATGTTTCGGATTACGACGACGACTGCGCATTCTATTATTAGAGTACGCTACTTACGCTATTGGCTACCTACGAGTTCGAGCAGAGCTGGAACTAGCTCCCTTACTTGTATTTAAGTTCGTAGTACAACAGACCAGGATCCCCATCTTGGTCTTCTTCGAATACCACCACTTCTACTCGTCTTCTGTACTAGGGACTCGCAGTGTCCCTAAGTGAACTAGCTCCAGTATATCCCTCTACGACCAAGAAGGGATCCCCGTGACCGTATCTCCATCTTCCCTCGTGAATGGTAGATCAGCCGACCGTGACTTATCCACCCGGTACCACGTGTCATCTCGTATTCGAGTACCTCAACTCCCGTACCGCTCGACCAACCCATTGTTACTACATCGTCGACAACCTCGACTGGGAGTATATCTGCAAAGTCCCCAGTCCCCCTCCGAACGTTCCCGTAGAAGAGACGTTATACACCTACAGGGATTCTACAGGCACGTATTGGCCCCACCCCGCAGTCTTCCCCGAGCACTCGGACAACCACAGGTTTTACCCCCGAGGGAACCCACGTCACAACAGCGTCTAAGTCAGACCAACGTCCGTGGTAGACGTTACATTAAGACCAAGATCCTTCAACGTGGCTTCCGCAGTAACAACCCGCGATCTTTGGATCCCATTCAGACCGTATCACATAGACAGAAGAGGGGAACGCAACGTCCCTAAACAATACCTCAAAGGAGCATTTTGGCAGACAGAGCAAGGAGACCCAGGCTACGTAGTTCTTTACACTTACAAGGACGGCAAAACCGGACTCATCCCGGTAGAATTCAACTTTGACCACACTTGCTGGACAGAGATCCGGTGGGACGAACTCCACGGCAAACTACAAGTCGTCAGACCCGCAGGATCAGGCCTTCACCTCGACATTCATCAAAGCGAAGCAACTACCAGAGACCAGTGGGGACCCATCGACGGACAAGAGGAAGAACCAGTCCGCTCCCCTACTCCCAAGACACCCGCACCTTCCCCATCCTTAGGAAGCAACCCCGAAGAAATCCGCATTCTTGAAGCACAAGCGGAAGAAGAAGAAGTACAATTAGGATTACTAGCTGAGTCCATCCCCACAGACATGACCACTACAATCACCGAACAACCAACTACGTTCCAGGAACCCGCGCGTATTGGTCGCGGCGGAGGACCCCCGCCTGAAGGACACGGAGGAGGAGGCGGAGACGATGGAGGAGGAGATCCAGGGAGACCTCTCTTCACCGGACCAAACGTGTCAAGTGGAACCAAACCCAAGAAATTTATGGGCAAAGAGCCCCTCGTGTTCACTGGAGACCGCACCAAAGTTCAACAGTTCCTCACTCAATGGGAACTGTTCGTAGAGACCAACTATGACAACCCTGCGTTCACCCTCCCCTATCGAAAAGCGCTAATTTTCCTCACCTACATCCAAGGGGACCACGTTAACGAATGGGTCCTATCTACCACCAAATGGGTCAAGGCATACAAGGCCAAACATGGACCCTACGACAAGTGGATCTGGGAAGCCATCAAACTCGGCTTCCGCAACACGTTCGCCGACACACTCGAGAAGGAAAGGGCGCAACAGGACCTACAGAAAGGCTTCCAAATGGAAGGACAAGATATCGACTCTTACGTCGCCAAGTTTGAGAAAGCGGTCAGAGAAGCAGGATATCGCTTCGACGATTCCCTAGTCCTCGACAAATTTACTGGGGGACTCCCAGTAGAGCTCTATAAAAACGCATACAACTTCCACAGCCCAAATACGTACGCTCAATGGAAGACGGCCGCACTCGAGCAACAACGCAAGTGGATGCATTTGCAAACGCGTTTGGGGGGACGTAAACCCCCGGGACCCGGTAAGCCGGGCAACACCTCCCTCAGAACTTTCAACGCTCCAAATCGTCCCCAACAGCAGCGCCAGGGATGGCAGGCATTCCGGAACCACCCGGACGCCATGGACACCACTCCGGGAAGGGTCCGCGCTCGACTCGCCGGCTCTGAAGAGATCGACTACGCTCGACCTCCGTACACGTCACAAGGAGGACGCTCCCAAGGAAAAGGAGTTGTAGATATGAAGAACATCAACTGCTACAACTGTGGGAAGCTCGGACACATGTCCCGCGATTGCCGCCAACCCCGTAAGACGCGCACCAACGCGAACTGGCAGCCCCGCCAAGGAAGAGGGGCATTCATAGAAGAAGTCCAGAGCGTCCAAGACGAACCTCTGATCCAATTCGAAGATGACGGCGGCAGTAGCCGCGGCGCCCGCGCCACCACTGATACGCCGCAAGAACGGGCGACCAGCTGGATAAACGGAGTACGAAATCTTGACGATGAAGCCAGGGATTTGGTAGTTCGGGACCTATTGGGGCGAGAGGATTTTCAAAGCGCCTGAACCCAACGGCCTGGGTGAGGGCATTACGGTGTAACTCTGTGTTCATAACGCGCTATCAATCTATGCATGTTCCAGTTTCATTGCGCGCAAGTTACGCCATGGCCGACAAACGAGCATTAGTGGACTCCGGAGCCACTAACAACTTCATACATCCGGACTTCGTCAAAAGAATGAGGCTAGGCCTCAAGGAACTCGACCGCCATCGAAAGATCTGGAACATCGATGGCACGCATAACAAAGGGGGCAAGATCACCCACTGCGTGGATCTAGAAGTACAAACCAAAGGAGTCGCCAAAGAAATGCGATTCCTAGTGACCGACGTAGGAGGGGAAGACATAATACTAGGATACCCATGGTTGGCGACCTTCCAACCCGACATCCAATGGGCAACGGCCACGCTTAACGAAGCTGAGTATCCAGTCGTCCTCCGCACCACCAACCCTACAAGACCACGAATAGACCCGGTCATAGCACGACTCGTACTTGAAAAACTACTACTCCCCAACAAACAAAAGATCGAAGAACAGCTACGACGGGAATGCGACCTCGAAGATACGCGTCTGCGCGCAACAATGTCGACCGAAATGGCTATAGAAGCCAAGCAGTATACGGAGAAGAAAGCGGTCCCAGAAGAATACCAACGACACGTCAAGATCTTCAGCGAAGAAGAATCGAACCGTTTCCCGCTGTCAAAACCCTGGGATCACGCAATCGACTTCAAACCAAACGCACCGGACACGATCGACTGCAAGATCTACCCAATGAGTCAAACGGAAGACAAAGCGCTCAAGGAATGGATCGACGAGCAACTGGCCAAAGGGTACATCAGACCCTCTAAATCCCCGTACGCATCATCCTTTTTCTTCATCAAAAAGAAGGACGGAAAGCTACGCCCCGTACAGGACTACCGGAACATCAACAACTGGACTATACGCAATCAATACCCCCTCCCGCTCATCCCGGAACTCATCGCAGACCTAAGCGGAGCGTTCATATTCACCAAACTGGACATTCGCTGGGGCTACAACAACGTAAGGATCAAAGAAGGGGACCAGGAAAAAGCTGCGTTCAAGACAAAATACGGACTTTTCGAACCAACGGTAATGTTCTTCGGACTAACCAACTCTCCGGCAACCTTCCAAACTATGATGAACGAAATCTGCAAAGACCTTATCGCGTATCACGAAACGAGGGGTACGATCATCAGAGTATACATGGACGACATAGGCATAGCAACCCGATCCACGGAACAAGCACACATCGAAGCGGTACACGACATCCTGGACTTACTAGAAGAAAACGACCTATTCCTCAAACCGGAAAAATGCATCTTCCACGCACCAAGCATCGATTACCTGGGGGTAATCATTGAAAAGGGGGTGACACGCATGGACCCCATCAAAATTTCTGGCATCAAAGACTGGCCAAACCCCAAAAACGTTAAACAGGTGCGATCGTTCCTAGGCTTCTGCAACTTTTACTGCGCTTTCATCCGGAATTTTGCCACACACGCCCGTCCCCTCAACAAACTCACGCGAAAAGACACGGAATGGACATGGACGGCTACGGAACAAGAAGCGTTCGACAAAATCAAGAAGCTCGTCACGGAAGAACCAGTTCTTGCACACGCCAAACTAGAAGACCAATTTGAGCTAGAAGTAGACGCCTCCGGATTTGCAGTAGGAGCAGTACTCCTCCAACGCAAAGAGGATGGCAAGAGACATCCCATTGCATACTACTCAAACACACTCAGCACAGCGGAACGGAACTACGACATCTATGACCTGGAACTCTTGGCAATCGTGAAGGCACTTCGAAATTGGCGCCACTACCTAGCAGGATCACCGCATAAGATCAAAGTATTCTCAGACCACATGAACCTCCAGTACTGGCGCTCCCCACAAAAGATAAGCCGCCGAGTAGCACGGGAAGTACTAGAACTCTCCGAGTATGACATCGAGATTCACCACATTAAGGGAACGGCAAACGGACGAGCCGACGCCCTATCTATGTTACGCTCCGTAGGGCGCACTTCGGGAGATCGCACTCGACCGGCTTTCAAGAGGTTCCTAACGACCTAGGTGTTGACTCGCTCTTGTTCTGTCGCTTGATCTAGCGCTTGCTGTCGTTCTTGCTCGTCGATGATAAGTCCGAAACGGACAATCTGCAGGACTCGGATAGCAACGAAAAGGTAGAAGAAATGAATGACTTCGCTCGTGTACGCTGAGCTGGCACGCTCAATCAATCGGTCACGTGATGGACTAGGGGAAGGGGAACACCGCTATAGCAGAGGGGCTAACTCCGAGGTCTGCGTAGGGTACGGACGCCGCTGTAATGCTGGACTAACTCCGAGGGCACGTAGGGCAGAGAGAAGAGGAGGTGGATTGAGAGCAAAGGGGACTGGGGAACTATTCGGACTAGGTTGTACGGACTATACAAGAAGTCAAAGCTACCGTCTAAGGTCGCTTCTATGTGCTACTTATACTTGTAGGGAGAGCTATTGGAACTCAGCTGAAACCCTAATACAACTGTCACATGAATACTGCAGAAACTGTGGAACTGCGGAAAACACATGTCCAACGCCACTGATGGTGGCTGAAACATACAGTCCATGGGCGCGTCAAGCCACAGGGACAAGGCACGGGAAAGTCAATACAAATACAGTAACGGATCACAAACCAGGCACAATCGATCAACACGTTCCAATCCAGGCATAGGCTCATCTGGACTCTTCTGGTGCGTTCTAGGCCAGGTCACGTGCCAGGGTCACGTGACGGGCAATGACGTCGTCCGGCGCTAATCTTCCGGGCGTTGCGGTGGATCTTGGGGGAACATATACTGGGTGGCCAGTATAGCTGCGCGCAGGTGCAGAGCGCGACTTTGGTGGAACTTCCAGAGGCGTTCCCTAGCCTCAGCTTCTTCGGCTGCTTGCGCTTCTGCATCCAAAGGATCTTTTGCGGGACTCCATGCGACGAATTGCACTGGAGGTGAGTCACGTGGTGGCGTAGCGGCGCGTTCCGGAGGGTCGAACGTAACAATCTAGACGCCCAGACTACGACCAAGGGGAGAGAGATAACGACCAAGTCACGGTGCTACCCGATGACATCTTCGTCAGGGCCGCAGCAATAGATACGACGGAAGACCCTCTCCGAATCAACACCACCATATCGGTACAAGAAATGGAGAAAACCAACCCGGTATACGCTCAGGACAACGATAAACTCCGCCCCTGGATAGACCCACACGGACTAAAGAAGATCGAAGGCACCTGGTACAAAGATGGACGACGAGTAGTAACAGGAGGACTTCTTGAAAAACGAGAACTCATCAAAAACCATCACGACCCCCCGGTATATGGACACCCAGGAATCAGCCGAACCATCAAACTCATAGAACGATATTACTGGTGGCCAGGGCTCAGGAATGAAGTCACAGACTACGTCAAAGGATGCGCCGACTGCCAAAGGATCAAGGTCAATACCAGGGCGATCAAGGCACCGCTGCGCCCAATATTCCCCAAACCCGAAGCTATGCCCTTTGAAACCATCGCACTTGACTTCATCTGTCACGGTACGAGCTCAGCGGACTCAGATTACGGTACGAGGTTGGAAGTGAACGCTTACTATACGGTTATGACTACGATAGTAAGCGTAGATTAGTCATGGACTTGTCATCAGTCAGCAGGAGTCGTAGTAGCATGTGATAGTTACTATGACTCATTACTAGGATAGTGATACTAGGGTTCGAGCTATTATCGCTAGTAGTAGTTACCTTGGAGAGGAGCTTTAAAGCTACCTCTGGAACATGTATAAATAGTGGGTTGCGAGGACCAAGATACGCTATCTTGGTCTTCTTTCCAATACCACTCTCATCCTCTATCTCTAAGAGGGAACTCGTGGAATCCCCCTTCCTCTCGAGGGACGAACCCGCCTTTAGCCCTGACCTTCGAGTCTAGGAGTCTGGCCCTTTCGACACGACAAGTCGGAGTTGCTCTAATATTGACTGGGCGTATACTGTGGATCGCCTTAGTCGTTTTCTACGGCCTTACTGAGACACTACGAGAATACCTACGACAAGCTAAGTAGTGGACGCCTCTCTACGAGCTCAAGTCGAGCTAAACGCCGTGGTAGCGTTACATTAAGACCAAGATAGCCAACCGTGGCGTTCACTACAAGAGATCAGTGGAGAAACTTTCGAACCTACACCCTCGAAACCAGAGGAGAACGATCGGTACCGCGACGATTCCTGGGAGCCGCTAGGTGGAGAGAATACAGAGGAGACACCGGCTACTTCGTAGACTTCCCAGGAGAAGCAGTCAGATACCGACCAGTTGAGTTCAATTACTCAAACTTCTGCTGGACGGAGATTACGTGGAACCCCATAGACAACCGGTGGGACGTTGTTAGGCCAGCAGGAAGACACTACCGTTGCGACATCGACTCCAGAGAACTTCACGGAGACGACTGGGGATCGTTAGACGGTGACAGCAGCGAAGACGAGGAAGAAGCGCCTAGGGAACGCGAACCCTCGGAATCAAGCAACGAAGAACCAATAGAAGAACACACGGCCACAGAAAGCGAAGCACGACCAGGAACAGGAGACGACTCAAGCCTACTAGCACACATAGCTGAGTCGTTACATATCACAGTACTGGAAGAAATTCACATCCGAAGCCCCATGGCCACAGTAACCGAAACACAAGCAATGGAGGAAGTACAACGCATTCGGGAAGAAGCCGAATCCATCCTCAACCCTATTAATCCAAACACCGGACACCGCATGACGGCTGATGACGCAGCCCTCTTTAGGGCAATAGGACCAGATCACCCAGACCCACCGGAAGGACCACCACCACCACCAGGAGGACTCCCAGGTGGTCTCCCGGGCCAAGGCCCGACGGGAGGAGGATTCCCGGGAGGAGGTAGACCACCAAATGGAGGAGGAGGACCCCCACCGGGAGGACCCCCAACCGGAGGACATCCAGGAGGAGGACACGGGTCAGACAGACTATCAGGTGAACCCCCGACTGTATTTGATGGGGAACGCACTAAATATGAAGCATTCCTTACACAATGGCACGTGTACTGGGGGATGAACCTGGACGCCCCCATCATGCAGAACGAATACCGACGATCCCTCCTTTTCCTGGGATATGTCAAAGGAATCAACGTCAGCGAATGGACGCTGTCCATCCTCGAGTGGCTCAACCGAGAAGTACGACGGGGAGTAAGTCAATACTCCCAGACGCTATGGAACCATGTGGCGACAGAATTCGCCAAACGATTTTCGAATATACTCGAGGAAGAACAAGCCCAAGCGGAACTGCAGAAAGGAATCAAAATGACAGGAGAGGACATTGACGCGTATGTGGTCAAATTTGAGCAACTAGCCAGAAAAGCTCACTACAACCTGAACGACCGACAAACGATCGACCGATTCACCGCGGGGTTACCACGAGCCCTGTTCATGAAGGTCTACGAACTGGATGAACCACACACATTCGAAGACTGGAAGAGATGTGTGCTACGAAGACAGAAGCAATACATACACATGAAAGCACGCCTCGACAACTTCAAGACGAAAACACCACCATCATCCGCCCAACCTCGGTGGAGACCGCAACCCCCGAATTGGGGACCACCCAGGGGACCTCCTCCCCCCAGATACGACCCAAATGCGATGGATACGTCTGCCGATTGAACACGCGCACGAGTCGCGGAGGTCGGGGACCCAAACCGCCCCTTCATCCCAAGACCACAAAGAGGAGGATACGGAAGAGGAGGGGGGCCTCCACCCCGAGATATGAGGACAGTCGTCTGCTACAACTGCAACCAGACGGGACACTTCTCACGAAATTGCTCACAGCCGCGCCGCCGAACAACTGCTAGCCAAATGGCGGATACGGACTACTACACCCAGGAAGAACCACCCACGCAAGCCAGAGTAGCAAACACACTGCCACCCCAGCAAAGGGCCAAAGACTGGCTCGCAGGAGTAGCGGGAGAATCAGACGATGTAAAGGACCTTATCCTCCAGGAGATGTGGGGGAAGGAGGGTTTTCAGAACGCCTAAACCCATCGGCCTGGGTGAGGGCGGTTAATTGTAATTCTGTAATCATGACTCGCTTTCGATCTCTTAGAATTCCAGTCTCGATTCGCACGAATTACGCAATGGCCGACATTAGAACACTAGTGGACTCAGGAGCCACGGACAACTTTATACGACCCTCGTTCGCAAAAAGAATGGGTCTGGGACTACAACAACTGGAACATCCCAGAAAGATATGGAATATCGACAACACGGAAAATAAGGCGGGCAGTATCACCCACTTCATCGACCTAGAAGTACAGACTAATCAACGACGGCAAAAGATGCGTTTCCTAGTCACAGACCTAGGAAATGAAGACCTTGTACTCGGTTATCCTTGGTTGGCGACCTACGAACCGATGATAAACTGGAGGTACGCCACCATTCACGAGAAGATGCTCCCCATCGTCATTCGATCAATCAACCCCAACAAAGAAGACCACATCATCGGAAGTATCATCACCGAGGAAGAAAAGGAAGAGGCGATAGCAGAACTAGAGGAAGAAAGCCACCTACGGACCACCGCCACGGAGCTAGCCATTGAAGCTAAGCAGTTCCACGATAAAGTAGAACTTCCTCCAGCTTACCAGCAGTTCGCAAAAATCTTCAGCGAAGAAGCGTCCAACCGGTTCCCTCCATCTAGACCATGGGACCACGCCATCGAGTTCAAGGAAAGCACCCCACCGGCGATCAACTGCAAAGTCTACCCCATGACGCAAGAAGAAGACGGCAAGCTTAAGGAATTCCTAGACGAACAGCTGAAGAAGGGATATATCCGCCCATCCAAATCCCCATATGCTTCATCCTTCTTCTTCATTAAAAAGAAGGACGGAAAACTGCGACCGGTGCAAGACTACAGGAAAATCAACGCCGTCACCATCCGTAACCAATATCCCCTACCCCTCATCTCGGACCTCATCACGGACCTCAGCCAAGCACACACGTACACAAAACTCGACGTTCGATGGGGGTACAACAATGTACGCATCAAGGAGGGAGACGAACATAAAGCGGCTTTCAAGACACGGTACGGTCTCTTTGAACCCACCGTCATGTACTTCGGACTCACCAACTCCCCGGCAACGTTCCAAACCATGATGAACACCATATACCGAGATACCATCGCAAAACACGAAGTCAAGGGAACAATCATACGCGTGTACATGGACGATATTGGAATCGCGACTAGGAATCCAGCCGGGCAAAAAGAGCACGAAGAAGCAGTCCGCGACGTACTACAAGTGGCTATGGAGCACGATCTCTACTTCAAACTCGAAAAGTGCCTCTTCAACAAGCCGCGAATGGATTACCTGGGGGTAATCCTTGAAAAGGGGGTAACACGCATGGACCCGGTAAAAATTTCTGGCATCAAAGACTGGCCAACACCCACGAAGGTCCGTGATGTACGCTCATTCCTGGGCTTTTGCAATTTTTACCGACTCTTCATTCGCGGCTTCGCCACACACGCCAAACCACTCAACAAACTCACGAGAAAGGATACAGAGTGGAGATGGACGGACGAAGAGGACAAGGCGTTCCAGAAACTCAAAGCCCTGGTTACAGAAGAACCGGTACTCGCACACCCGAAACTGGACGATCCATTCGAACTCGAGGTAGACGCTTCAGGATTTGCGACCGGTGCAGTGCTGCTCCAGAAGAAAGAAGACGGCAAACGACACCCAATAGGCTATTACTCGGCCACCCTCAATGAAGCGGAAAGGAACTACGACATATACGACTTAGAACTTCTCGCAATCGTCAAAGCTCTTCGACATTGGAGACCATTACTAGCAGGATCCCCGCATAAGATCAAGATATACTCCGACCACATGAACCTCCAGTACTGGAAGCTGCCGCAAAAGATCAGCCGAAGAGTCGCCAGGGAAGTACTCGAACTCATGGAGTACAACTTCGAAATTCACCACATCCCAGGAAAGAAAAACGGTCGCGCAGACGCACTATCCCGACGACCGGACTACGACCAAGGGGAGCGAGACAACGAAAATGTAATCGTACTCCCGGAAGAGGTCTTCACACGGACAGTCACGATACAAGCGGAACAAGACCCCCCACAAGCTGAGATCGTGCTGCGATACTGGGTGGACCCTCAACAACTGAAGTCAGTAGACGGAGCATGGTACCGACAAGGGAAGTACGTCATCACGGGATCACTAGACGAAAAACGGAAGCTAATTGCCGCACACCACGATCCTCCGGTGCATGGACACCCCGGAATTGCACGAACCACAAGGCTGGTGGAAAGAAGGTACTGGTGGCCAGAGCTGAAACTGGACGTCCGCAACTTCATACAAGGATGCGCCGAATGCCAACGTCACAAGGTCAATACGCGCCCCACAAGAGCCCCACTTGTACCTATCACACCAAAGGAAGACGCCCTACCATTTGAAACCATCGCCCTCGACTTCATCACCAAGCTCCCGACGTCACAAGGGTACGACTCTATTCTGACCATAACCGATCACGACTGTAGCAAGGCCTCCGTGTTCATCCCCTGCAACGAGGAAGTTACAGCAGAAGAGACGGCCGGACTCTATGCCACCCACGTTTTCAAGCGATTTGGACTACCATCAAAGATTATCAGTGATCGAGACCCTCGATTCGCCTCCAAATTCACGCGAGAACTGTGTCGAATCTTGGGAATCCAGCAGAATATCTCCACAGCGTACCACCCCAGATGTAACGCTACCACAGCGTTTAGTTCGACTTGAACTCGGACAAGGGCGTTCACGACTTAGCTGGTAACAGACACTTGCGTAGTGTCTCAGTGATCCCGTAGAATACTACTAAGGCAACCCACAAAAGGCGCCCTATTAGTACTAAGGCAACTCCGACTTGATGCGTCGACAGGGCCAGGGTCTTAGACTCGAAGGTCAAGACTTATAAGGAAGTCGCCCCTTAGGAAGAGGAAGGTGAATGGGACTTTTAGATGAAAGACGAGTAAGAAAGTGGTATTTGAGAAGAAGACCAAGATGGCGATGCTTGGTCCTCGTGGTCCACTATATATACAGATTGCAGAGGTAGCTTTAAAGCTCCTCTTGATTGTAACGACTACTAGCGATAATAGCTCGAACCCTACTACCGCTATACTAGTAATGAGTCATGCTAGCAATCACATGCTAACACGACACGCTGACTGATCCATATGTCCATGACTAATTTCTACTTACTAACGTAGTCATAACCGTATAGTAAGAGTCCGTATGCATTCCCTTCTTCGTACCGTAAGTCCAAAAGTCCGTACGCGACATCACCCCCTTTTCAGCCGCGGCGCCCACGACGCCGGCGAAGGCGCGGACCCGACATCCAACCCGCCTGTACCTCCTCGATCCTTTCTAATGCGTTAGCCATCTCGAGGCGGAACTTACTGCGAGCCATCTCGCCCTTAATCCCCCCGAGCGCGGCGGCGAGTTGGTGGAGCCGCTGCTCCATCCTCTCAGCCTCGTGCGCGTAGGCCCTGTAACGGTGCACCTCCGCTCGGATGCTCACGTCGTGGAGCTCGCCGATGGCGCGGTCGAGGCGAGGGCGGTCGTGGTAACCGCCTGCGAATAGGGTCATGTCCTCTTGAGGGTAGACCTCCTTCCCCGTGGCCTTGATGTGGGGCTCGGCGTATAGGGGCTGCGAGTATACCTTCTCGCTGTCGGGGATGAGGCCCAACACGATGGGGTCGGCCCCCATGACAACCTGCACGTAAGCGGCCTGACGCGTCACCCCCTGGGCGTCGGTGATAGGGAAGTGGATGTAATCCTCCCCGCGGTTGTACTTGTAACCATGGGGAGGCGGGCCGAGTTCGGCGTGGCGGAGTCAGAAGAGTGGGAATGGCGGGGGTGCGTTGGCCCGCACGCCACCGCAATAGAGGGGGCGACCGTTGGTATCGCACGCGTACGGGGTTTCGCGTGGGTCGTCAGTATCGGTGGCCGTGGAAATGAGAGGGTGCTCAGCTGGGTAATGGTCCGCTAAGCTCCCTCGGACTTGTCCAAGGATTGTCTCCTCGCCTCCTCGTGTTCTCTCTTCGCCCTCATCCATTCGCACCTCCTCCGTAACGCTTCCCGACGCCTCTCCGCCGCCTTCCGTAGTTGCTCCCGCTGCCAGTTCTCCGCTGTCTCCCGCCACTTCTGCTCCTTCCACCGCTCCCAGTCGACTGTCGGCTGCGTCTTGGGCTTCTTCTTCGGCTCGATACTCGACTCGTACTGGGACAGGTCGAGATGGGGAACGCTCAAGCTCTGGGAGAGCTTGGCGAAGCCGATCAACTTCGGCCGTCGTGAATGGCACCTCGTTGATGCGTTGTCCGTCCTGGGAGAGGATCCACCAGGTGGCGGGGTTGCTGGTGTCGTCGTCGTAGGAGGCGGGGATGGTCGACTGGAGGGCATCGACGACCTCTTGATAGGTGAGAGGTCCCGCGTTTCGGGCAACCCGAGCGATGGCGTCGGCGGAAGAGGGAACGGACATTGTTGCGAATATGGAAGAGATGAGGGAGCCAGTGTGATAACGGTGAAAGGGAGATGGGGATGGGTCTTTCGTTTGTCCTGCTTTTAAGCTGCTTGCGAGCCGGGGATTCATTAATTGATACTCAGCTATTGCCTCATCTGCGAACACGTCATCCTTATCGACCCACTGATTCTCCGAGTCGGGGTACCCCTTCCACTTGATCAGGTACTGGAGTCGTTTCTTCCTGCCGAAGTGCCGATGATCCAGAACCTTCTCGACCTCGTACTCTTCTTCGCCTTCTACAAGATCCGGTGGTGGCCGCTGGAAGTTTGGTCCGTGCACGAGCGTCTCACGATAAGGCGTGAGAAGATCGATGTGAAACACGGGGTGTATGCTCCACTGCGTGGGAAGTTCCAATTGATAGTTTACCGGTGATAGGATCCGTGTGATTTTGAAGGGGCCGTGCCGCCTCGCCGCTAATTTCGGTGTTGGTTGATTGGTCCTGAGGTGTCGCCCTTCTAGCCACACATAGTCTCCGATTTGGAACTTGGGCGTATCTCGGTGTTTGACCCACATGGATTGCGCCCTTTTGATGAGATCCTGAGCTTCTTTCCGCGCCTCTCGGAACTGTTCTATTCTCGTGGTGACCTGCGGGATAGGGGATGGCTTATCGAGCCAATCAGCGCATGGGTCGTATCCCATGAGGAGGGAAAATGGGGACTTCCTTGTCGCCTCGTGGGGCCAGTTATTGTGTGCGAACTCTGCTATTGGTAGAAGGGCTTCCCAATTATCTTGACGCTCATTTGCCCAAAAGCGTAGGTACTGTTCCAGCCACTGATTGGTGCGTTCCGATTGTCCATCGGTTCTAGGGTGATAGGCCGTGGAAATGTTCTGCTGGATTCCCAAGATTCGACACAGCTCTCGCGTGAACTTGGAGGCAAATCGGGGGTCTCGATCGCTAATGATTTTTGAGGGTAGTCCAAATCGCCTGAAGACGTGGGTAACGTAGAGGCCGGCTGTTTCTTCTGCTGTGATTTCCTCGTTACAGGGAATGAAGACCGAGGCTTTGCTGCAGTCATGATCTGTCACGGTCAGGATGGAATCGTACCCTTGGGATATTGGGAGCTTGGTGATGAAGTCGAGGGCGATGGTTTCAAATGGTAGGGCGTCTTCCTTTGGCATGATAGGTATGAGTGGGGCTCTCGTGGGGCGCGTGTTGACCTTGTGACGCTGGCATTCGGCGCATCCCTGTACGAAGTTGCGGACATCGATTTTCAATTCTGGCCACCAGTATCTTCTTTCCACTAGTCTCGTAGTTCGTGCAATTCCGGGATGCCCGTGTACCGGAGGATCGTGGTGGGCAGCGATGAGTTTTCGTTTCTCGTCCAGAGATCCTGTGATGACGTACTTCCCTTGTCAGTACCATGCTCCATTTACGAACTTCAGTTGTTGAGGGTCCACCCAATACCGTAGTATGATCTCGGCTTGTGGAGGGTCTTGTTCCGCTTGTACCGTGACTGTTCGTGCGAAGACATCTTCCGGTAATACCACCACGTTCTCATTGTCCCGTTCTCCTTGGTCGTAATCGGGTCGTTGGGATAGTGCGTCCGCTCGGCCGTTCTTTTTCCCTGGGATGTGATGAATTTCGAAGTTGTATTCCATAAGCTCAAGTACTTCCCTGGCGACTCTTCTGCTTATCTTTTGTGGCAGTTTCCAGTATTGGAGGTTCATGTGATCGGAGTAGATCTTGATCTTATGCGGTGATCCAGCCAGCAGTGGTCTCCAGTGTCTGAGGGCTTTGACAATTGCGAGGAGCTCTAGGTCGTAAATGTCGTAATTCCGCTCCGCTTCGTTGAGTGTTGCCGAGTAGTATCCTATTGGGTGTCGTTTGCCGTCTTCCTTTTTCTGGAGTAGCACTGCACCGGTTGCGAATCCTGAGGCGTCCACTTCGAGTTCAAACGGGTCGTCTAGTTTTGGATGCGCGAGTACCGGTTCTTCTGTGACCAAGGTTTTGAGTTTACGGAATGCCTTGTCTTCTTCGTCTGTCCATCTCCACTCCGTGTCTTTCCTCGTGAGTTTGTTGAGTGGTTTGGCGTGTGTGGCGAAGCCGCGAATGAAGAGTCGGTAAAAATTGCAGAAGCCTAGGAATGAGCGGACGTCACGGACCTTGGTTGGCGTGGGCCAATCTTTGATGCCTGAAATTTTTACCGGGTCCATGCGTGTTACCCCCTTTTCAAGGATTACCCCCAGGTAATCCATTCGCGGCTTGTTGAAGAGGCACTTTTCGAGTTTGAAGTAGAGATCGTGTTCCATGGCCACTTGTAGCACGTCGCGGACCGCTTCTTCGTGTTCCTTTTGCCCGGCCGGATGCCTAGTTGCGATGCCGATGTCATCCATGTATACGCGTATAATTGTTCCCTTGGCTTCGTGTTTTGCGATGGTGTCTCGGTAGATAGTGTTCATCATGGTTTGAAACGTCACCGGGGAATTGGTGAGTCCGAAGTACATGACTGTGGGTTCGAAGAGACCATACCGTGTTTTGAATGCCGCTTTGTGTTCGTCACCTTCTCTAATGCGTACGTTGTTGTATCCCCATCTGACATCCAGCTTGGTGTAAGTGTGAGCTTGGCTGAGGTCGGTGATAAGATCTGAGATAAGTGGCAGCGGGTATTGGTTGCGGATGGTGACGGCATTGATCTTCCGGTAGTCCTGTACTGGTCGTAGTTTTCCGTCCTTTTTCTTTATAAAGAAGAAGGACGAGGCGTATGGAGACTTGGATGGGCAGATGTATCCCTTCTTCAGTTGCTCGTCTAGGAATTCTTTGAGCTTGCCATCTTCCTCTTGCGTCATGGGGTAGACTTTGCAGTCGATCGCTAGTGGCGTGCCTTCCTTGAATTCGATTGCGTGGTCCCATGGTCGAGAAGGAGGGAATCGGTTGGACGCTTCCTCGTTGAAGATCTTTGCAAACTGGCGGTAAGTGGCTGGGAGTTCAACTTTATCGTGGAACTGCTTAGCTTCGATAGCTAATTCCGTGGCCGTGGTGCGTAGATGGGTTTCTTCCTCCAGTTCCGCTACTATGCTTTCCTTCTCTTCCGTGGTGATGCTTCCTATAACGTGATCCTCTTTGTTGGGATTGATGGATCGGATAACGACAGGGAGCATTTTCTCGTGTATGGTAGCGTATCTCCAGTTTATTGTGGGTTCGTAGGTGGCTAGCCAGGGATAGCCGAGTACAAGATCTTCGTTTCCGAGATCGGTGACTAGGAAACGCATCTTTTGTTGTCGCTGGTTAGTTTGCACGTCCAGATCCACAAAGTGGGTGATACTGCCCGCTTTGTTCTCCGTGTTGTCAATGTTCCATATTTTCCTGGGATGTTCCAGTGTTTGGAGTCTGAGGCCCATTCGCTTCGCAAATGAAGGGCGTATGAAGTTGTCCGTTGCTCCGGAGTCTACTAGTGTTCTGATGTCGGCCATTGCGTAATTCGTGCGAATCGAGACTGGAATTCTAAGAGACCGATAGCGAGTCATGATTACAGAATTACAATTAACCGCCCTCACCCAGGCCGATGGGTTCAGGCGTTCTGAAAACCCTCCTTCCCCCACATTTCTTGGAGGATGAGATCCTTTACATCGTCCGATTCTCCGGCTACTCCTGCCAGCCAGTCTTTGGCCCTTTGTTGCGGTGGTGCTGAGTTTGCTGCTCTGACTTGCGCGGGAGGTTCTTCTTGCGTGTAGTAATCAGTGTCTGCCATTCGACTGGTGGTTGCTCGACGGCGTGGCTGTTGGCAATTGCGTGAGAAGTGCCCGGTCTGGTTACAATTGTAGCAGACTACTGTCCTCATGTCTCGAGGTGGTGGGCCTCCTCCTCGTCCATATCCTCCTCTTTGTGGTCTTGGGACGAAGGGGCGGTTCGCATCTCCGACTTCAGCGACTCGTGCCCGCATTCGGTCTGCTGAGGTATCCATGGCATTTGGATCGTACCTAGGAGGCGGTGGTCCCCGTGGTGGTCCCCAGTTGGGGACTTGTGGCCTCCATCGGGGTTGCGCTGATGATGGTGGGGTTTTTGTTTTGAAATTGTCGAGGCGTGCTTTCATATGGATGTACTGTTTCTGTCTTCTCAGTGCGCATCTTTTCCATTCCTCGAAGGTGTGGGGTTCGTCTAGTTCGTAAACTTTAGTGAACAGGGCTCGTGGTAGTCCCGCCGTGAAGCGGTCGATCGTTTGTCGGTCGTTTAAGTTGTAGTGAGCTTTTCTGGCTAGTTGCTCGAATTTAACCACGTACGCGTCAATATCCTCCCCCACCATTTTGATTCCTTTTTGTAGCTCTGCTTGAGCTTGTTCCTCTTCGAGGATGTTTGAGAACCGTTTGGCGAATTCTTCCGCTACGTGGTTCCATAGGGTCTGGGAGTATTGACTTACTCCTCATCGTATTTCGCGGTTTAGCCATTCGAGAATGGACAACGTCCATTCACTAACATTGACCCCCTTGACGTATCCCAAGAAGAGGAGGGATCGCCGATACTCGTTTTGCATGATTGGGGCGTCCAGGTTCATTCCCCAGTATACGTGCCATTGTGTGAGGAAGGCTTCGTATTTAGTACGATCTCCATCGAAAACTGTCGGGGGTTCACCTGATAGTCTGTCCGATCCATGTCCTCCGCCTGGAGGTCCTCCTGTCGGTGCTCCTCCTACCGGTGGTCCTCCTCCGCCCGGTGGTCGTCCTCCTCCCGGGAATCCTCCGCCTGTGGGTCCTTGTCCCGGGAATCCTCCGGGGAGTCCTCCGGGTGGTGGTGGAGGTCCTTCTGGTGGGTCTGGGTGGTCTGGTCCTATTGCTCGGAAGAGCGCTGCGTCGTCTGCGGTCATTCGGTGTCCGGTGTTTGGGTTGATTGGGTTGAGGATGGTTTCTGCCTCTTCCCTGATACGCTGTACTTCTTCCATGGCTTGCGTTTCCGTTGCTGTGGCCATGGGACTTCGAATGTGAATTTCTTCTGGTACCGTAATGTGTAAGGACTCAGCTATGTGTGCCAGTAGGCTGGCGTCGTCTCCTGTTCCTGGTCGCACTTCGCTTTCTGTGGCGGTGTGCTCTTCGGCGTGTTCTTCGTGACTTGATTCTGACGGGGCTTGCTCTCTGGGTTGCTCTCCTTCCCGTTCTTCGTCGCTGCTGCTGCTGTCTCCGTCTAGTGATCCCCAGTCGTCTCCGTGAAGTTCCCTTGAGTCGATATCACAGCGGTAATGTCTTCCAGCTGGTCTAACGACGTCCCACCGATTGTCTATCGGGTTCCACGTAATTTCTGTCCAACAAAAGTTCGAGTAGTTGAACTCGACTGGGCGGTATCTGATTGCTTCCCCGGGGAAGTCTACGAAATAGCCGGTGTCTCCTCGGTATTCTCTCCACCTGGCTGCGCCTAGGAATCGTCGCGGTACTGATCGTTCTCCTCTTGTTTCAAGGCTGTAGGGTCGAAAGTTTCTCCACTGGTCTCTTGTTGTGAACGCCACGGTTGGCTATCTTGGTCTTAATGTAACGCTACCACAGCGTTTAGTTCGACTTGAACTCGGACAAGGGCGTTCACGACTTAGCTGGTAACAGACACTCGCGTAGTGTCTCAGTGATCCCGTAGAATACTACTAAGGCAACCCACAAAAGGCGCCCTATTAGTACTAAGGCAACTCCGACTTGATGCGTCGACAGGGCCAGGGTCTTAGACTCGAAGGTCAAGACTTATAAGGAAGTCGCCCCTTAGGAAGAGGAAGGCGAATGGGACTTTTAGATGAAAGACGAGTAAGAAAGTGGTATTTGAGAAGAAGACCAAGATGGCGATGCTTGGTCCTCGTGGTCCACTATATATACAGATTGCAGAGGTAGCTTTAAAGCTCCTCTTGATTGTAACGACTACTAGCGATAATAGCTCGAACCCTACTACCACTATACTAGTAATGAGTCATGCTAGCAATCACATGCTAACACGACGCGCTGACTGATCCATATGTCCATGACTAATTTCTACTTACTAACGTAGTCATAACCGTATAGTAAGAGTCCGTATGCATTCCCTTCTTCGTACCGTAAGTCCAAAAGTCCGTACGTGACACCAGAACCGACGGACAATCGGAACGCACCAATCAGTGGTTGGTGTAACGCTACCACAGCGCTTAGCTCGACTTGAGCTCGTGCAAGGGCGTTCACGACTTAGCTGGTGGACGATATACGCGTAGCGTCTCGATAATCCCGTAGAATACTACTAAGGCGATCCAAAGTATACGTCCTAGCAGTACAAAGGCAACTCCGACTTGCCGCGTCGAAAGGGCCAGGGTCTTAAACTCGAAGGTCAAGACTGAGTGACGAGGGTTTCCCCTTAGAGATAGGGAGGCTTGAAAGCCTTAGTAGAAGACGAGTGACAGAGTGGTATTTGAGAAGAAGACCAAGATGCCTTATCTTGGTCTTCGCGGTCCACTATTTATACACATTGTAGAGGCAGCTTTAAAGCTCCTCTGGAACGTAACAACTAATGGCAATAGTAGCTCGAACCCTACTATCGCTGTACTAGTAATGAGTCATGCTAGCAATCACATGCTAGCACGACTCGCTGACTGATCCTACTTGTCCATGACTAATTTCTACTTACTACCGTAGTCATAACCGTATAGTAAGCGTCCACTTCAACTTCGTATCGTAAAGTGAGTCCTTCTAGCTCATACCGTAACATCACCCCCTTTTCAGGAGCGACGCCCACGTCGCCGGTGGTCGCCGGTTCCTCCCATCCACCCTGCCTGTACTTCCTCGATTCTGTCCATCGCGTTTGCCATCTCCAACCTGAATTTGCTGCGGGTCAGCTCTCCCTTGATGCCCCCCAACGCGGCGGCTAGCTGATGGAGCCATTGCTCCATTTGCTCTGCCTCGTACGCGTATGACCGATACCGGTGGAGCTCGGCCTTGAGGCTCACGTCGTGCAGCTCATTGACGGCGCGATCGACGCGAGGGCGGTCGTGATATCCGCCGGCGAAGATCATGAGGTCCTCTTGAGGATAATGGGGCTTACCTCGGGCCCGGACCTGTGGCTCTGCGTAGAGCGGCTTCGTGTACACCTTTTCGCTGTCCTCCGTCAACCCTAGAACCAGGGGGTCCGTGTTCATGATGACCTGAACGAACGCGGCCTGGCGGGTACGCCCTTCGCCGTCGGTGATGGGGTAGTGGACGAAGTTCTCCCTGCGATTGTGTTTGTAGCCGTGAGGGGCAGGCCCTAGGGCTCGGTGTCGTAGTTGGAGGAGAGGGAAGAGGGGAGGAGCATCTGCTCGAACTCCGCCTCGGTACAGGGGGCGCCCGGAGGTGTCGCAGGCGTAGGGGGTCTCGTTGGGGTTGTCAGTGTCGGTGGCAGTGACAATGAGCGGGTGCTCATCTGGGTAGTAGTCCTGGAGGCTTCCTCTCGCCTGCTCCAGTATCGTCTCATGCGCTCCACGGCGCCGGCCTTCCTCCTTGCCATCATCTCCGACCGCCGTTCGGTCGCCCTCTGAAGCTGCTCCCGCTTCCACGCCCTCGCTACCTCCAGCCACTGCTTCTCCCGCTTCCACTCTTGCCATCGTAACGTCGCTGGTGATGGGCTCTTCCACCCATTGCTCGACTCGGACCGGGAGAGGTCGAGGTGAGGACACCTCACTGTTGCAGAGAGTTGCGCGAAGCCGATCAACTTCAGGCGTCGTGAGGGGGGTCCGGTTGAGGCGCTGGCCGTCGGCGGTGACCAGCCACCAGCTGGCGGGGTTGCTGGTGTCGGGGGTGTGCTCGGCGGGGACGAGGCTTTGAAGGGCGTCGAGGAGCTCTTGGTGGGTGATGGGGCTCGTGTTTGAGGCAACACGAGCGATGGCGTCGGCGGCAGTGGGAATAGACATTGTGGTGAGTATGGAGTGAAGGAAGCCAGGATGTGACGAGAGGAGTGATGGGGGTTTCGACGCGATCCTTCGAGTTCTTAAGTCTCTCGTCGTGCGGGGATTCAATTGGTGATACTCAGCTATGGCTTCTTCCGCGAATACGTCGTCCTTGTCGACCCACTGGTTTTCCGAGTCGGGATACCCTTTCCATTTGATCAGGTACTGAAGGCGTTTCTTTCTGCCGAAGTGCCGGTGGTCCAGAACCTTTTCGACTTCGTATTCTTCTTCTCCTTCTACCAGATCCGGTGGGGGACGTTGGAAATTTGGTCCGTGTACGAGCGTCTCGCGGTAGGGCGTGAGAAGATCGATGTGAAACACCGGATGGATACTCCACTGCGTGGGGAGCTCCAGTTGATAGTTCACCGGTGATAAGGCTCGTGTGATCTTAAAAGGGCCGTGCCGTCGTGCCGCTAGTTTTGGCGTTGGTTGGTTGGTCCGTAGGTGTCGCCCTTCCAGCCACACATAGTCTCCGACTCGGAGTTTGGGCGTGTCTCGGTGTTTTACCCACATTGATTGTGCCTTTTTGATGAGATCCTGGGCTTCTCTTCGTGCTTCTCGGAATTGTTCTATCCTCGTGGTGACCTGTGGGATAGGGGATGGCTTATCAAGCCAATCAGCGCGTGGGTCGTATCCCATAAGGAGGGAGAACGGGGACTTCCTTGTCGCCTCGTGGGGCCAGTTATTGTGCGCGAATTCTGCGATGGGTAGAAAGGCCGCCCAGTTATCTTGACGCTCGTTTGCCCAGAAACGTAGGTACTGTTCCAACCACTGATTGGTTCGTTCCGACTGTCCGTCGGTCCTGGGGTGATAGGCCGTGGAGATGTTCTGCTGAATTCCCAAGATCCGGCATAGTTCTCGTGTGAACTTTGAGGCAAATCGGGGATCTCGGTCGCTGATGATTTTCGACGGCAGTCCGAATCGCTTGAAGACATGGGTGGCGTAAAGTCCGGCTGTTTCTTCTGCCGTGATTTCCTCGTTACACGGGACGAAGATTGAGGCTTTGCTGCAGTCGTGGTCGGTTACCGTCAAAATGGAGTCGTAGCCTTGTGACGTTGGGAGTTTGGTGATGAAGTCTAGGGCTATTGTTTCGAACGGCAAGGCGTCTTCTTTTGGTGTGATAGGTACGAGCGGGGCTTTCGTGGGACGCGTATTGACCTTGTGGCGTTGGCATTCGGCGCATCCCTGTACGTAGTTGCGGACGTTGAGTTTCAGTTCTGGCCACCAGTACCTTCGTTCTACTAGTCTTGTAGTTCGTGCGATTCCGGGGTGTCCGTGCACCGGGGGGTCGTGGTGTGCGGCGATTAGTTTCCGTTTTTCATCTAGGGATCCCGTGATAACGTACTTTCCTTGTCGGTACCATGTTCCGTTTACAAGTTTCAGTTGCTGGGGGTCCACCCAGTACCGTAGTACGATCTCAGTTTGTGGGGGGTCTTGTTCCGCTTGTACTGTGGTTGTTCGTGCAAATACGTCTTCTGGTAACACGATCACGTCTTCGTTGTCTCGTTCTCCCTGGTCGTAGTCGGGTCGCCGGGATAATGCGTCCGCACGACCATTTTTCTTTCCTGGGATGTGATGAATTTCGAAGTTGTATTCCATGAGCTCAAGTACTTCCCTGGCGACTCTTCTGCTTATCTTTTGCGGCAATTTCCAGTACTGGAGGTTCATGTGGTCGGAGTAGATTTTGATCTTATGTGGTGATCCTGCCAGCAGTGGTCTCCAGTGTCTAAGGGCTTTGATGATTGCGAGGAGTTCCAGGTCGTAAATGTCGTAGTTTCGCTCCGCTTCATTGAGCGTGGCCGAGTAGTAGCCTATGGGGTGTCGTTTTCCATCTTCTTTCTTCTGGAGCAGTACTGCACCAGTCGCGAATCCCGAGGCATCTACCTCCAGTTCGAATGGGTCGTCCAGCTTCGGGTGTGCGAGTACTGGTTCTTCCGTGACTAGTGCCTTGAGTTTCCGGAACGCCTTGTCCTCTTCGTCTGTCCACCTCCACTCCGTGTCCTTTCGCGTAAGTTTGTTGAGTGGTTTTGCGTGTGTAGCGAAGCCGCGGATGAAGAGTCGGTAAAAATTGCAGAAGCCCAAAAATGATCGGACGTCGCGGACTTTTGTGGGTGTTGGCCAGTCTTTGATGCCGGAAATTTTTACCGGGTCCATGCGTGTTACCCCCTTTTCAAGGATTACCCCCAGGTAATCCATTCGCGGCTTATTGAAGAGGCACTTCTCGAGTTTGAAGTAGAGGTCGTGTTCTAGGGCTACTTGTAGTACGTCGCAGACTGCTTCTTCGTGTTCTTTTTGTCCTGCCGGGTTCCTGGTTGCAATGCCTATGTCGTCCATATAGACTCGTATAATCGTCCCCTTAGCTTCGTGTTTTATGATGGTGTCTCGGTAGATTGCGTTCATCATTGTTTGGAAGGTTGCCGGAGAGTTGGTGAGTCCGAAGTACATGACCGTAGGTTCGAAGAGTCCGTACCGTGTTTTGAAAGCTGCTTTGTGTTCATCCCCTTCCTTGATGCGTACGTTGTTGTATCCCCATCGGACGTCCAGTTTCGTGTAAGTGTGCGCTTGACTAAGGTCTCCGATGAGATCCGAGATGAGGGGTAGAGGGTATTGATTGCGGATAGTGACGGCGTTGATCTTTCTGTAGTCTTGTACTGGTCGTAGCTTCCCATCCTTTTTCTTGATGAAGAAGAAGGAGGACGCATAGGGGGACTTAGATGGACGTATGTATCCCTTCCTCAGCTGTTCGTCTAGGAATTCCTTGAGTTTAGCGTCTTCTTCTTGCGTCATGGGGTAAACTTTGCAGTCAATCGCCGGCGGGGTTCCTTCCTTGAATTCGATAGCGTGATCCCATGGTCTGGAAGGGGGGAATCGATTAGACGCTTCTTCACTGAAGATCTTTGCGAATTGTTGGTAAGTCGGGGGAAGTTCTACTTTATCGTGGAACTGCTTAGCTTCGATAGCCAGTTCCGTGGCCGTAGTATGCAGGCGACTTTCTTCTTCTAATTCGGCTACCGCGTCTTCCTTTTCGTTGGTGGTGATGTTCCCTATCACGTGATCTTCTTTCTTGGGATTGATGGATCGTATGACGACTGGAAGCATCTTTTCGTGTATGGTGGCGTATCTCCAGTTGATCGTAGGTTCGTATGTTGCTAGCCAAGGATATCCTAGTACCAGGTCTTCGTTTCCTAGGTCTGTGACCAGGAAGCGCATCTTTTGCCGTTGCTGGTTAGTTTGTACTTCTAGATCGATGAAATGGGTGATACTGCCCGCTTTGTTTTCCGTGTTGTCTATGTTCCATATTTTTCTGGGGTGGTCCAATTTCTGGAGTCCTAGACCCATCCTTCGTGCGAAGGAGGGACGTATGAAGTTGTCCGTGGCTCCGGAGTCCACTAATGTTCTGATATCGGCCATTGCGTAATTCGTTCGGATCGAGACTGGAATTCTAAGAGATCGATAGCGAGTCATGATTACAGAATTACAATTAACCGCCCTCACCCAGGCCGATGGGTTCAGGCATTCTGAAAACCCTCCTTTCCCCACATTTCCTGGAGGATGAGATCTTTTACGTCGTCCGATTCTCCCGCTACTCCTGCCAACCAGTTCTTGGCCCTTTGCTGCGGAGGTACGGAACCTGTTGCTCGGGCTTGTGCGGGCGCCTCCTCCTGTGCATAGTAGTCGGTGTCCGCCATCCGGCTGGTAGTTGCTTGACGGCGTGGCTGTTGGCAGTTGCGTGAGAAGTGTCCTGTCTGATTACAGTTGTAGCAGACGACTGTCCTCATGTCTCTAGGCGGAGGGCCTCCACCTCTTCCGTATCCCCCTCGTTGCGGCCTGGGAATAAACGGCCTGTTGGGGTCTCCTACTTCAGCTACTCGGGCGCGTGTTCGGTCCGCGGAGGTGTCCATGGCATTGGGATCGTATCTGGGCGGCGGTGGCCCTCTTGGCGGTCCCCAGTTAGGGGGTTGCGGTCTCCATCGTGGTTGGGCAGAGGAGGGGGGCGTTTTGGTCTTGAAATTGTCTAGACGCGCTTTCATGTGTATATACTGCTTCTGCCTTCGCAGCGCGCATCTTTTCCAGTCTTCGAAGGTGTGCGGTTCGTCTAGTTCATAGACCTTCATGAATAGGGCTCGTGGTAGCCCCGCGGTGAACCGGTCGATCGTTTGCCGGTCGTTCAGATTATAATGAGCTTTTCTGGCTAGTTGCTCAAATTTGACCACGTACGCGTCAATGTCCTCTCCCGTCATCTTGATTCCCTTCTGTAGTTCCGCTTGTGCTTGTTCTTCCTCGAGTATGTTCGAGAATCGTTTGGCGAATTCGGTGGCTACGTGATTCCACAGTGTCTGGGAGTATTGACTTACTCCTCGTCGTACTTCTCGATTAAGCCATTCGAGGATGGACAACGTCCATTCGCTAACATTGATTCCTTTGACGTACCCCAAAAAGAGGAGCGATCGTCGGTATTCGTTTTGCATGATGGGGGCGTCGAGATTCATCCCCCAGTACACGTGCCATTGTGTAAGGAATGCCTCATATTTAGTGCGGTCCCCATCGAATACGGTCGGGGGTTCACCTGATAGCCTGTCCGATCCGTGTCCTCCTCCTGCAGGGATGCCTCCTCCTGGTGGTCCTGGTGGTCCTGGTGGTCCTCCTCCTGGTGGTCTTCCTCCTCCTGGGAATCCTCCTCCTGTTGGTCCTTGACCCGGGAGTCCGCCGGGTAGTCCGCCGGGTGGTGGTGGTGGCCCTTCTGGTGGGTCCGGGTGGTCTGGTCCTATTGCTCGGAATAGCGCTGCGTCGTCTGCGGTCATTCTATGTCCCGTATTTGGATTGATGGGGTCGAGGATGGCTTCGGCTTCCTCTCTGATGCGTTGTACTTCTTCCATTGCTTGTGTCTCGGTGATTGTAGCCATGGGGCTTCGAACGTGAATTTCCTCCGGGACTGTGATGTGTAGGGACTCAGCTATGTGTGCTAGTAGGCTCGAATCGTCCCCTGTTCCTGGTCGTGTTTCACTTTCTGTGGCGGTGCGTTCCTCCGCTTGTTCTTCGTGACTTGACTCCGAGGGTGCTTGTTCTCTGGGTCTTTCCTCTTCGTCTGCTTCGTTGCTTTCGTCGCTGCTGCTGCTATCTCCGTCTAATGATCCCCAGTTGTCTCCGTGGAGTTCCCTTGAGTCTATGTCACAGCGGTAGTGTCTTCCGGCTGGTCTGACAACGTCCCACCGATTGTCTATCGGATTCCACGTAATTTCTGTCCAACAGAAGTTCGAGTAATTGAACTCAACTGGTCGGTATCTGATTGCTTCCCCTGGGAAGTCTACGAAGTATCCGGTGTCTCCTCGGTATTCTCTCCACCGGGCTGCGCCTAGGAATCGTCGCGGTACTGATCGTTCTCCTCTGGTTTCAAGATTGTAGGGTCGGAAGTTTCTCCACTGGTCTCTTGTTGTGAACGCCACGGTGGTTATCTTGGTCTTAATGTAACGCTACCACAGCGCTTAGCTCGACTTGAGCTCGTGCAAGGGCGTTCACGACTTAGCTGGTGGACGATATACGCGTAGCGTCTCGATAATCCCGTAGAATACTACTAAGGCGATCCAAAGTATACGTCCTAGCAGTACAAAGGCAACTCCGACTTGCCGCGTCGAAAGGGCCAGGGTCTTAAACTCGAAGGTCAAGACTGAGTGACGAGGGTTTCCCCTTAGAGATAGGGAGGCTTGAAAGCCTTAGTAGAAGACGAGTGACAGAGTGGTATTTGAGAAGAAGACCAAGATGCCTTATCTTGGTCTTCGCGGTCCACTATTTATACACATTGTAGAGGCAGCTTTAAAGCTCCTCTGGAACGTAACAAATAATGGCAATAGTAGCTCGAACCCTACTATCGCTGTACTAGTAATGAGTCATGCTAGCAATCACATGCTAGCACGACTCGCTGACTGATCCTACTTGTCCATGACTAATTTCTACTTACTACCGTAGTCATAACCGTATAGTAAGCGTCCACTTCAACTTCGTATCGTAAAGTGAGTCCTTCTAGCTCATACTGTAACAGTTGGAGCAATACCTACACTTCTGGGCAAACGAGCGTCAAGATAACTGGACGGCCCTTCTGCCAATAGCAGAGTTCGCGCATAACAACTGGCCCCACGAGGCAACAAGGAAGTCCCCGTTCTCCCTTCTCATGGGATACAACCCACGCGCTGATTGGCTCGATAAGCCATCCCCTATCCCACAGGTCACCACGAGGATAGAACAATTCCGAGAAGCACGGAAGGAAGCTCAAGATCTTATCAAAAAGGCACAATCCATGTGGGTCAAACACCGAGACACGCCCAGGCTCCAAGTGGGAGACTATGTATGGCTAGAGGGACGACATCTCCGGACCAATCAGCCAACGCCGAAGTTGGCGGCAAGACGACACGGTCCCTTCAAGATCACGAGGGTCCTATCACCGGTAAACTATCAATTGGAACTCCCCACGCAGTGGAGCATACACCCCGTATTCCACATCGATCTTCTCACACCTTATCGCGAGACGATCATGCATGGGTCAAATTTCCAGCGGCCACCACCGGACCTAGTAGAAGGAGAAGAGGAATACGAGGTCGAGAAGGTTCTAGACCATCGGCACTTCGGCAGGAAGAAACGCCTCCAGTACCTGATCAAGTGGAAGGGGTACCCCGACTCGGAGAATCAGTGGGTCAATAAGGGTGACGTGTTTGCAGATAAGGCAATAGCTGAGTATCAATTATTGAATCCCCGACTCGCAAGCAGCTTAAAAGTAGGACAAACGAAAGATCCATCCCTATCCCCCCTTCACTATCATCACACTGGCTCCCTCATCTCTTCCATACTCGCAACAATGTCTGTTCCCTCTTCCGCCGACGCCATCGCTCGAGTTGCCAGTAACACGGGCCCCGTCACCTATCAAGAGCTCTGCAATGCTCTCCAGTCCACCGTCCCGGCCAGCTACACCGACGGGACCAGCAACCCCGCCACCTGGTGGATCCTCTCACAAGACGGACAGCGCATCAACGAGGTCCCCTTCACGACGGCCGAAGTTGATCGGCTTCGCGCAGCTCTCCCAGAGTCTGTGCCTACCTCACCTCGACCTCTCCCAGTACGAGTCGAGTACAGCGTCGAAGACGAGGCCCAAGACGCAAGCCACGGTCGACTGGGAGCAGTGGAAGGAGCAGCGATGGAGGCGAGTAGCGGAGGATTGGCAGCGGGAACAGCTGCGGAAGGCGGCCGAGCGGAGGCGAGAAGCGCTTCGGAGGCGACGAGAGTGGATGCGGGAGAGGAAGGAGCGTCAAGAGGCGAGGAGACAGTCCTCGGACAAGTCCGGGGAAGCTTAGCGGATCACTACCCAGCTGAGCACCCCCTCATCTCCACCGCCACGGACACTGACAACCCCGCCGAGACCCCCTACGCCTGCGACACCCGTGGGCGTCCCCTGTACCGAGGAGGCGTGCGAGCCGACGCACCCCCTCCGTTCCCTCTTTTCCGACTGCGACACTCCACCATGGGGCCGCCACCTCATGGGTACCGCTACAACCGGGGCGAAGACTTCATTCACTACCCCATCACCGACGGACAAGGGCGGACGCGCCAGGCCGCGTACGTCCAAGTCATTCTGGGCTCCGACCCCATCGTACTCGGCCTAGTGGAGGACAGCGAGAAGGTCTACTCGCAACCCCTCTACGCCGAGCCTCACGTCAAGGCCACCGGAAAAGAGCAGTACCCTCAAGAGGACATGAGCCTCTTCGCCGGCGGTTACCACGACCGCCCCCGCCTCGACCGCGCGATCAACGAGCTCCACGACGTGAGCTTGAAGGCGGAGGTCCATCGCTACCGGGCCTACGCGTACGAGGCCGAGCGGATGGAGCAGCGGCTTCATCAGCTTGCCGCCGCGCTCGGTGGGGTCAAGGGGGAGTTGGCGCGCAGTAAGTTCCGGTTGGAAATGGCTAACACATTGGAGAGAATCGAGGAGGTACAGGACGGCTGGATGACGGGCCCTCGCCTTCGCCGGCGTCGTGGGCGCCGCGGCTGAAAAGGGGGTGATGTCACGGTACGAGCTCAGCGGACTCAGATTACGGTACGAGGTTGGAAGTGAACGCTTACTATACGGTTATGACTACGATAGTAAGCGTAGATTAGTCATGGACTTGTCATCAGTCAGCAGGAGTCGTAGTAGCATGTGATAGTTACTATGACTCATTACTAGGATAGTGATACTAGGGTTCGAGCTATTATCGCTAGTAGTAGTTACCTTGGAGAGGAGCTTTAAAGCTACCTCTGGAACATGTATAAATAGTGGGTTGCGAGGACCAAGATACGCTATCTTGGTCTTCTTTCCAATACCACTCTCATCCTCTATCTCTAAGAGGGAACTCGTGGAATCCCCCTTCCTCTCGAGGGACGAACCCGCCTTTAGCCCTGACCTTCGAGTCTAGGAGTCTGGCCCTTTCGACACGACAAGTCGGAGTTGCTCTAATATTGACTGGGCGTATACTGTGGATCGCCTTAGTCGTTTTCTACGGCCTTACTGAGACACTACGAGAATACCTACGACAAGCTAAGTAGTGGACGCCTCTCTACGAGCTCAAGTCGAGCTAAACGCCGTGGTAGCGTTACATCATCACTAAACTTCCAGAAGCACAGGGCTGCGATACGATCCTCACGATAACGGATCACGACTGCACAAAGATGTCCCTGTTCATCCCATGCCAAGAAGAGATATCGGCCGAAGGCACAGCCGCATTATACGTCAAACACGTGTTCCCCAGATTCGGCCTACCCGGAAAGATCATCAGCGATAGGGACCCCCGGTTTGCATCAAAGTTCACACGCGAGTTGTGCAAAATTCTAGGCATCGAACAGAACATCTCCACAGCCTATCACCCCCGCACTGATGGGCAATCGGAACGTACGAACCAATGGCTAGAGCAATACTTACAATTCTGGGTCAACGAACGACAGGATGATTGGATACACTATCTCCCCATGGCTGAGTTTACCCACAACAATTGGCCTAGCGAAACCACTAAGGAATCTCCTTTCCAGCTCCTTATGGGGTATAACCCCCGCGCTGATTGGACCGATAGGCCATCACCGATCCCGCAGGTGGCACTCAGGGTCAAACAATTTAAGGAACTCCGACAACGCGCGCAGTCACTGATGATCAAAGCGCAAGCAGGGATGGATCAAGGCCAAAGATACGCCCAAGTTCCAAATCGGAGATCAAGTATGGCTAGAAGGACGCCACTTACGCACGCACCAACCAACAGGCAAAACTAGCGGCACTGACGCCACGGCCCCTTCAAGATTGTTCAGGTGATGTCCGCAGTCAATTACCGCCTGGAACTTCCCACGCAGTGGCAGATCCACCCAGTGTTCCATGTGGACCTCCTGACACCCTATCAGCGAAACACCCACGCACGGACCCAACTATCAGCGCCCACCACCGGATCTAGTAGGCGGAGAAGAAGAATACGAAGTCGAGAAGATTCTAGACTCTCGGCGATTCGGCAGAAGTCGCAAATTGCAATACTTGGTCAAGTGGAAGGGATATCCCGACTCGGACAACCAGTGGGTCAACAAGGATGACGTGTTCGCAGATGACACGATTCGGGAATTCAAAAATTCTAACCCCGCCCGCGAGTACATATAAGCGCAGGGAAATCCCAAGAGACGTCCCCATTCTCCCCCTCTCCCACCTTTCACTGCTCATGCGTTCTCAGTCCCCGATCAACTTCCGCTATGTCGTCAACGACGAACTATCCGCACCTTACCGAGTACAGTCCACGCCATCGTCACCCCTGTCGTCTGCCCTCGCCCTTCACCAACGAGGAAGTCGTCCTCCTTCCCCCAGGGCCATCCCCAGTTCCTTCGCCGACCCCCACTGTTTATTCCGAGAGCAACCAGCCCAACTATCTCGGAGATCACTACGTCCCGACCCGAGCGCCCACTCCAGTGGGCGACGAACAACAGGGGTATGTACCCAGCCGACCCACCTCACCAGCGGGCCCCGACGACACGGGAGACCCGTACGACCCGGCGGAGCGCCTCGAGGCGCATCAGTATCTACGTTACGCCACCCATCTCACCACGACACACTCGGAAACCCCCCCGCTTTGCGGACCCACCGGGGAAGTTATCACACTACCGACGCCGCATCCACCCGCGCTTCGCGGCGATTCAGAGAGGAACCTGTGCAGGAGGCCGAGAGTCGTGCGGAGACACCCCCTCCCAGGGGGTACCAGTTCAACAGGGGAGTCCATTACATTCCCTTTCAGATTCGCGACGCTCAGGAACGTCTTTGGCCAGCCCGGTATACTCAGCTCATCCTCACCACCGACCCCTTCATCCTGGCCTTCAGAGCCGGATGCAACCAACAGTACGGGAAGCCCGTTCACGCAGTCCCCTACTACGACGAGCAGTCCTCTTCCCCCACTTACACCGACGACGACCTCACGTTCCTGCTCTCCGACGCGGGACTAGTCGACTCGGTCGACCAAGCGCTCCTTCATATGAAGGATGCGACCCTCATGGCCGAGATCCATCGTTATCGCTGCATGACGTTGGGATGGCGAGCCCAGCAGCATCGACTGGCGGCGGAACAGATGAAGTTGGAGCGCATAGAGATCGAGCGCAACAGGTGTGTCGCCAGGCTTCAGCGAGCGCACGCGGTAGATCGCATCGAGAATGTTCGGGCCTCGCTCCATCGAGGACCCAAGGCGGAGCAGGATGCCGAGGAGATCGCCTGCATCAGGGCCCTTCGCGCGGTAGGCACCAACCCGCTCGCCATCATGCGTGGTCAAGCTGGGGCTTGACGCTGAAAAGGGGGTGATGTTACGTTTCGTCTCGGACTGCCCGGCCCGGTTGTGGACTCTGACGTATTCACGATGACTTGGTACGTCAAGAGTAATGTGTCATGGACTTCGGATCATGTTGCCTCGTGTTTGGATGACTGATGCTCGCTATTGTTGTACGTGATTGTGATTTGATCTGCTGACTGATGCCTCTTATTGTTGTACATGTTTCGGATTACGACGACGACTGCGCATTCTATTATTAGAGTACGCTACTTACGCTATTGGCTACCTACGAGTTCGAGCAGAGCTGGAACTAGCTCCCTTACTTGTATTTAAGTTCGTAGTACAACAGACCAGGATCCCCATCTTGGTCTTCTTCGAATACCACCACTTCTACTCGTCTTCTGTACTAGGGACTCGCAGTGTCCCTAAGTGAACTAGCTCCAGTATATCCCTCTACGACCAAGAAGGGATCCCCGTGACCGTATCTCCATCTTCCCTCGTGAATGGTAGATCAGCCGACCGTGACTTATCCACCCGGTACCACGTGTCATCTCGTATTCGAGTACCTCAACTCCCGTACCGCTCGACCAACCCATTGTTACTACATCGTCGACAACCTCGACTGGGAGTATATCTGCAAAGTCCCCAGTCCCCCTCCGAACATTCCCGTAGAAGAGACGTTATACACCTACAGGGATTCTACAGGCATGTATTGGCCCCACCCCGCAGTCTTCCCCGAGCACTCGGACAACCACAGGTTTTACCCCCGAGGGAACCCACGTCACAACAGCGTCTAAGTCAGACCAACATCCGTGGTAGACGTTACAAGCATGACATGGACACGGAGAGCTCACATCAATTCCCGACTCGGAGTCACTCAGCTCGACGCCGTTCACCAAGTCATGCCCTGGCATGCAAACGCCGCCAGTTGGTAACTGGCGCTGTACACAGGGGCATCAGTAATCCTTGCACCTGCAAGTGCAGCACCATGGCGTTCACCGGGATGTGATGGTTGGCGTAGTCTGATACACCCGCTTTGGATTCTTGGTCAGAAGAAGATCGAACTCATGTATGGTGAGAGTGTGGTCAGGATTAGAGTCTTTCTTCCCAGAACTCCCAACAAGGGTGGCGATATCTATCTCTGCCTTACCGATGGTGTCGTTGGAGGTGAAATTTTCCATGTCGAAGACGGCGAGTCGCATAGGGAGTGATTGGTCTTGCTTGCGCACGTGAAGGAGCAGCTGCTCATCCCAGACCGGGTTTAGTGAGTGCTGGACGACGCGCGCTCCAGCAACCTCATTGCCAATCGACACTTCTACGAAAGGATCCATATTCCAGCCCGTGTGAGTCACTTGCGATCCGGCCAGCGGCGATGTGGTATTGGGTAGCACAAACCACTCATTGTTAGGCCGTTTCGGAAAGCACGACCATGTCTTTGTGTGCGTTTGTGGACGCTAAAACAGTCATCAATGCATCATAGGTTTTCTCGAAGTCGGGCAGACCCGTCGAGTCAGGGGGGTGGACAATGCCGAGTTTGAGGCGTATAGTCCCACGCACGGTTGTGGTTGAGCGTGAGGAAATGAGGTTAACAGAGAAGGGCTGAGGGGGGCTAAATCCTAAGTATGATCTTCGGTAGTAAGGTGACGTACCTCGTCGTTGGGGTCATCGAAGGTGAAAGTTCCTTTGAACCAGCGGTCTATTGGCAACGAGTACTCGCCCATGAAATATTTTCCGAATATGTCCTTGTCCCAGACAACAAACTCGAACATTCCCAATTTGTGGATAAGTGACGTGTATATTGGGAAGTCGAATGTCGCGTCCTTCAATTCATAGACGGGATTGATGTTGAGCTTGCACACCAGCGTTTGGAACTACTTTCCCAAGGGAGAGACGACCACGAAGCCACATAAGCGGGAGGAGTGGGGAGGAGTGGGAAGTCAGCGGAGAGTAATGCCCGTAAGATAACGGGACACACGGATCACTGTAGCTGTTACTGCCTCGGGCTTCCAGGTTACGGCAAGAGAGGACCTGTAGGTGGTGGAGTCTGCTGTTCCCGCGGCACAAGATGCGAGTGCGATTAGAGTACATCGGTGTGATCATTCCTTGGTCGATCAACGTCGATCAACGTCGATCAACCCCACGACACCTTGACACCTTACTCAATCACATGCACGTTCCCACACATGTGTAAACCCCACAAACACGTGATAGGAGTCTGTAGCTCCGTATATTTCCCTTTTCGGTAATTCGGTCACCTTTTTAAGCACCTCACTCACTCATTGCCCCTTGATTGTGTTAGTTACCGCAGACCGGAAGAGAACCGAACAAACAATACAGGGAAGGTTCACTAAGACGAGATGAGACGAAAGATCAGTTAGTTTTGAACCGAGAATGGTTGGAATAAATCCTTCCACCAATTTTAATTATCACATCCCCTCGCACACCCCCGACATGGCCAACATTGCAACCTCCCCAGCACCTTCTTACACCCCTTTTCCTCCATCTAGAGACGAGGTTGTTGTTGGCCGCAAACGCTTTGAGGCTATGTACACCGTCGTTCTCGATGATCTCCTTGACAGTTTCCGCAAACACAACATGCCCGAGGAGGTCATTAAGCACTGTCTACGCGTTCGTCCTACCACGGGTTCTTCTCTCCCCCGACAGAAAGTCTTACCTCCCGACAGAGCATAAACTACAACGTGCCCGGCGGAAAGCTCAACCGAGGTCTGAGCGTTGTCGACTCGGTCGCGATCCTTAAGGGTCGCGAGCTCACAGATGAAGAATACTTCAAGGCTGCCATCCTCGGCTGGACTGTTGAATGGGTCTGCTTCTCTCCCTTTGGACAGTAGATGCGCCGTTGAAAACCCGGTTCTAGATGCAAGCTTACTTCCTCGTTGCTGATGACATTATGGACTCGAGCATCACCCGTCGTGGACAGCCTTGCTGGTATCTCTTAGAGGGTTTCGGCTCCAGAGTCATCAACGAAGTGCTCATTATGGAAGGGGCGATCTTCCAATTGATCCGCAAACACTTCCAGAAGGAACCATTTTACATTGACATGCTTGATCTTATGCACGAGGTTCGTCACGTGTCCTATCCATTCTTAACACATCGCTTGACCAGTACGTTCAGGTCACGTATCAAACAGAAATGGGGCAACTTGTCGATCTCATCACCGCTCCAGAAAATAGTGTGGATCTGTCCAAGTTCTCTCTCGCCAGGTGCGCTCTTCTTTCTTCCGACTTCATGTTCGCCTCTTTGGAACCGACACTTCACTTCCTCGATGCCCCACAGGCACAGCACGATCGTCGTCTACAAGACAGCAATCTACTCTTTCTATCTCCCCGTCGCTCTCGCGCTGCTTCTCTGCGGTTTCCCCATTGAGGAGCGGAACGAGTCGGATCCAGACTACTACAAGATCGCGCTGGATATCCTCGTCCCGATCGGAGAGTACTACCAGGTCCAGGACGACTACCTCGACTACTCTGGGACACCCGAACAGATCGGCAAGATTGGCACGGACATCGTGGATAACAAGTGCTCGTGGTGCATCAACGCGGCCCTCGCGCGAGCCAATCCCACGCAGCGCGCGATCCTGGACGCCAATTACGGGCGGAAGGATCTCGAGGCGGAGGCGCGCATCAAGGAGGTCTTCCGCGAGGTAGGTGTCGACGCGGCGTATGCGGAGTATGAGGCACAGTCATATGCGCGCATCAATGCGCTCATCTCGGCGGTGCCAGAGGTGGAAAGCCCGAACGGTGACGCGGTGCTCCGCCGGACTGTGTTCCGCGCATTCTTGGAGAAGATTTACAAACGCACTAAGTAGTGTTGGAATTGGACGACGAACTTTCGTTGCAAATGGCCGGTCTATGCCGGAGTGACGAAGGAGCGGCGACATAGAGCGTAGTCTTTGAGTGAACGAACGAGGCGGCTCGTATTCGTTCCTCTTTTTTGGACCGCGAGGACAGGAATGAGGTGGTTTTAATTCTGAGGGATTATAATCACTGTAACGCCCTTATAATACCCATTTTTAGTGATCTAATCAAGGATCTGCACCGCACAAACACGTGATAGAAGAGTCTGCAACTCAGGATGTTTCCCCTTTCGGTAATTCATTCCCCTTTTCAGGCACCTCATTCACTGAATGCCTCTTCACCGCAGGCCGGGAGAGAACCGAACAAACAACATGGGGAAGGTCGAGATAAGAGAAAGATACACTAACTCTGGACCGAGAAATGTTGGAATTGCTAAATCATTCCACCTATTTTAATCACCACATCCCCTGCACACCCTCGACATGGCTAACATTGCAACCTCTCCCGCACCTTCTTGCGCCTCATTTCCTCCATCTGGGAACGAGGAGGCTTCTAGCCGCAAGCGCTTCGAGGCTGTGTATGCCATCTTTCTTGGTGACCTCCTTGACGATTTTCGCAAACACAACATGCCTGAGAAGGTCATCGAGTACTGTCTACGCGTTCGACCCTTACTTCTCTCCCAAAACAGGGGGTCTTACCACCCGACAGAGTATGAATTACAACGTGCCCGGCGGAAAGCTCAACCGAGGCCTGGGCGTTGTCGACTCGGTCACGACTCTAAAGGGTCGCGAACTCACAGATGAAGAGTACTTCAAGGCTGCCGTCCTCGGCTGGTCAGTTGAATGGGTCTGCTTCTCTTCCCTCGTGCAAGTAGACGCACCGTTGACGACTGGTTCGAGATGCAAGCCTACATCCTCGTTATGGACGACATTATGGACTCGAGCATCACCCGTCGTGGACAGCCGTGCTGGTATCGCCTGGAGGGTGTCGGTTCCATGGCCATTAACGACGCGCTCGTTATGGAAGGGGCGATCTTCCAAATAATCCGCAAGCACTTCCGGACGGAACCATTTTACATTGACATGCTTGATCTTCTGCAAGAGGTGTGTCACGCTATTCCTCCATTTTTCAACAAATCGCTTAACTGACATGTTCAGGTCTTGTATCGAACAGAAATGGGGCAACTAGTTGACCTGATAACCGCTCCAGGACACAGCGTGGATCTGTCTAAGTTCTCTCTCGCCAGGTACGGCCCTTTCTTATTTCGTCCCCTCTTTTTAAGCCTACACCCAAGCTTCCCTGATGGCTCACAGGTACAGCACCATTGTAATCTACAAAACGGCACTCTACTCTTTCTATCTCCCCGTCGCCCTTGCGCTGCTCCTCTGCGGTTTCCCCGTCGAGAAGCGGAACGAGTCTGATCCAAACTACTATGAGATTGCGCTGCATATTCTCGTCCCGCTCGGCGTGTACTTCCAAATCCAGGACGACTACCTCGACTATTCCGGGACCCCCGAGCAGATCGGCAAGATTGGCACGGACATCGTGGACAATAAGTGCTCGTGGTGCATCAACGCGGCCCTCGCGCGCGCCAATGCTACGCAGCGCGCGATCCTGGATGCCAACTATGGGCGCAAGGACCCCGAGGCGGAAGCACGCGTCAAGGAGGTCTTCCGCGAGGTCGGAATCGACGCAGCATATGCGGAGTACGAGGCACAGTCGTATGCGCGCATCAACGCGCTCATCGACGCGGTGCCAGAGGTGGAAAGCCCGAACGGCGACGCGGTACTCCGTCGGACCGTTTTCCGTGCATTTTTGGAGAAGATTTACAAACGTACCAAGTAGTGTTGGGGTTGGAGGACGAGCTCTCGTTACAGAAGTACTGGTGCGCCGTTCACTCCACTTTCGAGTTGTTGTCTCGCTAGAGAGCTGAGCACTGAGCTATTGTACGAATAAAATATGCATATCGATGACCATTTATAGTAACATCTGTCCTTCCCCAGAGCGAACCTCCTAAGTCGCTCGCGTTCTACCTCTACCATCCTCGACTTCGCACCTTGTACTCGCCCTCGCCGACTGAACGGACCCTCGTCACCTAACTGGCACGACTTAGCCAGCTTGACCTTTGCCCACCTATCATCACAGGGACAATCTGAGTTTTTGTAATGGTCAGCAGCCGTTATCTGCACGACTTGCTAGTGTGCGTCCGAGAGTCTCTTTGTCGGCAGAATGCGAAAGTTTGGTCAGAAATCGGGAGAAGTCCGGAGTTCGGCGCTACGTCAAAAGGCCTGGGCATAAGTCGAGACCCTGAAAAATGCGAAGTTAAGTTACTTCATCTGTGAAAATGGAGATTGTCAAGACCAGTCCAGACCGGTTGACAGCCTCCATTTCTGTAGATGTTTATGCTTTATTCTCTCATTCATAATTCTCACATTGATTCCCATACTGTACACACGAGCTGTCAGCGGTCAGCCCTGGCTGATCGGACCATTTTGGATCTTGCTTTAACTCGGCTACGAACTACGCTCTTGAATGTTGGGGGTCCAAAATGAGTAAACAAGTACCTATCATTTTAGAATACGCTGTAGATGACGCCCCGCGACGTGGGGTGTACTATTTCAAGTCAATCACAACGAAGAGATCGTTGGAGGCGTCTACTCCCACAGTGATAAACGAAGCATACGATATCATATCGTCGTCACAGGCGGTGAGCCACCCTCGACTCTTCTCATCTACCTTCCTTCTGCCAACGACATAGTCGTTCGACTGTTACAGGCGGAACGGCGGCGTGTATCGTTGCCAGCCCTCTCGCTGCCGCCGACGAGAACTCGCGCATCCTCTTACTCGAAGCCGGTCTTACCACGTACAACAACCCCGCGCACACTGATCCCCTGAGGCTCTTGAGCTACCTCGCACTCAACCCGCGCACTGTGCGCGCACGTTTCTCCGCCGAGTGCGGTACTTGGCGGCCGTGCCATGTGGGCAGTGTCTCGGTGACGGAATCAGTGCCAACTGTGCGTCTCCCTTGTGCACCAGGACTTCGGTCGTCTGATCGACCTCGACTCACGGATGTACTGCATTCAAATCTCTGGCAGTCATGAGATGCATGCGCTCATCTGCCTCTAACTACGACGATTGGGAGACGGTGTATCAGGACCCTAGGTGGGGCTCAAAAGACCTCGTCCCGTTCTTGAGAAAGGTGGGTAAGGTAATGGGGGTCAGTGCTACGCTGGGTCTGAGATCGAGGGATTGTGGGTAGAGGCATATCAGGTTCCTAGTGGGGGTCCTACATGTTTTTCTCGTTTCTTTTGAAAGGCTATATAACGTGTGTGGTGAGAATCGCGCAACAGGCGTCGCGTATGGTATTAACCTGTTGCTACACCCCGATGGCCCTGGGAACACGCGCACTGTAAGAAGGACGAAGCTGGTTCTAGTCTCAGTAGGGATATTGCTCCCCCTAGTATCTGGAGCGTTCCGGCATTGGCGCCAAGGACGTACTCGAGCGGGTCGGGGTGAAGCAGCGTGGCAAGAGTTACCAAGGCATTTCCACGAAACGACCAGCTCTGATGTTTCGTGTTCTTCTGACGTTTGCATGTGCATGTGCAGACCACAATATTTCTTCGCTAGGTACTTCGCTGCAGATGGGGCGCAAGTATTGGATGCGCTAATCCGCAATGATGAGGGTGCAATCGATGACGCGTTTATTCCCTCTTTCTTGGACCCATGTTACGATTGATCCTGATACTACTACAGCTGCGGCCGCAGAATTTGGAAAGACCAGGAAGGAGATCTCGACGCACAAGTACGTCGACGACGCGTGGTTTTTGGACTTTCTCTGACTTAGTGTCTATATCACTAGTTCAATCGACGCGGAGAAAGTGACGTCCGGAGCTCTCCGAGGTGGCCGAGCTCGAGACTGTCCTGTGCATGAGTATTAGTTCAATAACGCGCTTCGACTGTTCGGTTGTCGAGGTACTCATTTTTCCCCTGTAGTCGCACTTTCAACACACTTGTTTCAACAAACTTGGCCACAGTCATACCTGCACGCGCAGGAATACTCCCTCGCACGTGGCCACGTGCATATCACGCACGCAGACGATGTTACTGCGCTGGTAGACTTTAACCCAGACTATGGACCTGCGGCCCCTGACGCGGGGATACAAATTCCTGCGTGAGATCGCACGCCGCGTGGCGCACTTCCGTGGGGAGCCGCGTTCGCACCGCATTCATCGTCGCGCATGCTGACGGACCCGTCCCATTCGATGCTCCGCGTATCGCTTATTCGGAAGAGGATGAGCGTGCGGGTGCGTGGTTTCTTCTCCTTCTCTGTCTCCTGTCACTCGCTTGCTCGTCTTCCCTACCGTGACAGTTGCTACGGGCTGGCATTCGGTGATGGTCTTCTCCCTCGCTCCACTACTGAGCGCGTGACGCCCGTCGTTGATTTACGTGTACCTTTGCGATTGCGATTGCGCGTTAGCTCGGCACCTGCCCAATGAAGCCGCGCGACGGGGGCGCCATCGTCGATGCGAAGCTGAACATGTACGGCGTGAGCGGGCTCAAGATCCCCCGACCTGTCCATCGCGCCTGCAAGTGTCAACGTGAATACATATGTGACCGCGCTCGTTATCGGGGAGAAGGCAGCCGCGATCATTGCCGAGGAGCTCGGTATCAAGGGCCTCGTCTAGCAGGCCGCAATGCTCTCACTGTGAGCGAGATGGTATCAAAGAATCAATTCCGGGATACCTAAGTGGTTGATACAGCAAACGTAGACCAAAGGCCGTTGTTCTTGTAAATCAGCAAGCATTTCTCTTCATGTGTGTTTCATTTACACGCCATTTTGATCCGTTGATAGTCTTGACAACTCGGCTGAGACCGGATGCCAAAGGGGACTCGATCACCCCCGTACGTGAAGAAACGCCACCATTGTACTAACTTACTAGTACAGTGCTAACCTCAACCGACATAATACCCGAAGGTTGGTATAACCCTCCTCTCTGGGAGGATCAAAACTACAAGGCCCATTTTGGCTAATTGAGCATTTGTATGAGGGTGAGTAAGCATTAAACAAAGAGCCAGTCAACTCCTTGAAGTACTGAGATGGCTTCAAAAAAAAAAAAAAAAAAAAAGTACCGAGATACTGCAGAAAAGGGGACAACTATTTGATAACCGCAAGACAGCGTAACCAATATCCTAACTATAAACTCCATTCTTGAAAGCTTGAATCTTTGAAGTCTGCGTTCGAAGGTCACGGACTTATTGTTTCTGATTCTTCTGCGCATGCTCTCAACCTTCTTTAAGTAGCGATGCGGTGAGGGCGGACCTTATTTGATCTTCGGCGACTGCGGACGCCCCCGACTTCTCTCGATCCCCGACTATTGAACCCCATTCCTACATGCTGGGCAGATTGAAGTTGCGCCACCTCCACGTTGGTATGAATGATGGCGCGAAAACATACAAAAGAACCGAACCTAAATCACGCACGGCGTGATGGAGCCGGAACGCCGCCTGGCGCTCCACACGCACATGGACACGAATACATCGAAGTCGGGGCTTTTCGCTCCGACGGAGATAGTACGGAGTAAGGGACGGAGATAGAGGCAGGATGTTTTTTCCATTAATTTACCGTACAAACAACAAAAGTAAACGACCGCACACCCACGCAAATAGCAAGCGTGCAAAACCCATCATGTTATCCCAACAGCGGCAGCCTAGTCCGCTATAACAAAAGGAGCTTGTGGGATGGCCGTTGCGTACTACCAGGTCGCCGGGCCGAACGTTTGGCCCTTCGCGAGAGGCCTATCCGCAACGCCTGCCGCGTCGCCCGTGTTTAGGTACACGGTATTGCCCCACCATGATTGGATGGTGTCGAGGGCAATGGTACCATTCTTCGGGTATTGAAGAGTGAAGAAGATGACAATCAGGCCGACAGCGTAACCTGCGTCCAAACCAGCGGACAACACGTCTATCGTGATCAAGTGGGTCAGTACGGGGTCCAAAAACAAATCAGTTCGCTCGGCTTACAGTTGTACTTTGACCACCAGCCAAAGTGGCGACGACGGATGACGTAGTTGAACAAGAAGCAGACGAGGACCCAAGGTACATAGTTGAGCGGCGTTGCGGGTGGCATGTTGCCCGTGCCGGTGAATATGAGCGGGAAGTTGAGATACTTGAGGAATCCAACGTTCAACTTCTTGTGCAGTACCCACTGGATAAGTGGTAGGATGGCACCAGCCAAGAAGAAGAACACGAGGCCATAGTACAGCCCACCGTGCGAGAAGAGACGCGCCGGACCAATGACACCCCACTGCGTCGGCAATGTAAGCAAAAGGAGGGACACCTAGACAAAACAAGGGACGTACGATGATGGATGCGGTGCCGAATACAGTGGTTGAAGGACAGATAAAGCCATCTTTCTGCCCGGGGCTACAAAGATCTTCAACGTTTGAGAATAGCCAAGACTGGACACCAAGTTGCACTGTGCCGGCAATTACGGTCGCGGCGACTTGGCAGAAGAACATGGGACGATGGGGGATCTTCATGTAGTGACCGAGCTTGAAGTCGCTGGTGAACTGTAAAGCTTGGGTCATAGTGATGTAACCCCAGGTCTTGAACATCATCATCGCAATTGGACGACCAGGGAGGGCATAGCCGATGATGAGCTCAGTGATGACGTTAAGACCGACTTGCTGGTTGGTGATAGCCTGAATAATGCCGACCGGGACAGTGTACACGAACGCTGGATGGGAAGGAGACGTTAACAAATAAAAATGCGCAGCAAGTATTTGGAGACGCACAGATCATAAGGGCAAGGACGAAGGCCCAGACAGGGAATTGCGTATTCCAAACCTCGATGGCAACAACACCGAATACAAACATGGTTACTACGAAGGTCATTAGTACCTGTCATACCCAAGTATCGTTGTCCGATGAACGCACAAAAGACGGAAATGTACCACCAATCGGGGACCTCCTTGTACACGGACATAAGGCGAGCGTGGATATCGGGCTGCTCTGAGAGCGAGCGACGAGCCTGAGTCCAGATTTGCTTACGGTAGTAGAGGAATATGTGGGTAAGGGTAGCTGTGATCGAAGCGAACGAGAGACCGTAGGACATGGCGAAGGATGCGGAAATGAACAGGGGACTGTAGGCCTGGTAAGCCTCGAGGTTGAAAGAGGCATCTTCGTTGATAATGCGGGTGACATTGTAGGATTTGCCCCTGTTGTCAAAGGAGTGCGAGGAAACTAAGGGCAAGAAGCCGGTGTACCAAACATTGGTGAACTACAGGCGGGCAGTTAAGAAAAAGTAAAAAGGAAGGGCGTAACGGAACTCACGTAAAGAATAGGGACGAGGAACCAGTAGAAGAAGAGGACAGTGATACCAATGTTAGCAGCCGCCCACCACGGGACGGGAAGAGGGGAACCGTTGTAGGTGATTTGACCCCAGTCAAAGGTCAAGAGACCCATAGACATGCCGTGGGTGACACCGAACATTTGATTGACCTTAGAGTTGTTAGGCACAATCCAGCAGACCCATGAAAAGTAGGACAGGGCAGTGAACAGGTAAGATGGCAAGAAGTCTAGGAGGGACGGGTCAGCGCCAAAAGCAAACTAAGAGTGAGGAGGGAAACGCTGACTGTAGCAGAAGTAGCCAACAAAGACGTAGAGGAAGAAGCGCTCGCGAGAGATACCGCCACGACTGTGTGTACCGGCAGTCTCTTGGGCGTGCAAGGTGTTGAAGAGAGCAGCGGTGACGAGGTTGACGGGCCAAATCATTGAGGGAGGAGCAACGAGGAAACGCTTGCAGATACCACCGATCGAGAAGCCGATCAGCTGGGTCGACATGACCAAAAGCCATTGGTCTGAAAATGGAAGACTCGATCAATAATCGACGGAAGCTTGCGGTGCCACCGCCACTCACATCCAAAGTTAGTATGTTGGTTGTAGAAGACTTTTTGGACAGCAACAATGTCGGTCTAAGTCCGGAGTGAGAAAATATTCCAACCGACGGTTCACCGACTTGGTACTCACGGCGTAAGCGGATTGGGCTCCGACACCGGCCATGATCGTAACGATGACGTGTTCTTTAATCGTAAATGGACCAGGGTTGACCTCGACGCCGAAGATCTTGACATTAGGAAAGTAGCGTGCCCAGGCTTTGCAAATAGGGAAACTCAATAGCTGGGGCACGATCTGTTTACGTGTAGTTCAGCTCGGTGCGAGGTCATCGATGCGGTCAGATAACACAAACCTGGGTGATGGTAACGGAGGGATATCTGAAGAAGAAGAATTGGTTGACGCCGGGAATGAGGATGGCCCACATGATGCCGATAACCCAGGCGCGGAAAGTAGATGAAGGCATGGTAGGGTCGTCTGTGTTGGCCACGGCGGACCGGACTTCGGGGTACGGTGACTCATCTTCCAGAGCAACGGCTGTTGGGTCGAAGTTGGGGTCGTCAGGATCGGTGATATCGCCCTATGGTTGTATTAGGTGGGAAGACCATATGAAGAGATAGAAAAAAGACTGACATGGACACTGGCGAGGTGCTCGGAGACGCGCTTCTCAAGGTCGGACCTCTTCTCGTCGTCAGAGAAAGACATAGCTAACTAGTCGTGTGAGTCAACTAGTAGACTGGCCTAGCTCAACCCACGGGTAAGGAAGGGAGCAGAGGGATGAGGGAGAGAAAGCCATGGGTCTTATTACGGGATTTATAGTCAATGAAAGAGCCTATAGCCTCTAAGGCGAAAGGAAGCAGATGTCAGGGCCAACCTATGGGCACCCCTGCTTGATCTCATGACAGATCTATGATAAGCAAAAAAAAAAAAAGTCCATGAGTTGGTTGCTTCAAACGCGGACCATCGAAGCTCCTTACTTCTTCTTTGGTCAATACACCCGCCCCGCCACCCCTCCAGCTCCGGTAACCTCGTTCCTGATAGACCGTTGCCCATGTGCTTTTTCTAGAAACGGGGATAACGTTCGGTCAGACTGGCATGGCGGTGCGGAGCTACAAGGTGGATTCTGCAAGTTTCAGGCCTTTTCACAGGTCCCAGGGCATCCGTGCAAGCAGAATGGATAACAACATTGTCTCGTCGTGGTGACCCCTCTCTCTGAGACACGGCGATTATGTGTGGGGCGTTCTCTTACGGTGTTCGTCCCAGAGACGAGACGTGAAATTAAACACGACCTGTCACTGCAAGACGGGAAGCGTAGCACATGTATTACTAGATTTGGAATGAACTTAATTAGATTCTAGACGCTCGCAGGGCGTTTTCGCACATGTCCGAGCTCCGACGGCCCAGGCGTTGCCAATTTTGGTCATAGTTCCCGGCTAGGGACGGGGGTCATCTAGCCCTACTTTAATCGGGTAAGAAGGCGCCCCCGTCGTGGGGCACGCGTGGTCCATCACAGACAACATACGACGAAGAAGCCACGAGTCCGCGCGGTCCTGTCAAAACGATAAGCCTAAACACCCATGGGGCGTTCCCATATGGGCCTCAATGCCCCAGATCCGACTCGATCTCACCTGTCACGCGACTCCGTGTCGCCACCAGTCTCTGAAACCCGACTGGACGCGATCGAACCCATTCCCATGCGATGCCTCCAATCATCTTGGCAAAGAACAAGCTATCTCACATGTTCTATTGGTTCTCACAAGAGAGTATTTATTTTTACAGTAAAAAAAAAAACGAGACGGTTTCTTTTCGTTTTTCTCAGTGAGTGTCAGGAGTACTGGAGGCTAATACGATGGACTTTTTCCCGTTGCGGTGTCAGGATCCCTTATTTCTCTTGTGGATCTTCGACGACGCGAAGATCAGAAGCTCAGCGGGATCTTCGTTGAGGAATTGCGGATATGTCGTTCACTTTCAGGAACTACTCGAAGAATATCATTGTTGTAGCAACGCGGTGCATCTCCCGAGTGGTAGAAGGGACGACATAGACGGTAGCGACAGCGGATTGTCGCAATTTAACACCGTAATCCCTTGCTTCCATCCGACCAGGGTGAACGCGTGCACGCGACCCATGTTTCGCCCCCTCAGGCGGTTTGTGCCCTATCATAGAAAGACTTATCTTCCTATCTACCCACGCCGACGTTCGGGATGCGCGATCGCTATACCCACCTCTGGTCCTTTTGACTGTGCAGCCCCGCCTGAATATTTCTTGCACCATCTTGCACACCACCCCACACCTTAACCTGGCTCCGTCCCCTCAAGCGGGGCCAGGGCGTGGGGACGCGGTTTGTATATTACTCTACTCACTACCAAAAGTGGAAATTCTTCATTATTCAAATCACGTCTGGCCTTGTCGCGCGTGCGAATGAAACGAAAGAACGTGTGCTCTCATCGTCGTTATCACCACACACGTTAGGCTTCCGGTGCAATTAGCTGGGCGAACCACCGGGTGCTGTTCAGGTTTTCCACGTGGTTCTGTGGGGACTATTTTTACGCTCTGGCGATAAGATACGGCACCTTACTGTGACGAGGCGCTACGGCTCCTGCTGTTTTTGTTCCTTTCGCCGCAATAGAATGCGCTCCCCCTTTCCAATTCGGACCTGGGACGTCATCGATATACGTTGGAATGTGCCGCGTGATCTCAGAGACCGCTCCCGCCCGAGGTCCCCGTTTCAGTGTTCTCAATATTCTCATCATCACAAGTTATCCCCCTCCGTTACTATGGCTTGTGATAGACGCAATCCCACTTCCCTAGAGGGGCTGTGCCGTGGCAGCGCTCAGCTGTTGAACAGGAGCAACCTTATTCGTGCTCCCCTCTTTTCTATCTGAGTAGTGGGCGTACCGTACCGAGATAGCGAGTATAACGACCCATGTGGGCAGGCGTGAGACCCGCATGGCCATGCCCCCGCACCGGGATAAAGGTAGACAGCCTGCAAGCGTACGTACTTATGTGGGTCGTGGGTCGTTGTTCTCTAAGATGAAATGATAATGATGATGGATGGCGTAGAGGAAATAAGATGGCGTGATGGTCCACTTACGAGAACGTGTATCGTGTATATGTGGGAGCCCGAACATCAGATCAACGTGCGCCGCATGCAGTCACAAAGATCTCAGACACATCACTTGTGTTTCTTTCTTGCTTTCTTTTTCTCATGCCATACTCCCCTGCTATTCGCGCGCACATTGCCGTTCGAATGGCTGCCCTAACTTTGGCGATAGACCCCTGGAAAACGACCTCCTCGCCCCTAATAAGCACACCAGGAACCTACGAGAAACAGTGCACCCTGTCATCGATCTGCTCGGGTAGGGGTTAAGGGCAAGGGCAACTCGAAGAATACTAGTTGTACAGTAGATCAGGCCTAGATCAGGATTGTTATCTTATCCTTGGGATCTTCTTTCAAGACAAAACTCGGCGTTTCAGCCCCATCTTCTCTTCCATCTGCAAGAAGAAGCACCACAGATCGAAGGGGGTGCAAAAGGGTGCCACAACCAGTCACAGAGGTAGGGGATGTGGTTCGGTTCGCGGTGCTCAAATCAAGTACCGGCACCTTTGCACCTTCACATAAAATAAGCCAGGCTCGGAGATGAGAAGAGAAGGGTGGCAATATGCGTGCGATTCCAGATTGTGCAAGAGGGTACTTTGTGGCGCAGTGACGTGGCGCATGCGGCGCCACGACTCTGCCAGTATGCTGTGACGACCCCCAATAGAACAAATACCTCGACCCACATGATAACCGAGAAGGCAGAGAAGACGAAGAACCGGACATCTCTACACGAGTTTTCAGAAGAACACACCTCGGGAGTGAGTCCGAGACCGTACAATCCCAAGGATTCGTGCCCAACTGTTGATCCTTAATCAGTTAAGAAGTTAAAAAGATAAAAGGAAGCATCGGCGGCATAGCATGTCATACTGTACCTGACCATGCGTTCGTTCGGTGGGTCGGCAGGCTTGGTTAGTGGGACAAGCATGGAGTTAGAAACATGCTTGAGCGGTGCAACGAGGACTCGGAGAGGGAATCAAAGGTGCGCAGGCCACGGCCGAGAAGCGCGGCGGGTATCTAGTTGGAGGCCATACATATGAGTGACAAGTGTCCTGTGTAGCCGCTCCGTGGATCCTCGGACCTGAACCCCCTATCAGGTGTGCAGGATTCCGAGAAAAGGGAAAAAGTTGTATCCGCGGAGGAGAACCCGGCCTGGAATCGAGCTCAAAGAGCCTCCTGCTCCGCGCCAGCGGGACAGAGATGCGACTCAGAGAGTGACGCAGTTGCGACCCAATAATAGAGAACCCAGGGCAACTTGAAAGCAAGACATTGATATCTGAATGAGGCGCGAGGACCGAAGAAGCAGCGTGCAAAATCTGAGCGAAGGAAGGAGGGAGGCCAGTGCGGCTACAGTACACGGGAACATGTCCTGTCGCACGCTGTCATTCATAGCAGGTCATGGTGAGGCTATAAAGGTGATCACGAGAAGTCATGTAGGAGCGCGCCGGGAAAGTGCAGCTACTACAGTAGTGGCAGACACTGGGCCATAGTACAAAGTATAGGAAGAATATGCTACTGACCTCAGCCTTTTGGGAGAACACTTGAAGCTGCCGAAGTCCCGTCATGATAAAGACTAGGAACTAATTAAATAGGAGAAAAAAGCGATGAACGCATTGTTACCTGACAGGCCCAACCGCTTCTCGAATTCGACCGGAGCTGCCCACAACTGCATCGATGCCTACTAGTATGCACTAGTATGCAGCCTTCATCTAGCAACTCATCGTTCCTTGCATCATCCCACCCCACCCGGACTATCCCAGTGGCCAGCCCTTTACCTGCCCGATGAGCAGGTGAGGAATCTTTATTTTTGTCCCTTCTATCCGTTAGTGCAGAACAACAATTTGCCTGAGTGCTGAGAGTCACAGATACTTCTTGTTACGGTATATAGTTTTTTAATAAATAGGTCACGGTGTCATCAGTGTCCTTTCGTGTAAAGCCCTATAACATCGTAGAAAATGTAGAAAAACTCTCGAGCCCAAGAGAGCTAGTTCTCCCTGCTTCCAAGTCGCCACAGCCTCCAATCACCCGCCCCCAACTGCTCTCCAGAACTTGTCATGCCCGTCCTCTACTCATTCAACACTAAAACACAGGGCACCAGAACCACATTGGGCTTCCCTCGGCCATTCGTCGCCCGCCCCCGCCTACCCCATGGCATCCGTTGCCTAGATTTGAACAAAGATCGTCCCATCCTCATCAAGTCAGTGATCCCAGTCTTCACGAAGGATTGGATGAACTGCCGCTTCATCACCTGGGATGGTTCCATCCTCTACAAAGGCATTGATGATATATTCGCCCTTGCACCCAGTGATATTGATTTCCTCACTGGTGAACACATGCGCCACCTCAGGAATGACCCCCATGCTCCCGCCTCCGTGCGCATTGACTTTGAGCGCCCATTTGTCACTCCTCCCAAAGTTGTCGTCTTCTTCAATCGCCTCGAATTCGACAAGAACCACGACTGGCGTGTCGTCACTACTGCTAGTGACATTGACGTGAACGGATTCACGCTCAATATCGAGACTTGGTCTGACTCAATCCTCCACTGTGCGCAGACTTGTTGGATTGCCTATCCAGAAGACCGCGAACACATCTTTAGCACATCTGTCAGTACGCTGGATATTTGTCCCATAAACCAACCGCAACAAGAACACAGTAAAGGAATTTCATTTGGTTCGGTGGAATTCTTCAAGACACCCTCAGTCTTTGTTGCCTTGAATTATCTCGACATTGATTGCAACGCCAGTCTCCGCATCTCCGCTTATGCTGACGAGGTCTCTACAACCCGTTTGGTCTGGCACATCGATTCCTGGCGAGACACCATCCTTTATGCTGCTGGTGCAGCCATCATTGTATTCAACTAACATTTAGCTTCATTGGCTATTGTATTGTCAACATCATGATGTCGGTGCACCTCCGGTGGTACCTATGCAGACTGCTAAGTTTGGCAGTGTCTTACCTGCCAATGGCAAGCGTTGTAAGGCTAGCCTTCGAGCTGAGCCCGAAACCGCTCATTTACGGACTCTCGATCACCTCGGCCATGCGGCCTCTCTCATCTTTTTCATCATCTTCCCTTTTTCCTTCTTAGGTACAGGCCTCTTTTGTACTTAAGTAGGCTTTTTACTCTCGGTAGAAAACATCATATCAACATCACATTAAGACATCTCCAATCAATCAGAGAGTGCTCGGTCACCCCCTTTTTATCTCTTCTACTCAGTGTGATTGCCCCGGAAGTCAGGCCCAAACGCGGGCACTCGAAGGATAATTCTCACTTCTTCCTACCCCCTTCCTTTGGAGTGGAACACCTCCGCCTTCGAACTCACCTAGGACCCTCACCGTCCTTACAGCGTCTCACTGTTTTTATACACTCCATCCCTCTCTCAGCTGTCTCCATGTGATGAAATCAAATCGCCGCCTTGATTCTACTCTTGCATCCAAGTTGGTGTTGACCAGGTACCTTCATGGTAGATGTAGTTTAGCAGGTTGTTTAGTGTGTAAGATAGTATAGGAAAGCGCTGTAACAAATACGTCATTTTTCCCCCTTGTGGGAGTGAGTCCGAGACTGTACAACCCCGAGGGCTCGTACTCCGCGGTTGGTCCTTAATCAGTTAAGAAGTTTACAAAAGACCGGGAAGGAAACGGGGTCTCAGCGGCATAGGATGTCATAGTGTACCTGACAGGACCATGTGTTTGTTCGGTGGGTCAGTGGGCTGGTCAGTGGGACAAGCATGGAGTTAGACACATTTGAGCGGCACAACGAGGACTCAGAAAGGGAATCAAAGGTGCTCAGGCTGCGGCAGAGAAGCACGGCGGGTATCTAGGGGGAGGCTGTGTCATACGTATGAGTGACAAGTGTTCTGTGTAGCCGCTCCGTGGTTCCTAGGAACCAAACCCCCATGATCAGACATGCAGGATTCCGAGAAAAGGGAAAAGCTGCAGCTGCGGCGGAGAACTTGTCCTGGACTCAAGCCCAAAGAACCTTCTGGCCTCTGTGCTGGTGGGACAGAGATGCAACTCAGAGAGCGATGCCATTGCGACCCAGTAATAGAGAGCTCGGAGCAAAGCAAGATATTGATATCTGAGTGAAGCACGAGGACAGAAGAAGCGGCGTGCAAAATCCAAGTGAAGGAAGGAAAGAAACCAGAGCAATTACAGTACATGGGAACACGTCCTGTCACACGCTGTCATTCATAGCAGGTCGTGGTGAAGCTGTGAAGGTGATCACGAGAAGTCATGTAAGAGTGCACCGGGAAAGCGCGACTACTACTGGTAGACACACAATAGTGCGAAGTGCGGGAAGAATATAGGCTAGGAACTAATTTAAAAAAATGCATCAGGTTGAGACCGAGCAACTGAGCTTGGCTTACTGCTTATAACTGGCGGTGATAGTGACCTAGCTATAGTATACAGACACAGAACTTAAACACAAAATAATTGATGAACGCGTTGTCACCCGACAGGCCCGACCGCTTCTCGAACTCGATCGGAGCTGCGTTGTGGGTAACCTGCTTGATCGACATTGAACGTTGAACGTTTGAACGATGAGGGGTGATGACGAACCTACTCATCGTCCCGTCGGACGATCCCGGTGGTCAGCCCTTTACCTGCCCAATGGCGACTTGAGCAGGTGAGGTTTATTTATTTTTGTACCCTCTATCCGCTACTAGTGGGGAACGACAATTACAATTACACCTTACAGCATGGCCTTGCTTATCATGATGCCTGAGCCCAGGGTTGACTGAAAGTCACAGATACTTGTTGCGGAATATAGTTTTTTAATAAGTAGGTGTCATCATTGTTCTCGTGCAATGCCCTGAAAAGATAACATCGATGGCAGAACGAATAGACACGTATGAAACGTAGAAAAATCCTAGAGAAAACTGGATCTTCCTGCCTCCGAGTCGCCTCCAACCACCCGCCCCCAACTGCTCTTCATAAGCTTTATAACTTGTCATGCCCGTTCTCTACTCATTCGACACTCGGGCACAGGGCAGCGAAACCACACTGGGCTTCCCTCCGTTTGTCGCCCGCCCCCGCCTACCTCATGGCATCCGTTACCTGGATATGGATAGCGACCGTCCTATCTTCATCAAGTCGGTGATCCCAGTCTTCACAAAGGACTGGATGAACTGCCGCTTCGTCACCTGGGATGGCTCCATCCTCTACGGAGGCATTGATGATATATTCGCCCTCGCACCCAGTGATATCGATTTCCTCACTGGTGAACACATGCGCCACCTCAGGAATGACCCCCATGCTCCCACCTCCGTGCGCATCGATTTTGAGCGCCCATTCGTCACTCCTCCCAAGGTCGTCGTCTTCTTCAATCACCTCGAATTCGACCGGAACCACGACTGGCGCGTTGTCACTACTGCTAGTGACATTGACGTGAATGGATTCACGCTCAATATCGAGACTTTGCCGGGCACTATCCTCCACTGTGCGCAAACTTGTTGGATTGCCTATCCAGAGGATCGCAAGCACATATTTAGCACGTCTATCAGTACGCTGGATATTCGTCCCGTGAACACACAGCAACAGGAACACAGCGAAGAGATTTCGTTTAATTCGGTGGAATTCTTCAGAAAACCCTCTGTTTTTTTTGCCTTGAATTATCTCGACACTGATTGCTCATACAATCTTCGCATCAACGCTTACGTCGACAGCATCTCTACAACCCGTTTGGTCTGGCACATCAATTCCTGGGGCCCGTCCTTCCTTCGTGCTGCTGGTGCAGCCATCATCGCATTCAACTAGCATTTTGACTTCATTAGCTGGAAGTCCTTCCTTCCGCCCTGTGAGGACCATATCTGGACTTTTCACACTCGTTTAGCATCGGGATGTCGGTGCACCTCCAGTGGTACCCATACAGACTGCCATCGTCTCGCTGCTTTTGTGCCGCAGAATCTATTCCATTCCTCTTCTTTTTTTGATACATATTCCATTCCGCTCTCAGCTATCTACGTGCTATGAAATCAAATTATCTCCATAGTTCTACTCTTGAATCCGAGTTGGTCTTGACTACATTTAGTAGGTCGTACAGCGTGCAAGATAGTAAAACGCTAATATCATAAGACATTTTTCTGATCAGATCTCAGATCCCTGGTCATCTTTATACTGCGCTCACTTTGCCAGTTGCCTCTACCACTTCCTGTGATTGTAACACCTTTCAGTGATGTAGGCCGCGCCTTGGATTGAATGCAGGTGCGACATCGTATCAAATCATCTTCAGTCCGTCATCCAAGCAAAGTCTCCGAAATAATTTATCTGCTTCTCTGCATCGTACGACGTCTGTATGGTGAGACCTGGTGGAAGGGGCATTCATTCGAATGAAAAGCGCAGATTGGATCAGACCTTGTACGCAGAGTGCTCGGAATCCCAAGGCAAAAAGAGACATTCAGTCCGTGTCCGGATTCTCAAAGGTTGGCACATAGTGCACTCTGCAATACACGGTAGGTCCAGAGACGCGGTCACGGTCATAAACGGGGCTGTAACGAGGCATGATACTGAGGTGACGACGAGAAATGAATAGCAGTCAAATGGTAGGACGTGCCAAGCAATGACCGATTTCTTGTTCCTCTTGTTTTAATGATGGTCTGACTCTTTCGGTTGTACCAGAGATATGACAGCAACAGTTTTGTCCTGTGCCTCCGCAGTCTACTCTTCATACAAGAAGCTCGTACCTTGGTCCCTGATTTTATGACCTGCAGCAAGTGTGGTACTCTCACCACCTAACTTAGGCAGGCTCTGCAGGGGGAGATTGGCAAGACAATAGTTGCAAGACGGGCATCTCGGAAGGCAGACTGTGATCGTTGTTAGTTATAAGGCTGTCGGACAATTGACTAATCGCCATGTCAACACCTGTTACGATACACCCGATATTTAAGCATGAATAAGGTCATCGGAACTAGCACGGCCGGCAAGGTCCGATGGACAGCCTTTCCACTTAGCATGAATCGCTGACTGACCAAGTTATTTCTTTCTTTCTCTCCCTTCCCTCATCGTACACTTGCACCTCTCCGTCCTGCTGTCTTGTCCAGCACCATTTTAAAATAATGTTGACAGGTCTTTTTTTTTCTTGCTATGCCGTCGTTTCTGTGTACTCACGCACGCCGCGTGGCCGCTCCGTAGTCGGACGCACACCAGCCTTCAACAATGCGCTGTCCCGCACCATAGCCGCCATTCTTCTCGCGGGCTTCCTCCCTGGTGTCAGGGCAGACTGCTGGCTCGATTCGTATGCCCTTGTTGATCTCATTTCACCTTATATCAATGGAATACTTCTTATCACAGGGAGGGCTTTGAACACTGCGATCGCCTAAGCTCAGCAGCACGTGCAGGAATAGGTCTTGGCTTCTGTGCGCACAGCCTTCTCATCATGTTTTCTGTCACTCAACGGACTTCCACGTTCAGTCCTCCTCTTCCTCGCCCTACTCTTTTCATTAGTCACCTATCGCCGGCGGCGCGCCGCACAGGCCAACCTTGCTTACATCCAACAGAACCAGGCGAGCGTTGGGGGCGTATACAATGGCTACGGTGGACAGCCGCCCTACGGACCCCAATACCCGCCGCAGGCGCATGGTGGCCCCGGCGGCGTCCCCAACTACGCGTACGACCCGAACGCAGGATTCGCCCCGGTTCGTCCGACTTCGTCTCCCCCGTCCCCTCCTGACGTCAGTTTTTCTTTAGCCCGCTGGCTCACCGCCGCAGTACTACCAACCTCCACCCGGTGCTCCCCCGGTCGAGCAACACAAGGGGTCATATCACGTTTGATGATGATAGGTTATCGCAAAGGATTTCCCCCTCTTTCGCGACAATGGACTACACACCAACTTGGTCTCGCACCTGTGCTGACTGTTGTACTTTTTCATACGAATCTATTGTGTTTTAATTGCGTTGTGCGGAATCTTACCCAATCTTATCGCCTTGTCTGCGAGCGTGAACCAATGAGTCCTTCGCGCGCTGGCACAGCGATACATCAAGACATACCGCCCGCGACGTTGCCTACAACGTAACCGTGATCCAAAAAGGGTAATTATAGGTCAGTGCTGTCCTTATTGATTGGTTTCTAGGTCTGTCACACCGCCTCGGGTCACAGGCCTCACCGTTCACTGCCACTCCGCATAACATGGATCGGGCTGACTTCATGGTCTCTTTCTTTCTCTTTCTTCCCTTATTGTAATACACCACCCTTCTGTCCTCACCCGTCTACTCCAGATTAGAATAATGATTGGTCTTTTTTTTTTTTTCGTTGTCGTCGCTTCTGTACTCACGCCGCGTGGCTGTTCCGCAGTCAGGCGCACATCAGCCTTCAGCGCAGCGCAGACCCGCACTATAGCCATCATCCTGCTCGCTGGCCTCTTCCCCGGTGTCAATGCGGACCCAGACCCTTGGGCAGATTGCTGGATCGAGTATATCCATCCGTATCCCCCCATCCGTTGATCTCACTACCCCCCATGCCAACTGAGTGCTTCTTCTCTTACAGTGCAAGCGGTATTCTGCACTGCAACCACCTAAGCGCTGCAGCACGTGCTGGAATCGGTCTTGGCCTCTGTGCGTACATCCCCCTCTCCCCTGCTTACGTCGCTCAACAAACATTCGTGGCTCAGTCATCCTTTTTCTCGCGCTTTTCTATTTCCTCGCGCTGATATTTTCATTGGTCACCTATCGCCGGCGGCGTGCCACACAGTCCAACCAGCAGCACCAGCCGAACGATGAGAACGGCAGCGACGGACTGCCGCCCTACGCACACCAATACCCGCCGCATGCGCAAGGTGTCCCCGGGGACGTCCCCGACTACGCGTACGACCCCAACGCGGGATTTACCCCAGTTCGTCCGATATGTCTCCCCGTTCTCCTGACGTTAACGTCCTTGTGTTTTATTAATTAGCCCGCTGGCTCGCCGCCACAGTATTACCCACCTCCACCAGGCGCGCCCCTGGTCGAGCATCATAAGAGGCCGTACCACGTTTGATGGGGATACAATATCAATCTCTCTCCATCTGGGACAATGGACCACACACTATCTCACCTATACTGTTTCATACGGGCTAGTTATGTTCTCGTCGTGTTGTGCTAAATCTCACCCAATCTTATCACTTTTCCTGGGAGCGTGTGAACCAACGAGCGCAGCTTGTCACTCGTGGAACTGGTGAGGCATTCACGGATCCTTTTGCACTTTTCTTTACTGATCACTTTTGCTTGGCAGACCTAAGAATGTGTAAATCGTAAACATGAACAAAGTTAGATCTCGATTACCTCAGCGGCTCTCATGCTTGCCTGCTATGAAAGTCCCCCCAATCATACAGCATAATCGTCACATGGGAGACATCAAGCGAGGTTTCTCATCGGCTGTGCTGTCTGGGTGGAGTATTTCAGACGCTTGCGCCTTTGGCCCACACTTATCGTCCACGCGATGCGTACGATAGCCGCAAATGATAAGAACATCGAGCCGCCTACTCACTACTTAGTATGAATCCTCGCCCTGATTTCACTAAGTCCTTTCTCTCCCTTCCTTCGTCGTACTATTCCACATCTCTTCCCTTGTCTTTCTGATTTGGAATAATGTTGACAGGTGCTTTTTCTCGCTATCTCGTCTCTTCTGTGTACTCACGCACTTTTCGACACGCGTGACCCTTACTGCAGTCAGACGCACATCGACCTTTGGCGCAACGCAGACCCGCACAATAGTAGCCATTCTGCTCACCGATCTCCTCCTGGGTGTCAAGGCAGAGTGCACCGTCAATCAATATGCCCCCCCTCCAATGGTCTCGTCCCCCTATATCAACTGGATGCTTCTTCTCTCACAGGTACGGCTATGAGCACTGCACTCTAAGCGTCGCAGCACGTGTAGGATTCGGCTTCCTCCTCTGTACGCACCACCCCCCTCCTCTGTTTCACATCACTCAACAAACTCTCGCAACAAACTTTCGCGCTCAGTCTTCCTTCTCGTCGCACTAGCTTGGTTTGTGCGCTATCGCCAACGGCGCGCCGCACGGATCTACCTTGCCAACGCCCTACAGAACCAGCAGAATGCAGGAAGCGCAAACATTGACTGGGGCGGCGGGGGCCCACCCAATGCACCTCAATACCCGCCACAGGCGCGTGGAGGCCCCGGGCCCGGGCCCGTCCCCCTATATGCGTACGACCCCAACACGGGATTCGCTTCTGTTTGTCTTCCCCGTTCCTCATCCCTACCGCTGACGTTGATGTCATTGTGTGTTATTCATTAGCCTGCTCGCTCACCGCCACAGTACTACACGCCCCCACCAGGCGCGCCCCTGGTCGAGCAATACAAGGGGCCGTATCGTGAGCCTGTCGCGGCGTGAGACGGGCGACTCTTCCGGGTTCGGACTCGAGGTATCTGTTTGCTTCAGGGATCTATGGGAGCGCTCGGGAGTATTGAGACAAGAGAGATGGGGGAAAGAGAATAAGTAGATGAGCGACAGAGGGCTCGACGTCGCTCATTATGTACGGCGGGAACCCATGGATTCTAACCATGAAACCCTCACAGACGGGTAAGAGAATGTACTGATCACTTTACCTGCGAGCGTGTGAAGCAACGAGCCCAACTTGTCTCATGGAACTAGGGTATTCACGGATCCTTTTTTATTATTATTTGTTGACGTTGAGAGTATGATCGTTTACTAAACACGACAAGTTAGATCTCGATTACCTCAACACAAGTACGTCCCCTAAATCCTCCCCCAGATCACACAACATAATTGCCACACGGTCGACATCAAGCAAGATTTCGTCGATAGTGCTGTCCGGGTGGGAAAGTATAGGTGTCGCCCTTGGTCAAAGCATCTCGTCCACGCGACCACGATAGCCCTATGATTCATAAGGACATCAAAGCGCCCGCACTAAGTATGAATACTTACCGCTGATTTCACTAGGTCCTTTCCCTTCCCTCATCGTACCACTCCATCTTTCCGCCTTTCTGGGTCAGAATAATGTTGACAGGTGCTTTTTCTCGCCATCGTCGCTTCTGTATACTCACTTTTTTCACAGTCGAACGCACATCGATCTTCAGCACCCAGACCCGTACCATAGTAATCATTCTGCTTGCTGACCTCCTCCCCAGTGTTAAGGCAGACTGTTGGATCGATTCGTACGCTCCCTGGTGACCTCGTTCCCCACTATACTAACGGAATGCTTCTCTAACAGGGACGGCTTTGAGCACTGTAAAAGGAGCCTCGCATCACGTCTGGGAATCGCTGTCGCATCCTGTGAACTCAACCTTCTCCCCTTTATTTACATCACTCAATGAACTTCCGCACTCAGCTATCTTTATCAGCATACTGGCTTGGTCCTTAGGCACCTGTGGACGTCGCCGGCGGCGCGCCGCAGTGGCCAAACTTGCCAACGCCCAGAAGAACCAGCAGAATGGTGAGAGCGCAAATAACGGCTCCAGCGGCCAGCCACCCAACGCACCCCGATACCCGCCGCAGGCGCATAGTGGCCCTGACATCGTCTTCCAATATGCGTACGACCCTAACACGGGATTTGCTCCGGTTCGTCCGACTCGTCTCACTCGTTCGTCTTCCTGGCCACTGACGTTGATGTCCTTGTGTCATTCATTAGCCCGCTCGCTCGCCGCCGCAGTACTACATGCCTCCACCAGGCGCGCCCCTGGTCGAACATCCAAGGGATTGTACCACGTTTGATGGCGTACATTAATGGTCTCCCCATTTAGCAACGGACTACACATCTCACCTATGCTGGCTGTTGTACTGTTCATATGGGCCACTTGTGTTAAATCTCACCCAATCTCATCACTTTGCCTGCGAGCATGTGAACCAAACTTGTCACTCGGGAGTTTTGAAGAGGGGCTCCCTAGAATGTACTGATCGTTTTTGCTTGGCAAACCTTTTGGCAGACCTAGCAAATCGTAAACATGAACGAAATTAGATCTCGATTTACCTCAGCAACTCTTATGCCTGTCTCTGCTGTGAACGTCCCCCCAATATACAGCATATTTTCGTCGCATGGTCGACATCAAGCAAGGTTTTTCATCGACAATGTCGTCCGGGTGGGGAAGTATTGTATCTTTGGCCAAGGCATCTCGTCCGCGCGACGTTTACAACAGCTGCATGATAGGAAGGACATTGAACCACCTACTCACTACTTAGTATGAATTCCTGCCGCTGATTTCACTAGGTCTTTCCATTCCTTCATCATACCATTCCACCTCTCCTCCCTTCTGAGTTAGAATAATGCTGACAGGTGCTTCTTCTCGCTTTGTCGTCCCTTCTGTGTCCTCTCGCACTTTTCAACACCACAGCCAGACGTATAGCACAGCGCAGACCCGCATTCTGCTCGGCGGTCTCCTCCACGGTATCGAGGCAGAGTGCTCGGTCGATCGGTACGCCCCCCGATGGTCCCGTTCCCCCATATACCAAATGGGTGCTGCTTCTCTCACAGGTACGGCAATGAGCACTGCATCGCAGCGCGTGTAGGACTCAGCTTCACACCCACCCCCTCCTCTATTTTACGTCGCTCAACAAACTTTCGCGTTCAGTCTTCCTTCTAGTCGCAATGGCCTGGTGCATTCGCTATCGCCATCGGAGCGCCGCACAGGTCTACATTACCAACGCCCTGCAGAACCAGCTGAAGGCAAACAACGGCTCGGGCGGCGGCGGCCAGCCCAACGTACCCGCCGCAAGTCCACAGCAGCCCTGACGCCATCTTCCACTACACGTACGACCCTGACACAGGATTCGTTCCGATTCATCCAGCTCACTCCCCCGTTCCACTTCCCGGCCACCGACGTTGATACCATTCATTAACCCGCTCATTTGCTGCCGCAGTACTGCGCGCCTCCACCAGGCGCACCCCCCAAAAGGCCGTGTCACGTTTTTTTGGCAAAGGATCTTATACTCTCGTTGTCTTGTGCTAAATCTTACCCAACATTTTACTTTGCTTGAACCAACGAACCCAGCTTGTCACTTGTGAGGTATACACCTCAATAATCCATACCCCCAGGCGTCTCCCGGAGGGGTTTGGAAATTTAGATAGTCGAATGTAATGAAGGAGGTGATGCAGTGATGATACGAATCTTTTGTACAACATAACAAGAGATTTCCGCAAGGCGCCCCCGTCCAGCGGCGCTATTCTCAGGCTTGGGTGTCGCCTCCCTTTGGGATCCAGTTATAACCTTCCTCCTCCGCCTCCTCCGTTACATTTCTTTCTTTCCTCTTTCCCCTCGACTGGTCAACTCATTTCTTTCCCTCTCCACATGAGCGGCATTGGGACTCTCAGTCCACACTGCCAGTACTGATCACGATGTGCAGATCGTAAACATGAACAAATATAGGTTTCAATTACCCCGTTCGCACGCCTGTTTACTATGAACCGTCACTGGCACATGGTCGACATCAAGCAAACATCAAGCAAGGTTTTTCATCGACAATGCTGTCCGGGAAGGGGAATGTCGCAGATACTTGGACCTTTGGCCAAAATGTCTCGTTCACGCGATGTCAACGATAGCTACATGATACATCAAACCTATTCACTACTTAGTATGAATCATCGACGCCGATATCTCTAGGTTCTTTCTTTCCCATCATTCATCGTACCATCATCCCACATTTCCGCCATTCTGTCTTAGAATAATGTTGGCTGGTGCTTTTTCTCGTCTCGTCGACACTTTCTGTGTGCTCACACACTTTTCGACTTGTGTGACCGTACCACAGTCAGACGCCCGTCGATCTTCAACACTGCGCTAACCCGCACCATAGTAGTCATTCTGTTCGCCGGTCTTCTCCCTGGTGTGAAGGCAGACTGCTGGGTCGATTGGTACGCCCCCCGCTGGTCTCATTTCTCGTTATACCGTTAACGGGATGCATCTTCACTCATAGGGACGGCTTTGAGCACTGCAGCCTAGGCGTCCCAGCACGTGTAGGACTCGGTTTCGCCCTCTGTATGCGTAGCCTCTCCCCCCCTCTGTTTCACATCACTCAAACAAACTTTTGTTCTCAGTCTTTCTTCTCGTCGTGGCGATTTGGTACTTGCGCTATCGATGGCGCCGTGCCGCAGGGATCAGCCTTGCCGACGCCTTGCAGAACCAGCAGAAAGCTGGGAACGCAAACAACGGTTCCGATGGCCAGCCGCCTTACGCACCCCAATACCCGCCGCAGGCGCATGGTAGCCCCGGTACCGTACCTCACTACGCGTATTACCCCAACGCAGGATTCGCTCCGGTTCGTCCCCCCCGTTCCTCTTCCTGACCATTGATGTTAATGTCAGTGTGCGCTATTCATCAGCCCGCTCTCTCGCCGCTCCAGAGTCATGCGCCTTCACCAATCGGGCCCCCGGTCGAGCAGTACAGGGGGCCGTATCACGTTTGACAGCGATACGTCATCGTAAAGGGCCTTCTCACCCTTTAGAATAATGGATTACACGTCATCTTGGGTCACACACATATACTAGCCGTTGTACTTTTCATATGGACCGGTTCTATTCTCGCAGGGTCGTGCTGAATCTTATCACATATCTTCAAGCGTGTGAGCCAATCTTTTGCACCCGAGACAGGGGGTTAATCGCGAGGATCCCGTGCCCTAAGTGTCACGGGACTCGGGACCAGATAATTGCTACCGATATCTAGGCACTCGATTCTACTTACACGATTCAAGATGAGTTCATCATGGTCCTCTAGGATATATGTATACATGAGATGTTACTGTAAGGTACACTCGACAACAACGGCGACAAAAGGGAACAACAACAAAAAGTGACAACAGAGGGTATAAATACGACGGCCATCCCTGTCACGACGTACGTGCCGTCCCCCGCCGTGCGTTTCGCTGCCGACCGCCCGGAGCCGCGCTAGACGCCTCCTCGCGTTCGGCGTTATACAGGTTCGACGCGCTGCGCTGCGCGGTCCGCTCGACGATGCTAGTGCCGTCGCGGAAGCGGGTGCGAAAGAGGACGTTCGCGTTAGTGAAGAGGCCCTCCTTGAGCGAGACGACGATGAACTGTGCGCCGCGGAAGCGGGTGCGGAAGAGCGTGCCGATGTGCTGTGTGTGCGACAGGTCGAGCGCCGCGTCGATCTCGTCCAGGATGTACATTGGCGCCGGCTTAAACTGCAGCAGCGCCATGATCAGCGAGAGCGCGATCAACGACCGTTGCCCCCCGCTCAGTTCCGTCAGGCTCTGCTTCCACACGCTCCCTAGCTGCACCTTGATCTCCAGCCCGTCCATCAGGTCCTGCCCGTCTGGCGGCTGCAGCTTGGCAAAGTTCCCCGGGAGCAGCTCCGCAAAGATACCGCCAAAGTCCCTGCGCAACAGGATATTATCGTCAGTTTTTTTCGGGTTGGGGCGGCGGTGCACGTGCGTACCCGTTGACCTTCTCCCACGTCGTCGTCAGGGCGTCGCGCTTGTACCGGTCCAGTTCCTCGATGGTCTGCTCGATTTTTTCTTTGTCCTTCAGTACTGTGCCCAGCATCTTTTTCAGGCTCGCCTCGCGCTTCTCGACGCTGTGTCAATGGGTTATGCAAAGCCCATGTGGTAAATTTAGAGACAGCACGCACGTGTCGATCATATTCATCGCCTTCGGGTTCACCTTTTTCTTCATACCGCGTTGCTGTTCCTCCAGATCCCGGGTCCTGTCCTTCAGCTGGGCAATATCGAGCTTGCTGAAATCATACTGCGATCCCGGCTGGTCGAACAAACTACGGACGGTGCGCTTGCTCAGTTTACGGCAACAGCAACAATGCAGAACTCACTGGCTCTCCTCTTTGATCCAGTCGTACTGCTTTTCGAGGTTCGTCGCGCCAGTGACATGGCCTGCCTTCTCCTTCGCGAGCAGTTGCACATCGTGCTCGAGCTTCTTGATTGCAAGCTCCGCATCGGCTGCCTCCTGCTTCTTCGCCTTGATCACTTCGTCCAGCTCGCGCAGCTCCGTGTCGAACCGCGTCAGCGTTGCGCGCTCTTCCTGTAACCGGCGCTCCGCCTCGCCGTGCTCCGCCTACAACGACATAACATTAAGCGGGCGAGTGGTGATCAGAAGACGGGAACGCACCTCGCTCTTTGCCACCTTGTCCGTGAGCGACTTGAGCTCTTTGCGCACCTTGTCGACGCTTGCTGAGGCATTGGCGAGCGACTCGCGCGCTGAGGCGAGGTCCGCCTCGATTTGTTCTACAAATACGGCGCACAGGTACTTCGTGAAAAAAGGGACCACTACCGAAGTGAATGCACGGACCAAGCTCCAGCATTGCGGTCTGCATCTCCTTCTGTTGCGTCTTCAAGATTACGGCCTGCTTCTGAAGTACCGCCTTTTGCTTCTGTATGCTGGCCTGAATGAGGAAAAACTGTTAATGTCGCAGCGCCGACAAAGGCAGAGACGGACGGACCTTGATTTCCCCAGTCTTGCCCTCCTTGTTGTTCTTGAACTCGTCCATGTCCTTCTCAAGCTTCTTGATCTCTGCCTTTGCCACCACCTGCTTCTCCTGCGCGGCCTTCACGGCTGTCTCCATCTCTCCAATAGACTGCCGGAGCTGTTCGACTTGCGTGCCAATCTGATAAAAGGTGTTTCCGTTACGAAGAAAATCGCAATGCAAAAAGACCAAGAGGCACGCACCCGCGATGCATTGCTGCTCCCAACCTGCTCCTCCAGCAGGCGCAACTCGTGCTCCTTGATTTGCAGCTCACGCGTGCGCGCCCTCCATGCGTCTCTCCCAGGGCGCGCAGCCGCCTCCTCATGCTCGAGTGCTTCGAGGGTCCCGCGCGCCTGCGCAACGCGCTCCTCGGCCGCGCGGAGCTCCTGCGCGCGCACGAGTACGCCGGACCCGCTCGGCGCAGCGCCGCCGGACATCGTTCCGCTCGGCTCGTAAACGTCTCCTTCGAGCGTGACGCTTCGCACGCCAACATTCCGCGCGAACGTCACCGCCTGTGCGGACTGAGCGTCGTCGCAGATCAGCGTGTCGTTGAACACGAACGCGATCGCTTCGGCGACCTCCTCTGGGTACCCGACCAGCGAGAGCGCAGGTCGCACCTTGCCCGGCGCGAGGTGGTTCGCATTTTGCAATTTCTGCGCGGGATTAAGTATCGCGACACTGAAGGTAGGGAGGTATGACGCACCTCGCCGGAGAGCTTGAATGCGCGGATCTTGTTCAGTGGGATGAGTGTCACGCGCTTCTTGATGCCGCCACGCTCGAGCAGGTCCTTGCCTACGCGCTCGTTCTCGACTACGACGTTGTACAGCTTGCCCCCCGCGGCGATCTCGAGTGCAGTGCTCTTCCCGTGGTCCTCGGGTTTCAATGCAAGCAGCGACGCCACAAGGCCCTTGACCTTGCGTGTGTCGAAATTTGGGGGCGGGGTATAGTTAAAATCGAGCTGGGACAGCCTCGAGCGTACTGCGTCCCGCTCCTGTACATCTACATATTAAGCGCGCCGTTCTCCGAGAGGGCAGGCCACGCACCTGTGTACAGCGTATTGCGTCATCCTTCGCTCTGCGCAGCGCCTCCTCCCCCGCGCCCTCCTTCTCAGTGCTCCATCCCGTTGCATCCACCTTCTTGTGCAGGAACTCGACTTCAGTCCGCATCTTCTTGATGTCGCGCTCGCCCTGGCCAGCCTCACGCTCTACCGCCTTCCAGCGCTTCTCGAGGTCGGTAAGCTCGTGCCTACTCATGTCGAGCCGCACACGAAGCTGCTCCTCCTCCGCAGCCGCTTGGGCCAGCCGTGCGCGTGCGTCTGCAATCTGTCCCATGTAGCCGCCGCCGCCACCGGATGACTGGGCAGAGTTGCCGGCAAGACCGGTGAGGAGAGTCTGTAGGAGGTCCTCGGCAGAAGCGAGCGACGTCTGCGTCGCGGTATGTTTTTCCTTGACGGTGTTGTACTCGGCGGTGACGGCGTCCACCTGCGTCTTTTTCTCCGCCAGTGCAGCTTCGAGCTGGTCCGCACTTCAGCCATGAGAGGGTACGAAAAACAGAAAGAGAAGCGCACGTCACTGAGCTCGCCCGCAGACGCATCGCACACGGCCTCTTCGTCCTTGATAGTTCCTTCCTTGATCTCTGCCTGCGTGCGCAGCTTGACAACGACTTTTTCGAGCTCCTTCGCCTCCTCTTCCATGCGCGTGATTTTCCCGCCCTTCTTCAGCTCGCGATCGCGCTGCGTCTGCACATCCACCCGATTCGCTTCTGCAACGGCGGCCTCGCCGGTCGCGCGCTCTTTGTTGCGGCGCGCCTGCGCAACCTCGCGCTCACGCTCGGTGATCTGCGCATCCTTGCGCGACGCCTTGGTACGGTGATCGCACCACTCGTACGCTCGTAAGACGCGGGCGAGGCGCTCGAGCTCTGCGCCGGCTTTCTGGTACTGCACGTAGGCTCGGCGTTCTGCGCGGAGCGTATCCAGTTTCGGTGTTATTTCTTCGGCGAGGAGCGCGGTGATCTCGTCGACGCGCTTTTCCTTTTTCCCCATCGTCTTTTTGGCCTTGTCTTTCCGCTCTTCGAACATGCGCGTGCCGGCTGCTTCTTCGACCATTCCGAGGATCTCTTTTGGGCGCATGTTGAGCACCTATGTGGGGATGAACAAATGACGCAGAAGAGAGCTAGGAGTGGTGCAGACTTTAGTGATACGGCCTTGCATGATGAGGAAATTAGGGTTGTTGATGTTGAGTTGGACACTTTGGAAGATGGTCTGGATGATATTTTGTTGGGCTTTGTGGCCGTTCAATAGGTACTTGGAGATATTTGGGAGAGCGATCTGATGAGACAGTCAGCGAAGAGCGCAGCATAGGAAGCTAATGAATGCACCTGTCTTGTCACTGTTATCTGTGCGTAATTCTCCATTCCAGGAGGGCTGTTTTCCCTGTCCGAGTTGTCAAAGACGATGGTGACAGAGGCCTTTGTGATGCCAGCCTGTCCACGTTTGTAAATGAGATCCTGTTGATTCTGCGCCCGCATCTAAAGAACAAGGTTATACACGCTGTGGGACGTATTCGGACTACGCACAGAGGACATGTTGGTGAGACCAAGGACGAAACAGATGGCATCGAGAATGTTTGACTTTCCAGATCCATTGAGACCGGTGATGGCGTTGAAGGATGGGTCCCATCCTGTGATTTGAGTTCTCACTGGGTAAGATTTGAATCCTTCGAGGATGAGCTCCTCGATACGCATGTTCTCGTCGTTGTTGCTTAACCCGACGCGACCACGTGAGTATGGCGTGACCCTTGTCGCAATCTTTTCCCACGGAAATCCAATAAGGGGGGTCACTGCACCCGGCCAGATGTCGAACTGGCAACCCAAATAAGCATTGTTTTTTAACGTCTTTCGAAAGAGACCTCTTGGCACTTGGCGCTTCCTAAGACCTCCATTCTTTTGGACTATTGAGGGCGTGTGCCAGTGCCACGTCGTCGCGGCACCGGCAGGACCCGTGTCATATTAATTTACGTAATGGCGGAGATTTGTGAAGAGGCATGTGGGAAGTCAGTCGACTCACCTCATGCATGCTGTCCCAGCGCGCTAGCCTTCTCACTGACCACTCTCAACATGTCATTCTCTGACTTTTATGTCTCGGATCTCTCAGATATCACATCTTCGTCTTCGTCTGAAGACGACGCACCTCCCGCAAAAGTCAAAAAGCCGAGCGCTAGAAAACCAAGGCCCGATCAGAAACAACCGTACACCATCACGCAGGCACTCAGACCACCACGCTCGACCTCCTACTCCGTAAGATCTTTATACGGTATTCATTCTTTTCTTTTCTCTGTATACTTTCCGCTCACTGTCTTCCCCAGAACAAATTGTCGATGGGGGAATCAATCTGGATCCAGACTACCAAAGAGGTACGCCTCTTCTCCCGTCGTCCCTAATGAAATCTCACTCTACCCGCCCAGATGTTGTCTGGGCAGAAACAAAACAAATTGGTCTCATCGATTCTGTCATTCGGAACTACTATATCCCCCCTCTCATCTTCGGTGAGCCAACTTTAACTACCCATCCTACATTTTGAACTTCTCAAATATGCTCGAAAGCTGTATCTACTTCCCAGGATGGGAGCGAAACTCGCATTTGCATTGATGGAAAACAACGTTTGACCTCGATACAAAAGTGTGTTCTTTGCGAGACATTATTTCTGTACCATCTCTTATTGCATGCTAGGTTCATGGATGGGCTTGTAAGTAATTAACTTCGTAATGTATCTGCTGGAAAAGGTCTAGGGTGCGCCATAGTGGCAAACTCCTCCGGCGGTGGGGAGCCCATGGGACCTCGGTCCTCTTGGTCCACCTGCGGTGCTGTTTGCCATTATGGTGTCCCTATGTCCGTTTTACTGACACCAAAGCATGGGGCATTTGTAGATTCCACGTACGTCTTTCTCATTGTTAGGCCGACTTTATTGTCCAGCTCTGATCATGAGCGATGCCTACAGATAGAGACCAGTAAGCACCTATCCTTTTCACTTACCTTGAATTACGATTTATATGCAGCATCACGGCAAAACGTTACTGGTGGAAGAAACATGGGGCGAATGCAAAGGCCCTTCTACCAAAAACGCTGCAGCAAGCTTTTGCAAATAAACAGATTGTATGCGTCGAATATGACGGCTTGACGAGTGAACAAGAGCGTGAAATTTTCCAAGTTTGTTCGCTCTTTTCCCTTATCCGTTCGTTCACCAACAAGTGTCTTTAGCGTGTCCAACTTGGTGTGGCGCTTACTCCTGCAGGCATGTAACTAACAACCCGATCTACCTACTAATCTGACACACAGCAGAGCGTATGCAAGCCATCTCGGGTCCCTGGCCCACTTTTATCCGTGAAATTCAGTCACAGGTCCTGGGCGACGACGGCTTTGGCCACTCCTTCGAATGGGGTCGTGCTCGCGGGAAGGACTTTCACGGGCTAGCTTCTATCGTCTACCTCATAGAGCAACTTCCGGCGTGCAGAATTCCCCCTACCTCGGCAGCCATGGACAAGTGGCTGACGCGCACAACCCCAGTAGTCCACAAGTTGCGTACTGGCATACTTGACACGTTTCGCGTGTACCTCGTCCTTGTGCGGGAAAAGGACTATAGGAAACCCTTCGCCCAGCGCGTCTCGCCGATTGAGTTTGTCATGATCGGGGTGATGATATACATGAAACGTGAAACACTGAGTTTGACTCAGCTCAGCCACGCAGTGGAGAAGCTGCGCGCCGATGTGCGTTCGAGGGAAAGGGATGTCCGCACCAACGGAAGGACTACCAGACTACTTTTCAAATTCATCATGGAAAAATTGCCAAAGCTCGCCCTGCGCAGTGACGGGCAGGGTGACAAGTGCGCGCAGTCGGTGCTTCCCACCCTTCCCCGTTTATTGGCTTCGACGCCGGCCTCTGCACCCCTGGTGGGAAGTGAGTCTCGAGCACCTGTATCGGTTGCACCTGGGTCGTCCTCTGCGCCACATAAACCAAAGAAACGCAAGCGTCAGGTGGAAGATGAAGGTGATGGCGACCCCTCTGAGTCTGACGGGGGCGACGAAGACGAGTACGTCCCTTCACGACGGCGTTACACTCGCCGCGCGCCCGACAAAGCCGCACTCCAACACTCCCCATCCGCCTCCCCCCGAATAGCTCCAGCATCAGCGCCGGTGTCTCCTCAGATGCCTGCCAACGCATCAACTACGTCTAATACGCCGACCCCATCGCTGACGGAGGCGCGGCCTACACCACCTCGCCTCGCCGCCTTGCGCGGCGCACCCTCTGCTTCTACCTCTGCATCTGTGCCGCCCACCCCAGTTGTGTCTACACATACGTTACCCTTGGTCGGGATAAGGCAGTTGGGCGACTCCCCACATCCCCTGTCGCATGTGGTGCAATCTGATCAGCCTGCTCTCGGCACCGCCGTTGCGCCGATCGACCTCGATGCGCTGGAAAAGCTGCAACAGATTCTCACGTTTTCGGCTGGTATCAATGCCGTTTCGAATACGGCTCAGCAGCAGCAACAGCAACAGCAGCAAATGCAACAGACTTTGCAGCAGCAATTCCAGACTCAGTCTCAATTAGCACAATTGACGTCAATGCGGCAGTTCCAGTTGCAGCCAGAGCAACATGACCAGAGCAACCTCGGGAGGGTGATGGCGTTGCAACAATTGCAGGCTCTTCTCGCGATGCAGCCTCCACAGCAGCTTCAACAACTGCAACAACTAGCTCAGCCACAGCAGGGACAGGTGCCCTCAACTACGGTTCCTTTCGCTGTCCCGCCACCGCAGTCCCCAGTCATCAAAGCGGAATACATAGAGCCTAGCCTCAAGTCGCCTCACGGATGGCAACAGGCGCGGCCACCACCACCCCGCCTCGAATATCGCAGGGGACGATCGCGCTCGCGCTCCCGTGAACGTGATTATGACCGTCATGGTGGAAATGGCGGGGGTGGCGAATGGCGAGAATTCTCCCGCCGTGGTCCTGTTTCATATCCGCCGCGATCTCGTTCCAGATCTCGCTCCAGATCCGAATCGAGATCGCGTAGAGCCCGCTCACCCCCCCGCTCGCGCCCCGCTGATCTGCGCTCACGTATTCGCTCGCGTTCGCGTTCTATTTCGCCGGAAACGGGGTACCACAATGCGGTGAACAACTCTCATCGTGGGTGGGACCAACAGAAGGCTCCTCGTGTCATACCCAGCGGTCCCCGTCAGGGCTCTGGTCCTGGTCCCGGTCCCGGTCCCGGTCCCAATCCTGGTTTTGGTGGAGGCAGCGCACCGAACGGCGCTGGGAGGAGACCCAGTAGTCCCTCCTCTATGCTTGTCTCTGCGTCATCCCCGGCGGGCATCGCCCGCAAGTTTGAATTCACTCGTCGTGAGCAGTTCGGGGAGCTCGGGGGTGAGCAACGACCAATGGCGGCACCCGGCGTTCCATTCCAAAGTAATCGTGGTCGTGGTCGCGGTCGTGGTCGCCCCCGTGGACGTGCCCGTGGCGGGTTCAGAGGGAGTGCGCCAGGGAGTGCGCCAGGGAGTGTGCCAGGGGGTGTTCAAGGGAGCGTGCAAGGGGGTGTCCAAGGGAGCGTGCCTTGACATCCATGTGTGTGTGTGTGTGTGTATCTGGGTCTCTTGTGCGTCCCTTTCATTCTTGCTTCTTACAAATGGCGAGATAATTGACTGTCTTTGTTCAGCAAGCCGTGTAATTTTCGTTTCTCAAATTTCTTCAACCCACCACCCAAGTACTTGTTGTGTAGTTCTTGACATGCATACATGTATGGGTATCTGAACTTGTACGTCCTTTATTTTTACTTGATTCTAGAGATGGAAAGGCTAATTGGCTATCTCCGTGCAGCAAACCGTATAATTCTTGTTCCTTCAATGCCTGTTTATCCCACCTCGATACTCGTCATCGTGCAGCTTCTGTTATATTTGCACTAGTGGGACCATCCAATTTGTTTGTAAAACTAGTCTCGCCCTACCCGACATGGGTCACAGTTTGTTTCTGTTTTATTTCGTTTTTGGCTCCAATTCCGTTCCCGCTTCTCGTTTCGAAGGGCCAAAAAGATACGATGCGCCCATACCTTAACCAGGCCAGTGATCAACTCGTCGTGATATGCCCATCTCAACTGACATTTGATTACCGTAACTTTATGGCACTTTGTTTCCTCCCCTGTATTCCAACTATATGCGAGTTTCCCTCAAAACAGAAAACCATCTAAAAAAATTTGTTATCATTCGAGCATGAAATCAGAACGACATTTGTTGTATAAGTAACAGGGAACAATTAGAGGTCCATTTCCAAGTTTACCGCACAAGAGGAAAACAAGTGGCCGAATAAAAGCGGGGTGAGAGAGAAACGAAAAGCAATAATCCAATGGCATAGGTATCGTGCATGCAGATTCTAGTCAGTCGGTCTATCTGGAGTGCTTATTCAAGTGCTTGGTGGTCCTTACCTGAGTATCACGTCCTGGTGGTGCAAGGTCCTCCACTTAAATTTTGTGGTAGTGACAACAGCAGTCGCAGGGACAACCTCTGAGAAGAGGGAGATACACATCGAGGTCTATCAAGTCGAGGGGATGGCAATAGCTAGGTTAGTCAAAAAGAAAAACATAGCTAACTAGCACTGCATATCCATATCGAGGTCAATACAAAACAGGTGTCATCGTATCAATCACGTACCTCCAATGTCCCTCTACGCCCAGCCCAACCCTACCATCTTCGCCGCCAGAACCCTTGCCCTCCACCGCCACTGACCTCTCGGCGCCACGAGAGGGAACCCCAGCGCGGAACATAGGCGTAAGTCCTCGGTTTAGCAGAGCGTACAAGACGTTGTGGTACCGGGCCATAAACAGATAGCGCGTGTTAAGCTCGATCATCGATCACCACTCGCGCAGCTGCGACCCACGCCGAGTCGAAGTCCAACTGTTCCCCGGGGACCTCTTGAGGACAAGTATGCCATGGGCCGGGCACGTCTGCACAGTCGCCTAGTGACGATGGCCGAAATGGAAAGGTACCCTGTTTGTCTGTCCTCGCCGCTTCTCGCCTAGTGAAAGCGTCGTCGTCATCGTCGTCAGAGAAAAAACGTGGCCAAAAAAGGTATAGTCCGATGTCCTCCTCAACAGATGCCCCGCGATATCAGTGACTTCTGTGGCAATACCTTCTCCATTAGTATTCCCACTCGACTCGAAAGGAAACGAAGTAAGCGGGAAGATGGGCATAGTCCAATTCCGAAGTGGCAACTTCTCAGCAGAAAGCCTGGTGTCGATATGAGTCATCAGGCCGGTCTGTGCGACGAACTTCGCTACCCACCCAACTCGACGGGTCGCTTCTGTCCATCGACCCTACCATTCTCGTAGAACAGTCAGACGCGCCATAAGTACGTGGGACAGGCCGTGCGCCGAGGCCCAAGCCAGGTGGTGTTACGCGAGCCGAAAATGAGAGTGGGTTACATGTAGAGGACGAAGAGCGGTGGACATATCGTGTGGGGATCGGAACTGATGGCGATGGGACTCCAGGTACACAAGCACGTACGGGTTGGCGGGGCAGTCGAGATGACGCGGAGAAGCGCTTGCAAAGCAGTACATGGGAGGAGGGTAAATCGAAGAAGGTAGAACTGGTACTCCGAGATTGCTCAAACTGGTGGTCTTGGTCTTGAAGCATAGTCAGAATGGCTGTGAGAGAGTTGCATGCATTCCTGGAGTTGGCTAGAGAGAGGATGGCTCGGAGTGATAAGATCTTGCTTGGCCTTCTTGATGCCGTGAGGGCTTTAAATTGAAAGAGGAAGTTACATCGACCTAAAAGCAGGCAATAAAAGCAGAAGATAAGTAAAAAATTTAAACCCACTTAAAACTCACGTAGATTTAACCCTTCTCCACACTTTGAATAATGCTTAAGCTCGTGCCATGCCAAAGTATCAAAGGACGTTCCTATTACCTTGCTTATTACGGTTCAGGCATGGCACAGTGGAAATGTAGCTGATAGATGGATAGGTAAAGGAAAAGATCAAGGATGAAGAGATCGTTCCAAGTTCATCGCATAGGACTAATGGGGAGAAGGGAGCAGAAAACAAAAATTCCGAGAAAAAAAAACATTAATTAATCCGAAGACTTCATGCCATAAGTGATACAAAGGCATAGATGCTTTGTATATAGGTCCTGATCAGTAAGTGTATTAAGAGTGCCTATTATCCTCACCTAAGAGTATCAAATCTTGGTGGCGCCAGCATATAACACAATTAACCGTGATATCTGTCCTGACAGGAAAGTGTGAGGGGAAGTTATTAGCACATATTTGTAACCGGGGGGTAAGTCATTACCTCAGCCACTATTCTCCGCCTCCACCTCCAACTCCACCACTGGTACTTACCCCCGCAATGCGGTTGGGAATGTTATCATCGTGCTGTCTGGCAGGAGCGACAACAGCAGTTGCAGGGCCGACTTTCCAGGCCCAAAACGGACCTATAATCCAAAACCGCACCCCCAAAAGAGGAAATCATCAATTCACTGCAGGGTAGGGGAGAGCAGCACGAACCAAGTGGGTCAGACGGCTCGTGGCCCGCACCGGTCCACATCCCAATGACGCCGATCGCAGAGCCCCGTCCGCCAAGCTGAACACCTTCACTGGCCCATTCGCCGTCTCCGTCCTCGCGAGAGGATGTCTGTCTGCGCGTCAGCCCCCCGACTGCAAAGCGCAAATGTGCCCGAGAGAGAAAGATATCACGCACGAGGGTCCAGCGCACATCGCCCGAGGCGACCATCTCTACCGTCCCGCGCATGCGCGTAAGCATCGGCGGCGTGGTCGCGGTGTGCCATTCGCCGACGACGTGGATCGTCGGGCGGCCCGGCCACGCAGCGGGGGCGCGGGTGTAGTGCGAGATGTGGAGCGTCAACGGGATGATCCGCATCACTTCATACAGCGCTGGATGGGCGAATCGTTGGGCGAGCGGTTGCGACTGTGATTCCAAGTCTCCTGGTTAGAGCGTAACAACACAGGCGGAGAAGACGCACGTTGCTGCCTAACAGGTGATAAACATTGGGTTCTGGTTAGTCAAAAAAAAAAAAAGATGGGACTAACTCGTGCTCGTACGCACAGAGCAGATCACCATAGTCCAACCAACACACGCACCGCCTGACAGCGCACCAAACCGACGTCAATACGAAACAGGCATCATCGTATCAATCACATACCTCCATTGTCCCTCCACGCCCGCCCAGTCCCAACCCTCGCCCTCCCTATACTGTGTGCCGACTTCATCACCGGAACTCCCGCCCACCGCCGGCGGGGACCACTCAGGCGCCGCGAGTGGGAACCCCGGCGCAGAACACGGGCGTAAGCCCTCAAGGCTGAGCAAAGCACGCAGGACGTCACGGTGCCGGGTCATGAGCAAATCACGTAGGTTGAGCTCAATCACCTGTCGCGCAGCCGCGATCCATGCCCAGTCAAAGCGCAGCTGATCATCGGGAACTGGTGATGGCGCAGAGGAAGGGGTATAGTCGTCTCCATCGTCGTCGCTTCCCTGGCTTGGCGAAGAAATACCGTCGTCATCATAGTCGTCTTCGGGGTCGTAGAACGGGCTTAGGGAAAAGGTAGAGTCTGGGATTAACGGCACGGGAGGAACACCGGTTGACGATGACCCCGCTTCTGCTCCCTGGTCTTCCTCCCCATCGGCAAAGAACCCATTACCACAACTTAGGTTTGAAGAGCGATCGTCGACAGGGAGGAAGGGCCCAAAGGCGCGAGACGAGTGCAAGTATGCCGTGTTGTACACGCGAATTCGTGCAAGGCGGCGCACCCCATCCAACGCGATCGTCGCCGGGGTTGCGGTAGAACCAAACACCTCATCGCCGTCAATCTCGCTCATTCCCTCGTCATCGCTCTCGCTCGTACTCTCGCTCCCCGACTGGAAATATGAGTCGTCACTGGACAATGACAGGTCCATTTCGTGCGGCTCCAGACCCCGAAGGTCGTCTTGGGCTATAGGACCATCGTCATCACCATCGTGGTCATCTTCGGCCGGGACTCCATTCCCTACCGCGACTTCTGCGGCGATGCCTTCATTTTTATCGCTTGAGGCAAGCGAAGTAAGTGGGGGGATGGTCGTGGTGCGGGGCTGCTTCTCAGCGGAGATCGTTGTCCCAATTAACGTTGTCAAGCCGATCTGCGCGACGAGCTTCGCGAGAAACCCGTCCCACTCGACGGGTTGCTTCTGTACGTCGACCCCGCCGTGCCCGTCGAACACAGTCAGACGCGCCATGAGCGCGTGGGGCAGGCCGTGTGCCAATACACGCGCAAGCCAGGTGGTGTTGCGTGAATCGAGAATGAGGGCGGGATGTACGTGGGAAGCGAGGAAGAGTGGGGGGCATATCGGGTGCGGACGCGGAGGGTGAGATGGATGGGACTCTATGCACGCAAGCGCGTCGTGTGGGAGTGGTTGGGCGGTCGAGATGACGCGGAGGAGCGTCTGCAAAGCGGTGTGCACTTCGGCATCGGAGGAAGGTAAATCGGAGGAGAAAGAGTCCTGGGGAGGTCGGGTACGGCGAAGGATAAAGGATTCTGTCCAGATACGCCGCTTGTACTCGCTCTCCCAGGGGAAAATATCTTCAGAGAGGCATTTGCCTTTGCCTGAGTTCAAATGGGGTAGTGGCGCTCGTCCATGGGTACGTACATCGCGCGCTAGGAATGGGTTATCAAAGACAACAGAGAACATCTCGCGCCAGAGATGCTTGCTAAACTGGTGATAGACGAGCGCACGAAATGAGCGACATGTCTGAGAAAGAGTAGCTGCGGCACGGGTGTCCCCAAGGAGAGCAGTGATGACGATGATTTCCTCGATTAGTTCGAAAGGGAGGGTGCGAAGGGAGGGCTGTAGGAGTGCCATCCTACCGTGTTAATGCTAGAAGGCGACATCCACGTTTATAGTAACTCACTCATCACGGAACGACGAGTGGATATTGAGTGTGGATCCTGTCGATGACTAAGCAAAGGTTGCTCATGGCTCAACCGGTACACTCCCTCGTCCTCGACCCTACAGAAAGACCCACTATCAGGTGTAAGACCTGCAAGGCTCCTCTCCCGGATGCTACCAGAAAAAATTGCGACCGCTGTCGTCGAAATAGGACGGAGAACTATCATCGCTGGAAGAGATCTGTAGAGGCAAGGAAGAACCTCATTGTGCTCCCCACACTAGAGACCCACCCTTCATCCGTACCACCATCGAAGCTAAACATACGGTGGACGAATCCTGCAACCACCTCTGCGGCAGTTCCTCGACCTTCCCACCTATCTCACCCAGGAACTGGCACTCCTGCGCAGCACTCCGACGCCACTACCCCCCTAGATTACAATTTGAACAAGTGCGACCATAGACCTCAAACGGCGAGCTTGCAGGTCCCCAGAGATGCACCTGGGTTGGCGTCTTCATTGCCACGCATCAACGTCCCCGAATACCAATGGGGCGAAGAGCTAGTCGACGCGCTCTTAGCGCTACCCCCACGTTCCAACTTCTTCGGACAGTTCTCCGTCGTCGCCGACCCCGACGTGGACAACTCCAAGCGGGCACAGATGTTCCGCGATCAACTGCGTTCCATAGACCTCCCCATATTGTACGTAGCAGCAGCGTCCTTTGGCTTTTCATTCGTAGGGTCTTACCCGCTCCGTCTTTCTTCTTTTTCGACCCGGCAGGGAAACACAGATACCTGTCCCCCATAACCCGGGTGCTCCCCGTGGGCACGCGATCGGCCTCTACTGCAGATGCGAGATTGGGTGTCAAGGCCGGTTCGTCGTCTCGGTCGACGACGACACCACCCACCCGCATGGTGTGCCTGGACAACGCATCGGCGTGGCACTTTTACACACCTCCTCTGGATGACAATCCCCTATGGTGAACCCTTACTTCTATCACGTACGTTGTTACGTGATGACACGCATACTCTGTGTGCATCGCGCTTTGCCTTGCTCTTTCCTGGAGTTGTACCCGTGTACTTATTCACTGACAGTACTAGTGCCTAATCCAGACCTTGGTTTCCTATCCTACAGTGACAGTCAACCCCGACTTCCGGTCAACTTTTTATAGACTCTAAGGATACTCGGAATAAAATCAACAAACGTAGCCACCATCCGAATTACTCGATGGAGCTGGTGTCTCCTTCCTTACGTACCACGGTAGGTAAAGTGAATGATTTAGCTTGGTTACTGTAAAATGACTGGCTAAGACTTACATGGAACCCTTTCCTCACCTCATGGCATTGTACTGTGTGTACTATAAACTGAAAAATATTTGTACACTTAAGTACGAAATCAGCGACAAAATGATGATGTGATTCAGTGGTATTTGGTTGGGGATCAACCGAATAAGGTACCAACCTACCTCTCTGTCATGACCTTGTCGTTGGGGCCTCTCCTCAGTTCTGTACAAGCACAAAGTACGTTTATTCTACTACCACCGTCTCTGCTTCATTGACCATACCTGGCGTGTGTTTTTCTCAACACCTGTAAGTGGACGCCATTCCATATCTAGCATTGGGGTTGCAGGTCTTCGGCGCACTCTCGCTGGCAACAGCCATTTCGGGAACGCTCTCCTTCGTCTTTTCCAACTTCGTCCGCCCAGGAGCAAGCGTGCGTGGCTGGTTCTCCTTATTTGTGCCTATTCACACATTGAAAACTATTTAACATACAGCTTAAAAAATTCGGTGCGAATAAAGGCGCGTGGGCAGGTGACCGTTAAACCCTTCCCCAGCTCGATACACGTCGTTGATGTGGGCATTCCAGTCGTCACTGGGGCGTCAGATGGAATTGGACGCGAGTTTGCGATTCAGCTGGCCAAGGCTGGCTTTAATGTTCTCCTCGCGGCGCGAAACCAGGCCAAACTCGACGCTGTCGTGGCCGACGTTGGTTCGTTTTTATTGCACCCGTGACCGTTTTTCCTACCATTCACGTGCCATTACAGCTAAGGTAGCCAGCGCAGCACAGACCAAGACGTTCGTAATCGACTTTGCATCCGCAAACGACGCAAGGTGGGAGGCGCTTCTCGAAGAACTCAAGCCGATTGAGGTTGGGGTACTCGGTGCGTTCGCTCATTTAAGCGAGCTCTTTTGTGGGACTGACATCCGGGGTAGTTAACTGTGTCGGTGTCTCTCACGAGTTCCCGACCGACTTTGTCGATACCTCGGAGGAGGAGCTGAACACGATCGTCGACGTCAACGTCTCTGCCACGCTGCGCGTCACCAGCCTCATCGCCCCCGCCATGGTCTCTCGGTGCGTTTCTCACCTCACCTACCGCATCGCACGCTGACACTGTCGCGCGCCACGTCGTACAGCAAAAAGGGCCTTATTTTGAACATGGGTTCGTTCGCCGGCGCCTCGCCCACTCCCATGCTCGCGGTCTACTCGGGCAGCAAGGCCTTCCTCCGCACCTGGTCTGATGCGCTCTCCGCTGAGCTGACGCCCAAGGGCATCACCGTCGAGCACGTAAACACATACTTTGTCGTGCGTCCTCCCTCACTTGGTTAGCTCCTCGGGCTAGCTTAACGCGTCCGCCCCATTCCTGTAGACTTCGGCCATGTCTAAAATCCGCCGTCCATCGCTGTTCATCCCGACTCCGAAGGCCTTCGTGCGCTCCGTGCTTGCGAAGCTCGCCCCAGGTACCGTCACACCGTACTGGAGCCACGCGTTGGTTGGTGCGGCCATGGCGCTCGCGCCTCCCAAGGCGGTGCTCGCATACGTCCACTCACTGCAGAAGGATACTAGGAGGCGTGCCCTTGCGAAACAGGCGAGGCTTGCGAAGCAAGAGTAGAAAAGGAGATACGCTGTTCTCTATTCGAGCCCCGTGCACCCGTTCGGGCTGTACACGTGTTCCGTTGCTACTGCACTGTCTGAGGTCTCCTCCGCCATTCGATTTGTTTGCTCGTGCCCGAGATTGAAAACTGTTATACACACTTTATTTGAATGGAGTAAGATTGTCCTCATTTCTGCGAACCACCACCAACCGGACCACTCCAAAATACCCAAGTGTTAATGTGATCCCGCAGCTGCTAGAGACCACGCGTGACATTCTACGCTTTCGCACGACGTCAGCTACCATAGAGCCGAGGGTGTTGCCTTCTCGGCGGAACAAAGCTCACGACAAACCCGCGGAGGGTACGACAATTTAGAAAGAAACGTGTTACAAGAGGGTTCTGCCGTATTCTGAGATGCGCAAAAAGTAGAAAAAGCCGTCAATCCATTACTTAAAAGGACAACAAAACAAGGCCGTGGACATCAAATTTATTGTGACCAGGAGACTTAGACTGCCGTATGGCTACGATATGCCCGTAACGATTGACTCAGCTCGCCTTGACATTCTTCTTCGATGGCATTCCCCTGTTGGACGCTGCCGCCTTGGCATTCTTCTCTGCCTCTTTCTTCAAAACACGCTGCAGCGAATGCTTCGCCTCGCCGTCTGGGAACGACGCCAGGTCGAAGTAATTTGCAGCCAGCTTGAGTAGCCACTCTGCGCGGATCTCCGTCACCGTACGGATGTATGCTCGCGTCGTGAGCACGAATTCATTGAACAGAACCCACTCGGGCTGGGAATCGAGACCGCACGAAGGGTGCAGCGATACTGCCTGATAAGAAAGAACATAGATAATACATGTCAGTGGAAGCTCTCAAGTGTATCGCCGAGGGATATGATGAGAATCATACCTGATTGTCCTTAACGGTGGTGTAGGAATTATTCTCCCCCTCCTTGTGCGCAACCTGCATGAAGAACCCACACACAAGTGCCTTCCTAACGTTCACGTAGTGTCGTGTCGAATTGTCGTGTGGCCTGGTCACGGTGTTGATCCTCAGGCGTTCCATGTCGCTTCCCAGACGCTCCATGTCGGTCCCAGCGCATCGCATGTCCGCCTCAGTGCGTTCCATGTTGATCCCCAGGCGTTCCATGATCCGTAGTAGCTGCGAGCGAACCTTGTTTGCCTCAGAGAGGGAGGGGGCCGAAAGGTAATTATTCCATGCCCAGTTACGATCGTGTAAGTCTGCAAAAGTAAAATTCCGTCAACAATAGAAAGCGAGGGGTGAAAAAAGACGTACTATCTCGGTACTCATTGAAGACATCGAGCAGAGTGAGATGATCCCCATCGGGGACAGTCAACAGCTGCTTTGCAAGATCGGCCTCTTTCCGGCGATTGTTTGGTCGCAGCCAAACGTTGGGGACTGGGTGGACGAGTTGTATTCTATCAGAGATAATACGTAAAGAAGACACCACTGACCAGAAAGCATCGCGACGATAGTCAAGATTTCTTGACTGCAACCAAACTCAGGACTGACGATGAGCATCTTGGACATCTGTCCATATAAATAAGTATCCGTGGTGCGGATTGGTGACAAAATCCAAAACCTGAGGGTTCAACGGGAACTCCGACATCATGCTCCCCATAGGTGTCAAGTTTCCATCGACATCGAGTGCCGCGAGATAATTCAATAGCTCAAGCGCCCGCATCAACGTTTCCGGAGCTGGAGCATCCACGTAGTCGAATCGAACAAGGTCCTTAATCCCTGCTTTCACTAGTTCCAGGACTGTATTCGCCAGATTACTCCTCAGGATCTCTGGGTGCGTTTGCTCCTCGAACTCCTTCATGAAGTCCTTCTCTGTGTATAGCCGGAAGCACTTCCCGGGCCGAGTTCGACCGGCACGTCCCGCTCGCTGTTGTGCAGAGGCCTTCGAAATAGGAGATACCAGGAGAGATTCTACCCGGATCCGTGGATTGTATATCTTTTGCTTAGAGAAACCGGGGTCGACAACATATACAATCCCATCTATGGTCAGTGACGTCTCCGCAATGTTCGTTGATACGATAACCTTCCGCCCAGGTGGGCCATCTGGGACACGTGGCGAAGGAGCGGGATCGAATATACGCTGCTGTTGCTGAGGTGGAAGAGATGAATAGAGCGGTATGCAAGAGAGGGGCCCGACAGTGTCTGGGTCTTGGGCAATCAAGTCACCAGCTTCGATCTTGATCTTTCGACATGCGTTCTCGATTTCTTCCTCTCCGGTAAGAAAAAGGAGAATATCACCTGGTTCTTCGGCACGATGGATCATGAGAACAGTACGAATGGCAGCCTCCACGTAATCCGGTTCAGGTTCTTGTGTATAGAAGATCTCCACAGGGTGTGTGCGGCCAGGAACTTTGAAAAGTGGGGCAGGATCATCAATAGTGAAATACTTCTGAAACTTGAGTGCGTCTAGCGTGGCGGACATGATGATGATCTTGAGGTCCTTGCGCCGTTTCACCAGCGCTTTGAGAAGGCCCATAAGGATATCGGTGGCAAGTGTACGCTCGTGTGCTTCGTCGAGGATAATGGTAGAATACCGCTGAAGATCTGGATCATTCATAGCTTCCCGCAAAAGCATACCATCAGTCATGTACTTCAAGAAAGTTGTTCCTGGTTCGGTCATGTCCTCGAAACGGATAGAATATCCGACCTGCTTCCCAAGCTGAACTGGGACGAAATGAGGAGAAGAGGTCTAGAAAGTCAGAGAGCGCACCATCCATCTCGTCAGCTACGCGTTTCGCTACGGACATAGCGGCCACCCGCCGAGGTTGTGTACACGCAACAATTTTGTTTCTTGTCTGCGGCATGTCAGAGTAGACGACGAATTGCGGTATCCTGATGTGATGTCAATCTCGAGTCGCGTTACGAAACTAGGTATAGACGAACATACTGGGTAGTCTTTCCAGTACCCGTCTCCCCAATCACAACAATGATCTGGTGTCTGGTAAACTTGACTGGGGTATTAGCAACACACGGCCTTGATTACAAGGGCGACCAGGAGCGCGGGTTCTATTGCCCCCTCACAAACGAAGGGTAGAACAGAACTCACCATTTTATAGAATTCATCCATTTGCGCGAAGACTGGCAATTTTTTACGTGCCTCGAGAATTTTACGATATTGGGATGAATGTGGCAAACGGGTGAAAGGATTCTCGTCGCCCTCCTGCACGGACGTCACCGATCAGCTGTACTTAGATGTAATACTTCCACCTACCATGACACCCTGCACCTGCTTTGCGGTCACATTTCGTGGTAAAAAACCGAACAAAGGATGTTTAGTCGAACCGGCCATGTTGTCCGGGTTTGAGAGCCAATCTGAGTGGGTTGCGTGAATCGTGACGGCTGCGAGACGCTGCGGTTGCCATTTTCCCCAGGGCGCAGAGCAAGGGAATCATTGCTCTCAAAGAGTACTGTTGCCACAGCCAAACAAAACCAACGAGATATTCAGCACCGACCGCATACCATATTGAGGCCTATGTTAATATCTTGTGGAGATCAAGAATTCGTGTGTACCATTGCCAGTGAACAAACAGTACCGGATCTGTATAGCCTATCCAGGATGGGAGCCTGGGAAACCTACTGAAACTTACGTGACTTTGGCTAGTTTATGGGCTCCGTAGATCGCTGCAAGATGTCCGCATGGGAGACGAGCGTATAGAAATACAATATTCTTTTCAACGTGATGAATACTGAGTACTGAGTACCTGAGACCTAGACCTCTCACTCCTATGGGTCTTCTACGGTGTCTCCAGACTGTACCTCTTTTCATCAAACAGGCCTTCCTCGATCGCTTTGATTTCTGTGGGATATAGCGCCTTCATTAGCAAAGTGACACGATACGTGTGGGGAGAACGTACGCAGTGCGAGATGCTTCGAGTGGAACCTGCACAGAGCAAAGTTACCTACTTTGGACTCAGCTCTTGTTCCTTCGTAGCAGAAAAGATGTTACCAGTCATGTACCACGCCCGCGGGATACCCAGGTCGCGCCATGCACCCCGAATTTCGCCCTCAGAGTCCAGTCCCCATAGTGGCTTCAGGCGTGCTCCTGCCTCGGGTCCAAGAATGCTACGCAATGGGTCCCGGGCGTCACCGTATCTGAGCGTCGTTAGTCAGGCATCGATTACTATAAGGACCGAACTTGGTACCCAGTTGCGAATACCACCGTATCTGCATCGAGCGTACTCCCATCCTTAAACTCTAGCCCGTTCTTTGTAAAGCGGGATATCTGACTGTCATTCTTGAGTTTGATCTTTCCGTCTATGATCAGCTGGCTCGCGCCGACATCTGTGTTCGTATTACGCTTCTGTGACAAAGACAGAAGTTCGTGACGGTCGCACCGAAGTAGTACCCGCTGGCCTTGACCCACGCGAGTAAAATGAATCCCGTCCCATCTATACCGGTATTGAGGCGGAAACCAACTCGGCGGAGTCCGTCCAATGTCTCTCTGGGCCACGCCCTCAGAGTAATTCTCTAGATCCACTGATTGACGAACCTATCTTTCTCAGCGATGTCTACAACAATACGTTGATGACGAGGCTTCTGAAGATAATTTGGGAATGATGCGTTAATTCGATCCGCGACATCCGGTGGCGGTCCGCCTTCGTAGTATACACCTATTCCCGCCGACTCTTAATGGCTAGATGAATCTCATATAAGGCTTTGAACGAACCTCCGAAGACAGCTGTGACACCGTGCTTGACGGACATGACATAGGTAGAACTGCGCTGAAACATCGTCACATCTGAAGAAGTCCTGGTCACCAGGGCGGAAAGCAGAAGAGGGAACAAAGGGCGTACCAGCACCATGGTCGTGGAGGTCCTTAGCTATGTCGTGACCTATTGTTTTGATTGAGAACGAAACTATTTCTATCCCAGGCCGATAAGGACTTACCGGATGTAGCGGCGCCTACCACGACCACCTTTTTCCCTTCGTAATCACTTCCCTTTGTGTAGTGCCCAGAATGTAAAATTGTTCCTTTGAAATCCTCCTGTGTGCTTGACGTTAGGCACCGATAATCGTGGCTGTCAATCCATACCGTGCCAGGAAATTGCGGCATTTTGTGCGTGCCACCACCGAAGCCCAGAGCGAATACAAGATGGTTTACGACGAATGTCCGTGGAGTTAAGTTTTCACGCTCGATCTCTACCGTCCACTTCTTCGTTTCAGGGTCCTGCGAAGCCCGTGTGACCTTAGAGGACGTCCAGACATCCAATTCCAAGCTGTGAGCATAGTTCTCGAGCCAATCCGCAACCTACGCACATGGCGTTAGCATGTAGGTGCGAGGGAAGCAGCAGCGTTTACTTTTGGGGCGGGCGCAAAGACCGGCCAGGTTGGTGGGAAGCTGTGTGGTGCTCAAGTTGAGTCATAATAAACTGAGTGGTGACAGGCTGGTGCTCACGGTAGATATGGCATGTGGTCGTACCCTGACGTACAGGTCAAAAAACATCGGCAGAGAAGCTTATCGGACGTACACACGGTGTCATGTAGGCAGAGCGACTCATACCGCTTTCGCCACAGGTGGCCAATGCGAGCCTCGCGCTCAATAACCAGCGTCTTCACGCCAAGGTACTTGAGTCGTGCAGCGAGCTCGAGTCCTGACTGTCCACCACCGACGATCAGAACGACGGGTTGTTGATCTGGCCCCTCGCACTCGCGCTCCCGCCGGCGTTGTTCCGGCCATGTTCCGTGCTTCGGTTCTTGCTCCCGAAGTGGGCCAGTAAGCTCAGGGAAGCCGTGAAGACCCTCAAGAGTCGTGAAGATCGTGTGGGCTTTCCATTCGCCATCTGGGATTGGAACCAGACGCAGGATGCCAGACCCGGTGCCGACTGCTGTAGAAAACGTGAAGAAAGCCTGAATCCACACTATGTCCGGATAGGGCTTCTCCACGACCACCCTGTTCGCGTCGAGCTGTAGTGCTGAGAGCTTGGAAATCGCAAGGCGATCATTGAGGAATTTTTGAATGAGTTCGTTGCCATAGAAGGTACGAAAGTCCCAGGTGAGTGCGAGTAGATCGCGCCAGAAAGCGTCATCCACCAGTTGACCAAGAATACCATCCACATCGCCCGTCTGAACTCGGTTAGAAAAGGTGTCAAACCATGCCTGGGCCACAACAGCGGCATCCACATCATGAGGCGCTGATACTCCGAGCCTTTCTAGAGTTGGTAAGGCCGCGTTATTGATATCAACTGCAGAACCCATGGCTGGTCGATGAATGGTCGGCGTGAGCAGTTACGATGCTTTGGCATCGATGGGCATGATGTCTTGTTATTTATGCATCTGGAAGCAACGTAAAGAGATGGCGCAAGGACTATTCCGAACAATGGAACCTATCAAAGGGGCTAGATAGGCGATTCCTCTGCGCAGCCGCGGGTTTCGCAGCATTTCCTAATGCACCCCCGTTTCCTCCTTCTATTTTTCTCCACCTTGCGATCACATGGATGAAGTTAAGAAGTAAAATTACGCAAACCACCATGATCTTTCTGTCTATTACGGTAAAGTACGGGAGATGAATAATTCTAGTTATAGGGATCGATGCAAACCTTGTTTTTGGAGACGTTGCGTGAGAATCGGATGGCTTCACGTCGGTGTTTGTTATCGGGACGATTGGTGAAGCCGGTGAAGCTTGCCGAGTTGGAAGAAACGACAATACAGTAACACGGTATGAAACACTGGCAGGAGAACTTGGAGTTTACACTTTCTCGTATGTATGCGGAAAATGCGCTGCAAAAAAGGGTCGCATTGGTTTTGGTTAATGACGCTTAATGACGCCCCTAGCTATACAGTAAAGGTAGTTCACTCCTGTTACAGCTAATTCCATAATGGGGGGCCCCTTTTTGACCACATTAGACGTACAGGCTGAGTCTGAAAGGGTGTCTGATAACCATGCCGAAGTGTTTTCTCACGAAATATATTTGCAGGATCCCTGGATAACTATTTTATACTCACGATAGCTATTTAATGACTACATATTTGTGAGATACCAAATTTCCTGAGACTTTCAAACCCTACTTAACTATGAACCCCGCGCGTCAAATTTGGAGGTCAGCTATGTTCTGTAATTCGCGAAGGGGCCCCCAATATGGAAATAGCTGTACTGTACTGTAGTCAGTCTACCCGGGCCGGGCCCCGTTGCACGTATTCCACACTCCGAAGTTCTACTCAGGCTGCCAGATGGAAGAAGTCTGGGACAGCAACAAGACTTAACAACATACCGTGCACTTGGGCTTTCTTTGCGGTTGGCTGAACCCCACAATTGAATCGAGGTATATCCGAGTCGTATATCCTCATTTCAGGCTTTGGGTTATTCCATGGGTATATCTGTGTCGCACAGGAAGTAACTACGACAGATACTGTTGACTCATTGGTTCGCCTGCTAGCGTACTTCCGAGGGCCCATTTCTGCGGAAGCGGATTCAGAAGCGGCGGAACTATACAGAGTACACCGGTCATTCATCATTAATCCCCCATTAAAGTCATCGTAGTTCATCTGGAAAGTGGCTGATTATTCAACATTGAGTATCCATCCCCAGTCTAAGTATATCCTTACCTAGGCATGATATACCCACCACGCCATGCAGACTTAGTTCTCCCATGAGAAGAATGATGCCGTAGCCCACTGCGGCGTCTCGTCGTCTCGGTCTTCGCTGCAACCACCCGTCTGATATCCGCACTTCGATATCTGTCGTACGGGACCCTTCGAGGATCAATTAGCGTTATAATCGACCAAGCCGTGCCCTCGGTACCCTACCCTCAGTCTTATCCTATCGTTTTGAGATTTTCCTAGTGCTGTACCGGAGCCGGGGTCTCAAGCACAAGTCGCGGATATATTTCTCAGAAGGCAAGAAAAGTACATAAGGACTAAAAGGTACTCGGGACGGATGCTCCAGCGAAGGAGCCCATTCAACTGGCCACAGACAGGAACACATGCACGGGACTATGTCCGCCTCGGAACGGTTAGTGCACACCTCAGCTCATGGCAGACATGGGGTTTCTTATTGTCCCCCAGTTCTCTATCTGTGGTTATTCCATACCCCCTGCTTCAACACATCGTGGTTTCTCTCTGTCGAAGCGTATTCACTGTGTCTATCTAACTCTGACATTTGTGCAGTGTTATATTAGATACTTCCAGTTATTTACACTGTGTTGGTGTCTCTCTCGAGTTCCCAGCCGAGTTTACCAACGCATCCTCGGAGGAGCTGAGCACAGTCGTCGGTGACAAACGTCACCGCCACGCTGCATCTCCCCAGCTTCATCACGCCTACCGTGGTCTCTCGGTGCGTTTCTCACTTCCCCCACCTTTTTTTTTTCTTGCGTCGCAGACATATGCTGTCGCACACCCGTCGTATAGAAAGTCTTATTTTGAACATGGGTTTGTTCCCCGGGGCCTCACCCGCCCCCATGCCCGGGGTGGCAAGGCCCCCACACTTTGTCCGATGCGTTCGCGACTGAGCTGGCGCAAGCGGGACCAGGGCAAAGTAAATATATTGTGGTGCCTCTCCTCCCTTCTTTCTCCCTTGGGCCAGGTTAAACGCGTCCGCTCGTTCCTGTAGACTTCAGCCATGTCAAAATTTGCCGCTTATCATTGTTCGTCCCGACCCAGAAAGCCCTTGTGCGCTCCGTACCTGCGAAGCCCAATCACCCCGGGTATCACGCCGTACTGGGGCCACGCCTTGGTTGGTGGGCCGTGGCGCCCGCGCCTCTCAAGGTGATGTCAGCATACATGCACTACAGAAGGACACTAGGGTGCGTGCTCGCGCGAAATGGGTGAAGAGTAACAGAATAAAGATTGTTCTGAACCCTGTGTATGCATTTTTCCAGGACTTGTTGGGTCGTTGCTACTGTACCGAATGGGGCCATTCGATTCGTCGTTTTTTGTCAGATCCACAATCGACCATACATACAGCATTTGGCGTGTATAGCCCCAGTAGTATGAAGCCCTTTTCTTATTTATTTTTTACGCAAAAGGTTTCTGGGAAAACAGCGGACGCTCACGCGAAATTTAAGAACGCGCCTATTCCTCGCGAACCTTCACATAAAGGACAACAAATAAAGGTTGTGAACATCAAACACAGGGATAGTAAGATAGACAGAGACTGTCTTGAAACAGATGGAAAACAAATGGCCCGTAATCTATGATATTGACCATGTGACGATCGACTCAGCTCGTCTTGGGTTTCTTCTTCGATGGCTTGTCTCTATCGGCCGCCTTCGCATTCTTCCCTACCTGTTTCTTCAATACGCGCTGCAGCGCCTGCTTCGCCTCGCCGTCTGGGAACGACGCCAGGTCGTAGTAATTTGCAGTCAGCTCGAGCAGCCACTCTGCGCGGATATCCGTCACCGTGCGGATGTATGCTCGCGTCGTGAGCACGAATTCGTTGAATAGAACCCATTCAGGCTGGGTATCAAGACCGCACGAAGGATGCAGCGATACTGCCTGATAAGAAGTAGCAAAGGTAATAGTGTCAGTCTCGAGTGTATTTCCGAGGGAAATGATGGGAATCATACTTGGTTGTCCTTAATGGTGATGTAGGAGCCTTTCTCCCCCTCCTTGTGCGCAACCTGCATGAAGAACCCACACACAAGCGCCTTCCTGATGTTTATGTAATGTCGTGTCTGGTCGTCGTATAATTTGGTCACGACGTTGATCTCCAGGCGTTCCATGATCCGCAGCAGTTGCGAGCGAACGTTGTCTGCTTGAGAAAGGGAGCGCGCAGAAAGATAATTATTCCATGGCCAATTACGATCGTGTAGGTCTGCACAAGTAGAGTTGCAACAACCGTAACGAGCAGGGGTAAAGGGCAAAATCAAGACGTACTGTTTTGGTACTCATTGAAGACATTAAGTAGAGTGAGATGATCCCCGTCGGGAACAGTCAACACCTGCTTTGCAGCATCGGCCTCTTTCCGTTGATTGTTTGGTCGTAGCCAAACGTTGGGAACTGATAGATCGTGATGAGTTCTATCAGCGATGAATCATAAAGACACCACCTACCAGAAAGCATTGCGACAATGGCCAAGATTTCTTGACTACAATGAAACTCAGGACTGACGATGAGCATCTTGGACATCTGTCCATATAAATAAGTATTCATGGTACGGATTGCTGGCAAAATTCAATACCTGAGGGTCCAACGGGAACTCCGACATCATGCTCCCCATAGGCGTCAAGTTTCCATCGTCATCGAGCGCCGCAAGATAATTCAATAGCTCAAGCGCCCGCATCAACGTTTCCGGGGCTGGAGCATCCACGTAGTCGAATCGAACAAGGTCCTTAATCCCTGCTTTCACTAGTTCCAGGACTGTATTCGCCAGATTACTCCTCAGGATCTCCGGGTGCGTTTGCTCCTCGAGCTCCTTCATGAAGTCCTTCTCTGTGTATAGCCGGAAGCACTTCCCGGGCCGAGTACGACCGGCACGTCCCGCTCGCTGTTGTGCAGAGGCCTTCGAAATAGGAGATACCAGGAGAGATTCTACCCGGATCCGTGGGTTGTATATCTTTTGCTTAGAGAAACCGGGGTCGACAACATATACAATCCCATCTATGGTCAGTGACGTCTCCGCAATGTTCGTCGATATGATGACCTTCCGCCCAGGTGGGCCATCTGGGACACGTGGCGAAGGAGCGGGATCGAATATACGCTGCTGTTGCTGAGGCGGAAGAGATGAATAGAGCGGTATGCAAGAGAGGGGCCCGACAGTGTCTGGGTCTTGGGCAATCAAGTCATCGGCCTCGATCTTGATCTTACGACATGCGTCCTCGATTTCTTCCTCTCCGGTAAGAAAAAGGAGAATATCACCTGGTTCTTCGGCACGATGGATCATGAGAACAGTACGAATGGCAGCCTCCACGTAATCCGGTTCAGGTTCTTGTGTATAGAAGATCTCCACAGGGTGTGTGCGGCCAGGAACTTTGAAAAGTGGGGCAGGATCATCAATAGTGAAATACTTCTGGAATTTGAGTGCGTCTAGCGTGGCGGACATGATGATGATCTTGAGGTCCTTGCGCCGTTTCACCAGCGCTTTGAGAAGGCCCATAAGGATATCGGTGGCAAGTGTACGCTCGTGTGCTTCGTCGAGGATAATGGTAGAATACCGCTGAAGATCTGGATCGTTCATAGCTTCCCGCAAAAGCATACCATCAGTCATGTACTTCAAGAAAGTTGTTCCTGGTTCGGTCATGTCCTCGAAACGGATAGAATATCCGACCTGCTTCCCAAGCTGAACTGGGACAAAATGAGGAAGAGAAAGAATCTAGACGCCAGAACACGCACCATCCATCTCGTCAGCTACGCGCTTGGCTACGGACATGGCGGCCACCCGCCGAGGTTGTGTACACGCAACAATTTTGTTTTTTGTCTGCGGCATGTCAGAGTAGACGACGAATTGTGGTATCCTGATGTGATGTCAACCTCGAGTCGCGTTACGAAATTAGCGATAGATGGGCATACTGAGTGGTCTTTCCGGAACCTGTCTCCCCAACCATAACAATGATCTGGTGTTTAGTAAACTTGGCTGGGGCATTAGCGACACATGGCCTTGATTCCAGGAGCGACCTGGGGCGCGGGTTCTATTGCCCCCTCACAAACAAAGGGAAGAACAGAACTCACCATTTTATAGAATTCATCCATTTGTGCGAAGACTGGCAATTTTTTACGAGCCTCGAGAATTTTACGATATTGGGGTGAATGTGGCAAACGAGTGAAAGGATTTTCGTTGCCCTCCTGCAAGGACGTCAACAATCAGTTTTACCAAGATATAACACTTCCACCTACCACAACACCCTGGACCTGCTTTGCAGTCACATTTCGCGGTAAAAAACCGAACAAAGGATGTTTAGTCGAACCGGCCATGTTGATCAGGATTGAGAGCCACTTTGAGCGAACACCGTGTGACGGCCCCGAAAACCTGTGGCGTGACTCTTTTGATCACGTGTCCAGTCCGAGACGCGCCAGGAACTTGGCTCGACTATCAGCCAGTAAGTGCTGCCAATGAGCGCTAGCGCTGAGCAGTTGCAAGACAATAACCTGGTCAGGTTCATAACCAGGCCGTCCTTACCCTATGTCCACAGATGCCTCGCTGCCCTTTTTCCTATCCTTTTACATCCTTTGTTTTTCCCTACTTGTTTTATTCTTTCTCGCTCTGTTCTTTCTCGCTTGTTTTGGTCCGCTAACTGTCAAGTCATCCCCAGTGTACACTTCTCATGGCCGGCGCCGATCTAGGGCGTGTCGAGCCCCAGAATTTGAGGCGAAAATCCACGGCTGCGATAGAGTGGAGGACGATTCCGCCCACTATCAAGGTCAGGCATAAGAAACGTCCACCACCGATAACAATTCAGTGCGCTCCACCTCCGCGCTCCGCAGAATAACCCTGAACTCTTCTATCCCCATCAGTTCAAAACGGTCGTTCGAGCAGCTCGTATGGACACCAGGTCCTCATAGCACCTCGACCGCTGCAACGACTGCGACAGCTGCATCTTCCGCAACCTTATTCACGCCCTTGACGTCTTCTGCTCCAACGAGCATACTTGTAAGGGGATCTCCCGAGAGCGCTGGTGCGGGGCAGGAACCCCGCACATTGTACTATGCTATTCCTGGTTTTCAACAATCCCCAAATGGTCCAGACGATATCAAAGTACCCCCATGGCCCCTATCCCCCGGTAATTTCGCACTCTCACCGCAGGTCGGGAAGACTGCACTGGATGCAGTATCTGAGTTGGAGCATATCCACCCTGGGAACGAAAGTAGGTCTCGACCCAACGTCACTGGGTAATCGAAGTCCGAGCTCGTATCTCATGATTCTTGCAGTTCCATCGCCGCCGCTATCTCCCCTTGTCTACTTGACCCTGCGCCCTTGGACACTCCCTCAATACCTGCTACTCTTGTCGGTAATTCCCCTCTGTAGTAAAGAAGAAGAAGCAGACTGGGAGGAAGTTGCGCGTAAACTTAACGCAGCCACAAATTATCAACCCCGTAGTGCCTGGGACTGCTGGCATCGCTGGGCTGTCCCGTGGTGCCGTCCGCAACAGCAGGCAGAACCGAGATCAAACACGTACCCTTGTGCGCCTGGCGTGCAGCACGAGTACGATTTCTTGGATCTTGAGAGTCTCATCGATTTGTGGACAACTTTAACAAGCGCCCTGGAGGGGCACGGATCACCGTCTCCACTCGTTTATCCAGGTTCTATGATAGAGATAGCAATGGCGCAAACCCGTCACCCCACAGGGCGCACACACCACCCAGGTGCGCACCCTACACATTTTAATCTCCCTTACCGTCTTCTCACGAGCGACGCAGCGTATCCACCACCCTCTGCACCCCCAAATGTGCCTGCGCGCAGCTTGGGTGATATTCGTGACCGCGGGTTAGCTGCATGGTTCACTATGAGTGCGGTTAACACATCGATTTTACATCGTGTTCTGGAAAGCCAGCCCGAGCGTGCAGACGATTGGTACCCTGTGCACTTACGCGGGCGTATGGTCCCGCCACCCCCATATATGGCGACGTCAGACCCCGGCTGATGAGGTCGATGAAGCGGTGCATCCTGTAATTTTGGATCTACTTATTGTTATCGTATTGGAGTGACGAACCAAGTAGAATTAGTGCCTCCCTTTTTGTCGATCTGAGTTTGTACTACATGTCCACGTGAAAATGTAATTGTTTTCCTGCAACTGCAAGGTTAGACCGAAGGGACGGCGGGAAAAGGTCATGAGGTGTAATAACAGGAAAGCGATGGCGAGAGGGGCACGCGGTGTGCTTTTTTTTCAGCATTCCTTGCTCGGGAGCTACGAATCTTGGTGATATTATGGTTTCAATCTTTCGTGTGAATGATCGTTACTTACAGCATACCTCACGTCTTAACAATGGAGAAGCGAAAGCATGTATAATTCTGGAATAACCCGTCACGTGTCGTAACTAATCTAAGGGGTCACCAATAGCCATAGTGGTGCCATTCGACGTTCGAAGTACCCAAGAGAATGCGCGGCAGTGGACAGGAATGATCGAGAGATAGGCAACCTAATGAAACCGAATCAGTGCTCCAGAGGAGAATATCTCTAGCTTCCCGGATCAGGAATGGCATCGCTAGCCATTGCGCTGAGAATGGTACTTCTGGATACCGGAGTGGACCTGATCACGGCCGCACGCTGTCAGGTTGGAGGTTTTGGGCTGTCAGAGGTTTTACGAAAGAAGCACCCCAACGGCTCGGGTACAAGTCTACCTTCGGCCCCAGACAATGGAAAATTAATACCTACGTCGCAATTATAGAGGGAAAAAAACAACGTCAGAATGTGATGCGAAGCGTATACGGGAGCTTTCTACATACCCGGAAACGTAGTAGACTAATAGGGAGGCTGACGGCTCAAGCTGAGGATTATTGCAACGAAACCACCGAGCCCAGTTGCAAAGGGGGGGGTGTCGTTTTCGGTCCAATAGAACATCTAACTATTGTACGTCGTATCACTCATATCAGAAAGCGAGACATATAGCCATCAAGCAGTATGGGGTCCGAGCTGTCCACGCGAGACATACCACTATACAGCAGGAGACCGATCTTGAAAACTGCGCAATAAATCGGGCAGCAAATGCGTTTGACAGGAAGGTAAAATAGGCCCAGGTTTGATTGTTGGCGAGCTCTACTTGGCGTAGATGCGAAGAAGACGACACAAACCAGAAAAAACCTTGGAAGAGTTGATTATATATTTCGGCTGTTACCGATCATAACTCGTATTGCCGTCGAACGCAACCTCTCTGGTCTTGAAACCCATCTACCTGAAGATATGACATTGTAGCTACAGCATTTCAACGACGTGCTTCGTGCATTCGTCCGTTGTATTTCCGTCCTTCTCTTTGTATCCTCTGCTGGGTGATTGAATGCCTCCGTCAATAATCAAGAAGAACTAGCTTACCAACGCACATAATTTTTGGCCCGTTGGTATTAACTGCGAAGATAGCGACATTTTACCCAGGGATTTTTGTAGGATCGGCGGCTCTGGGGGTCTCGTCCTTATGAGACCAACACTAGGGAAGCACCAGGAATGTCAATCTCACCAACATGATGTTGACGAGTAGGTGTTCCGGGTCAGCCATCACTGTACCTGTAGACCTGCTTCTAGCCTCCTGGAGATCTGGCCGGCGTTGAGGCATCCGAGCAGGAGAGAGACGTTAAGGTGGTGATGAGTCACTTAGGAAGACTCGTCGGATTCCTAACACTGGTGCAGCTCGTGCAGTTTTGATATTCCATGACTGACCAACTGCGAGCTGGCCATCCGCTCATGGCTCCGGTGTGTGTGCGTAATGTCTTCGGATTGTTCTACGGCAGTGTGAATCGCTAGGGTGGATACTTGGTTAGCTGGCTAGCTTCCGGTTTTAGTTCGTGTAGCATCTTGCGTACCTTGCGGACCCAGAAGAGCGTTCCAAGTATTTACATTGCTACTGGACAGTAATATGAAGGCGGCCATAAGATTATGGAGCTAGAAGCTGAAAGATACTCTTTGGTTGTTCCACTCAATGTCGTTTGTGCCTCACCAACTGTAGTCCTTCCAAGACGTCCTGGGCCTACACCCGATGCAGAGCCAAATGATTGTTTTTTTTACTATAAAACCCATCTCCGCGCGGCTCGGGGAAAACGGATTTATGTAGCACGTCACTACAGGTGCCATCGTACATTTATCTAAGGAGTCCCGCCAACCAAATGCCAACCAAATGTTTGTTAGACCGGTTTCTCTTGGTCAAGCTAGTTAACGTTTGAGTCTAGCCACTTTTGGATAGATCGCTTATGTCATGAGGCTCGAGGCGCTGAACGCGCAAGCGATCGACCCTCAGAACTGTTCGCGTTGCACCGTATTCACTCGTATCATCATGGACCACTTCCCGACTAACTGGGGACGCCCCGTGAGTCCGTAAATACCCAGTCGAACTCATCATTAAATCTTTTCGCAGAAATATGACAATTTTGATACAAGCGCAACCTATCCTCTGCATAATCGCGGCCAGAACCAGTCGTCGACATCTTCTGGCGCCACACAACATACACAGTACGTTCTCTCTGTTCTATTTCTGTATCTCCGATTCCAAGTATCCTTGCAGGCAACCCATTGTCACTGGCACGTCTGTCCTTGCGATCAAATTCAAAGATGGGATCATGATAGCTGCAGACACCCTCGGTACATTGTTCCCCACATTGATTCGTCATTTATCGACCGTCCCATTTTAGCTTCGTACGGCTCTCTTGCACGTTTCAAGGGCGTGCAGCGTCTACATCCCGTTGGCGATTACACCGTCGTCGGGGCTAGTGGTGACATGTCCGACTTCCAGTATCTTCAGCATATCCTCGACGGCCTCGTTGTCTCTGAAGAAACCACTGCACAAGATGGGCACACATTAGGCCCCGCAGAAATACACGAGTATTTGTCACAGGTGATGTACGCTAGGCGGTCTAAGATGAACCCGCTGTGGAATTCGCTACTTGTGGGGGGTGTAAAGGATGGGCAGCGGTGAGCCCCTTTCTCACGCAATTGGCTACCGGCATCAAATTTAACGTATGACAAACAGATTCTTAGCGTACGTAGACTTGTTAGGAGTGACATACTCCGCGTCTACTCTTGCCACTGGCTATGGCGCATATATTGCGCAACCACTTTTGCGAAAGGCTGTTGAGGGCAGGGAGAATACGCTCACCGAACCCGAGGCGCGTGCAATACTCGAGAACGCCCTTCGTGTATTATTCTACCGGGACGCCCGGTCAATCAACCAGGTAATACACCTCACATCGCCCATGACAGTCACGCTAAATGCGCCCGATCGTAGTATCAAATAGCGACAATAACTGCGAACGGCGCGGAAATCTCTGCTTCTTTGAAGCTTGAGACATCATGGGGCTTTGCAGAAGGAATACGAGGATATGGTGCGCAGACGCAGTAGGAGATACATGTCGCCAGAAATTTGTATTATTCACTCTTGCTGTTACACCAGTAACCTGTTGTGCATTGCAGCCCGACATATCATATTCAGTTACCCCGCTTGGAAAGGAACAATGAGTCACCCATTTTCCGGAGATTCGTCGTTTCCGCTGGTAAAGCTATAATTGGACGCAGTGTTACAGATAATTGGAACTTGCGGATGCCACTCTTGGAACTTGAAGCATCATGGGTGTTTTCGCCTTTCTGGGAGGGGTAGAACTAGTTCATGATCGACTCCACGGATTCATTATTTGTAGAGACTGCTGAATTGGATTATATAACAAAGACTTAAAGTAGATGTCTGGGACGTCTAAGCTACAAGATCTAGGCACTTGAAGTCAAATGGTGCGGAGTGTGGTGTGGTGTAAAGATGTGCGTTGAATGTAAAAGATCAGTATTGAAATAAGTATTGAAACGGTGATGATTGCAGGGCCCGTCAAGGCTGAGCCATTGTTCGAAGGGATACCTGCAAGGGGGCAGGTGTGGTTGCTTGAGCCTGCAAGCACTCGTAGTATGGCGGGGGGAGGTCGATCCGTGCATGCGCACCGCCATCATGATGTTGCACAACATCGTACCCCTCCATTTCAACAGACACGCTGGTGATGGAATGAGCTCGGGACCGCCGTCTGCCTTGGGAGTACGACCGGAAGTCTTCCGCAGAAACGACGGAACGTGCCAGCCGGCTGCGGTGGCCTTGACGGTTAGTCTCCTCGGCTTTTGCAGAGCGCGGCCGCCGCGTGCTGGGCGTTGTTGGTGGTGTCGGAAGCGGGCGGATAGGCGAACGAGAAGACTGGGCAGGTGTAGGCGGACTCAAACGCGAGCCAGAATTCGATGACGTGGCCAAAACGTTTGTGTGGATACGTAGAACCGGCGTGCGAGGCGGGACTTGTGAGGGTACGTAGGGCTCGATCGGACCTGGAAGTGACGATCTCCTAAGGGACGGAGATGGTGACGAGGATGACGAGGACGGAAGTGGTGCACGGAGGGCATTTTCGACGCTATTGCTAATATCCAATACACTAGATGACTTGTTCAACCGAATAGCAGCCTCGATGGACCGAGCGGATATGGGAACCCCAGACTCGTTTTCGCACCCTGCGCCAGTGAGGTCGAGACTCATGGATGGATGGTTCGCAACAACTTGGATGTCGTGGCCCCCTTGCGAGTCTGACACCCAGCTGCGTGGGACGACATCTTGGACTTGAGCAGTAGCCCAGCGAAGCCGGTGCCGCAGGAAAAACCAGAAGAGAACAAGTCCAACGAGTAGCACACCTACGGCAGCACCAAGGCATGCGCCGACGATAGGTCCAACGCGGTGATGTACTGCCCTTGGGGCGACTACGGATGAGGTCGCACTGTCATCAATATATCGTAGAGGCGGGAGTGGTGATACTGCTGACGACCGCAACAAAAGGGAGGGGGTCTCGCACACCCTCTGCACCGTCGATGTGACCTGCGAACGCAAATTGAACAGGCCGAAAAACTAAGCACACAGAGAAAACCAACGTTTAAGTTTGTGGGTGAGACTTACCATGGGTCTCCGTTTCAAGTTAAACGCCGCTGCTTGGGAAATGAGCAGGGGAGTAAGGTGGAGAGGGAGGGGACGAGGCATAGTAGTATGGACTTGCTGTGAGCGGTCTTAAGGGAGAGCATGCAAAGAACGGGGACTGCATGCAAGGATTGTCATAGATATAATATAACAAACATAAACGCTCAGGGGATCTGCCGATCCTTAGGCCTTAGGCCTTAGTGGGCGCCGCTCTTCTGGTTTTGGTTTGCCGAGTCAATCAGTTGCAGTCATTGTAATTGGCACGCCAACGGAGGGTCTTCGGTTCCCTCTCATGTCTTCACAATTGTATGCTGTAGCGATTGGCGGCACAAGTGTCAACCACTACCTACTGTATATATTTGGCGCATTCTCGTAAAGCTATGGCAGAGGATTTGGGAGTGAACAAAGAACGAATACTTAATGGATGTGGATACCGGCAAGCTTGTCGGCGAGCCACGTGGTTCTCTTGCTCGATAAGCGGAGCGCCGCCATCGGAGCGCCTCCATTTCAGTTTCTCCCCTGAATCCAACTTTAACCCCCCCCGCCATCCCAAGATCTCAAGTCCCATAAAAGTAGACTCCAGGAGGTGTATATTCTGACCCACTCTATACTACAGCAAAGGAGGGGTACATATGTTTCAAAGTGAAGCGGTTGGGATGTACCAGATCTCACAAGAGATCTCAAGTGAGTTGCGGGCGTCGGCCGCTCTATCTAGAAGGTTTTTATTGAGGCTGTCAATCCAAGCAGCTCCGGCACTTGTTTGGCGGCTCTTACCGAGCAGTACGGGAATTTGCTCTGGTCAACTTGGAGTTGCCGACCCTGCCCCATAGTACAATGTAAACTGGTGCTGTGTAGTGTACAACAACAAACATCGGTCTTTCTTCTCACCGCTGTAAGACAATACGAAGCGGCTGGAATTTCAAAACACGTCCGACAGTCCGTGCGAGTTGACATTGCCGCACCATGAGTTGAATAGCTGTAACACCGCTACTACTGTAAACGGCCTTGTCCGATTACAGAGAAGCCACAAACAGAGTGGGCCGCTCGAGTCATTTCTGTAGTAACTTCCGCCGGGACGCAGGAACACCACACGGCCACGTCACACCGCTGTGTCAAAGAGTAGCGAGGAGCCGTCTGGTTCGCACCCGTCCTGTGCCTTCGGGGCTATAGTGGACAACCTGGCCGTGAGTTCCTCATCGCCACGAGAGCGTCGGCACAAGGAATACACTAAACCGAATTGTAATTCTAGTGGGGTAACCAGGTCAAAACCATGGATACCCCCAACAACACCATCTACCGCAATTGTTTGCGGCATTCAGGTCCACGTGCCTGAAAGTTTCCAGCAGCGACGCACCGTGACAACATGGGGATGTAAAAGTGTGCAACAACTACTGCTGTATACTGTGTGGCCAGAGGAAAATCATTCAACACCTACCTACGCCGTCCCCCTACTTTCGTCGAGAGGATATACCTCACTACTTTAACCCAAGAGAGAGGTATCTCGTGTTTGTAGCAGCAGCGAATGTAGAAGTACAAATGTGATTAGGAGGACGAGGACCATGAAGCTGAACAACAAGGAAAGGGAGATTAAGGACTACTTATGATAGTACCACTGTATCTTAGATGCCTTTGTATGCCGCTTTATTGAAGGGATCAAGTTATCTCCTTGATTACATAATAAACAGTGTGGGCAGTGGCCGAAATAATTGTAGCTCCGAGGGGCTCATCAATAGGCGATCCAGCCAGACCTTTGCTCGTCGTTCTCGGCGGCGGGCTCCATTTGTCATCGTATCGTCGCTTTCTTGCGTCCCAGTCCCTCCTGTGTCTCTGCCCTTCTCACATCGTCGTTGGGAAACAACGATAATCTTCTCTTAATTCTCATACAAGATCTTACTTTTATTACATCTTCGCGCCTTAGTTCCCTATGTCGACCACAAGTCATACACCATCTCTCACACCTCCCCGTCTACCCTCTCCACCATTGCCAATAGTCCAGCCTGACCATTTCTATGGCTCGGAGGGCGTTCACTTTCCACCATCACCCAACTCAAACGGCAGGACGTGGCTCGAGCCTGGCGACGACCCTGTTGCCTCACGTGGTATACCAGTGTTCAAGCCGTCCATGGAGGAGTTTGAAGATTTTGAGGGGTACATGAACAAGATTGAAAGTTGGGGTATGCGCAGTGGGATCGTGAAGGTTATCCCCCCCAAGCAATGGTGAGTGTTTCGTGTGACTCGTGCTTCATGCGCGTGCGAGCTCTCAGTATAGGACGGATTCCCTACCCCCTATAACAGATCAACTTGCTTCCGTGAAATTGAAGAATCCCATCGAACAGCACATGCTCGGACACGGTGGTCTCTTTCGGCAGCAAAACGTTGAGAAACGACGCGTCTTCAGTGTGAGGGAGTGGGCAGAACTCTGCCACAAGGACGACCGCCGTCCACCCGGTGTCGATAGCATCGATCTGCGCCATGCACGGAGGGCGGCACCACCACCACCACCCAAGTCACGAGCGAAGAGAGGAGAGAGAACGAGAGGAGACGTTCCCAAAGGGGAATTGGCCGGTCCGGTCCCTGTACCTGTAATTGATAAGGCCGACAACAACACGCTATCGACTAGCACCGTGCCCAAGTCTCCGAACACACCTCCACCGGACGGTGATTTAAAGGCGTCCATTCCACTTGCGGAGCCCTCCCCCTGCGATCCACAATTTGAACAGCCCACCGATGTCGCTTCTCTTCCAACACCAGAGCGTTCAAAAGAAGAAGAGTCGGACGATGACGGACAGGATGGTAAGCCCCAAAAGGCCAAGGCAAAACGAAAGTGGCAAACGCGGGAAATGAGAGAGGCTCACCTCGCAGAAAGAGCAGCCGCTGATGCGATCTTTCTCAAGTCATTTAATCCCAGAACCGATTGGCTGCCTCCGAATACGCGACCAGAGGACTACACTCCGGAATTCTGCCGAGTGTTAGAAAGGCAGTATTGGAGAAATTGTGGATTTGGGACGCCAGCTATGTATGGTGCTGATATGGAAGGTCGTATTCTTTCATGCTACTTTATATCGTCTGCTTGACGAAAGTTGTCTATCATCAGGATCCTTGTTCACGGATCAAACCAAGTCCTGGAATGTTGCCCACCTACCGTCTCTACTGAGTCGCCTTCTTCCCAGTTCATCGGGCGGCCTGCCTGGAGTGAATACACCATATCTTTACTTCGGCATGTGGCGGGCAACTTTCGCTTGGCACGTCGAAGATATGGATTTATTTAGCATCAATTACATTCACTTTGGCGCCGGAAAGTTTTGGTATGCAGTCCCACAAGCCCGGGCGTCTGCTCTCGAACAAACGATGAAAAGTAATGCCCACTCATTATGCTGCGATACTTTCTAATATTCTTCTCAGGTCATTTCCCTGAGCCTTCGGGGTGTCCGCAGTTCCTCAGGCACAAAAGTTATCTCGCATCGCCTATGATGCTTGCCAAGACTTCATGTCGCCCCAACACTCTTGTGCAGCACGCCGGAGAGTTCGTCATCACTTATCCAAGAGGATATCACGCGGGCTTTAACCTTGGCTTCAACTGCGCGGAAAGCGTCAATTTTGCCCTTGACAGTTGGATCGAGCTTGGCCGGAAGGCACAGGCTTGCAACTGTGTCGACTATAGGTACCGCCTGCATTGCACTTAGATGACATGAACCTCATATTATCTGTAGTGTCCGCATCGATGTTGACGAGCTTCTTCGTGGTCGAGAACTTTCGCCACAGCCCATTATCGAAGCTGACATGATCAAGTCAAAGTCCACTCACTCGTCATCTCGAAAACGCAAGTCTGACGAGAACGACACACCAGATCTGATGAAGAAGGCGAAGGTCCTGACACAAGTTCACGGCGTTGCTCAGCCGAAGGTCACTATTAGACTGAAGCTTGGTCCGCGACCACCTGAGCTTGAGCCGTACCCGTGCTGTCTCTGTGTCTCTACGTCGCGTGATGGCCTACTTCCTATTCACGATCGGCCCCTTGTACAACATCCAGCCCATGCAGACATCAAGGTGTGGAAGGCGCACGAGAATTGTGCGCGTGTCTTGCCAGAAACCTGGTTAGACGAAGTCGAAACCGGCCCAATGCTAGTAGATGGTACGAGGAAGCGCGAGAAGATGGTGTTCGGCGTTGATGCTATCGTGAAGGATCGATGGAACTTGGTGAGCAATGTCCGACCTCGCGGGCATTGTCACTTCGCTAACCAAATTCGTATTTAAAGAAATGTTCATTTTGTTCCAAGAATCGCCCAAAGATGCATGGCGCGCCAATTCAATGCACCAGAGGCAAATGCTCCAAGGCATTTCATGTATCCTGTGCACGCGAGGGAGCAGAACACGGAATAGTCTACAAGGAACTGGGTGAAGTTGAAAAGGACGTAGTGCTTGTGGACATGGGTCCTACTCCGACACCACCAGTGCCTATCGATGTCAGTGTCGATGGTGCTATCTTGCCGCCTCAGGGCACCTCGGACGCGGTCGATGCCATGGTATGTGACAGAGAGACGATTAAGGTCGTCAAGAAAGTGGAGTTTCAGCTTTTATGTCCCCAGCACAATCCCGTAAGTGGTTTCCGGTTTGAACTTTACGTTGGTCCTTTTTCTGAGCGTTCTCCTAGCACATGCTCGAAGCAAAGAAAGCGAACAAGCAAGACAAAATTCGGAAGGACCTCCTCGCCCTTGAGTCGATGTCAAGAATCAAGATTCGCGTCAGTGCAGGCATATTTGAAGTTTCGCTCGTCAGAGTCATCGAGGAGTCCAACTCAGTCGAAGTGCTATGGGATCGTGGCATTAAGCGCGAGTTCAAATGGGGTAGTGTCGTCTTTGGTGATCTTGGGGGGCAGACAGTCGGACAAAAGCCTTCTGAGGCTGCACCAGAATCGGGGCGTGAGTACTTTGTCACCTCTTGAAGATACTGTTGCCTTAGTTATTGTTGATGCGTTTAAAGTGTGCCAAGCTGGGCCTTCAGTCAAGCCACCTCATCCACCTGCGCCGACTACCACAGAAGCCAGCGCAGCATCACAAACAGCTTACGTTTCCTACCAGCCCCGCACGGGGGGATATCCTGCCTGGGGATATCACTATCCCTCATTTCCGACTGCGATCGCGGCCTCAACTGTACCCCCTACTGCCACGCATGGAGACTCCGTCACGAGTATCACAGCATCTGGCACATTCGCTTACCCTTACACCGGCGTGCAGTACTCAACAGGCCAGTCCGCGTACGTCGCTCCTCCGATCAAGTATCCGTATGGGGCTCCGGCGCTCCCCACAGCCACGTCGTCGCCCTCTATCGGGGCTAAATCAGCATCGCCCAGTGTGGAGACTCAGAAGGAGCAGACATACAATGGTATACTGTGGAAACGACCTTATATAGGGCCACGCGACTCAATGGATTCGCAGGCTCAGAAGGAGCCGTCGTCACCTGCGGACCGGCAAACACCGACCCCGGACAAGGTTGGGTCACCATTGACCGACCTAGCACTCTCCAGCGATAATTTAGTCTCCTCTTCCGCCTCGACAAATTTTACGAATTGAGTTCGAACGATAGCACAAGATAAACACCTGATAGTTTTTTTCGTGCTTTACATATCTTTATCTCGTGTATTTTATGTGCCTCCAGGTGTGACTCTTTGTGTCATGAATCAGGGTATTCTTCTACTTTCGGAGATAATTCGTTCTGGTCGACTTTCCCTCATTGTTGGACATGACTTCGTGTGTAGTGTACATGAATGAGGAGCTGCAGTCAATTCCTACCCTCGAAGCGTCACGCGAAGGATCATCCCAGTCACTGTCTCCGCCAAAACGTCGACAGGGTCAAGACAATCATTTTGTCTATCGCCGAGCATTGACCACGGTCATTTACAGGTGAAACTTGAGGATGGAATACCATTAATCACACGAAGATCCGGACCCTGACAACATTCGGGCTGCACGTTTGGCTCCTCTCGTATTAAGGGGATGTTAGGACGAGGAAATATCGTAGAGATAGATTATGTAAGGTGGTTCAAAAAAATAGATTATTATAATTGCTGTGTTTCCAAAAGGTCCGAAATCTATTTACTCGTCTGGCACCCGCTATGACAGTCAGGGAACAAGTTGAGGCCCTCTTAAAACATTCATAAGATTCCTCTTTATAACACCCATTGAAGAAAGGGGTCAGCGAAAAACGCGAAAATGGTCTTGCACAGCGTCTGTTGGTCAAAATGCGTCTTCCATAAAGGAGTCATCAGGAATTAGGGTTGCATTTGACTGACGTGTGGGTGTCGGCACACCATCCTGATGTAGATAACATTCTGAACGACGTGTTAATCACATCTGGATTCGATGACACGAGAAATTTATTTCGCCCCTACCCAAACTCTCAGAATGCATTTTCGAAGACCCGTTTTTCTGGGGAACGGAAAGTTCTGTGGCAGGATGAATGAGTGACCGGTTCAGGAGTCCATCGCGGTCTCTTGCGTTGATGATGTTTCCTCAGACACGGCAACTTGCTCTGAGATCTCAGGCTGTGGCTGCGAGGTCTGGGATTCGCTCCCCCCTGAGCCATTCCCTCTCCCCACGTTGCGACCTTGTGAAACAGTGCTGCTTGGATCGACGTTGCCGGTGATCAGGTCCACGACATTAGCATCCCTACCATCCACTTTCTGCTTTTTCGGTGCTCTCTTCCCCTTGCGACGGGTGGGTAGATCGGACGGCTCGGGAGGTGCACCCTTAGGGCAGACTTCGACTTGTTTGAAGCGGATACGTTGAGAGGTGTTTGCGAGATGTGTTATTTTACGGCCGGCTCGCTCATGAATGTCTGGCATGCGCTGTTTGAGTGATGATGTAGAATGCAGGTAGACGAATCGACCTTTGTCCTCCGTAAAAAGAAGTTCAGTGCCGAGTAGTGACTGGTGGGTTCCCTGGAAAATTGTCCCAGAAAGCTGAAGAAATGGGGTTGGCGTGTCTAGGCCCTGCACAACCCTGACTTAGCTTCTGCGAGAGACAAGTGTTTTTATATTTTAACGCACGATCAGACGATATGTCGAAGTACTCGGAACAAGAGTAGGCTCGACTGCGCCAAGGTCGAGGGTGACATAGGAGACCTCCTCTATAATTTCGCCATGATCATTGCATTCGTAGAGACTATCAGAACCAAATGCGTCTACATGGCGGAATCCAGGTACGAGTCGCTCGTCAGAGCTCATCTTGGTTTTGAGTGATGAAAGCAAAGTGCTGATCCGTACTAAGCTATGTACCACGGGCCGGCTGCAGTGTGGAGTTGTTGACGGTGTCTTTCCAGCGCTTAAAGACATCGTCATGCACACGACCGCGGTGCGCTCAGCGGCCAAATCTCTCTCACCTTCCTCGAAACAGTGGCTTGCGCGCCATTTTGACGACCCTTATGTCCGCCAGCGCCTCTCACATCCCTCTCAATACCGTTCGCGCTCAGCCTTCAAGTTGCTCGAGATTGACGATCGTCACCGTCGCTTCTTGCGCGCCGCCGATGTCCGCGCAGTGGTAGATCTTGGTGCTGCCCCTGGTGGGTGGAGTCAGGTTGTCGCAGGATTCATGGGGTGGCAGGGAGAGACGTGGGCTCAGGCTCAGGCTCAGCAAAAATTGGATCAAAGTGACGGACGCTGGGGGCTCGGCCTTGACGCGCCAAGTGGGCACTGGAGCGAAGGTGTTGAGGACGCGGGCATAGATGCCGAAGATAGAGGTGTGGTGATTGCCGTGGACAGACTGAGGATACCGCCGATTACAGGTGTGCATACACTCCAAGCAGATTTTCTTGCACCTGAGACAGCGCCAATGGTGGAGGCTATCATACGTGCCAAAGCAAATCCCGACGGCAAGGCGGATGTAATACTATCGGACATGGCAGCAAATGCAACTGGAAATCGTACACATGACACACAAGACTCGCTCGACATCTGTCACGCAGTATGGAACTTTACGCAGAAGCACCTGAGGACCGCGGAGAGTATTGGACGCAAAAGTGGGGGGGTTTTGCTGTGAGTGTGCCAATTGTTATATTTGAGAGCAAGCCGTGTTGAACGACGATGCTAGGCTCAAACATTTTGAACACCCCGAACTACAGCAATTCCGTAAATTGCATCTCAATCCGAACTTTCACAATGTGCTTTATATTAAACCGGACTCTAGTAGATCTGCGTCCCGCGAAGGATACTGGTTATGCTTTGGCTTCAGAGGGGTAACATAGCTTGCGGACGCAGTGTTAAAGTATAATCACTTAATTCAAGCAGAAAATGTCGTGTACCCTCACATTTCTGTCTTCCGTTCCACAGTAAAGGCAACACTCGTTTCGGTCTTTCGTCAATGCGTGACTTCATCCATGTCTCAACCCACACTACGCCACAAAGGTCACCAACACCGACATTGATCGCCTCGTCAAAGGCTTCTAGCTCACCAGCACCGTTCGTAGGCCACGGATCCGTGTCTCATGCCCCTTTCATTCCACGTCGTTCGTCGATTGCCTCTGCCACGCAGCCCTTTGTAATAGTGCGGACGGCATTCAAGTTCCTTTCATTTATCATTGTCGTGTCACTGCGTGCGCGGGCCTGTCGCCAGACATGACGTAATTCAGCTCCCCTCGGGCTGTATCACTCATGTGCAGAGACAACGTCCAATTGCCACCACGGTTATGACAGGACGATCACGACGGCGACCGCTTCCGCGACAACGACAGGTAAGTAATAAGGTGATAACAACGGCGACGGCGACGAGGCGACGACGACCAAAATGGCGACTAGGCAACGACAACGACGGCGAGCTATGAGGAAACCACGACGACAGCGACGGGGTGACTATGAGGCAAAGGCGGTGGCCAACGAGGTGCCACGATGGGTTTGTAGTAGAATGTCGAAAATTAACGGAACTCAAGTAGCTAGAGCTCATGACATGTCAGACTGGGCCTTGAGTGACTTAAGTGACACGGTTACCCTTGACAAACCCTACGGCCTACGCGGACCGGTAAATGGTTTGAATCTCCAGACTGTGACTCGAGTCTCGTCTCAGATCTCACTTGTTGCCAAATATCTGTTCGACCACGACTGCGCCAACGATGTCCCAGGCAACTCCGGATGAAAGATACCATCTGATAACGCGACGTCTAGATGAAGTTCTCGGTGAAGATGCGATCAAAACTTTACTCGTTCAAGGCAAGAACCCCAAATGCTATTGGGGTATGTATCACTATCAGCTGTGTGGTGAAATGGCTGACCATACTCCAGGAACCGCGCCGACTGGTAGACGTCAGTTGTTGAATACGCTAACGCCGTTGTGATGGTGACTCATTCTGGTGGTATCTAGCACACGTCGGATATTTTGTGCCTCTAACGAAGATCGCGGATTTTCTAAGAGCAGACGTCGAGGTATGTGCATCAGACATGGTTTTCCGTGTGACGACGTACTAATCCGCTACCTGGGCAGGTCAAGATATTGCTTGCGGGTGAGTATGCGTACAATGCTGTACTTAGCAAATCATAATGCGCGTTGACAGATGTCCACGCCTTCCTCGATAACATGAAGGCACCCCTTGAACTGGTTGGGCATCGTACCAAATACTACAAATTTATCCTCCTCGCCGTCTTTGAGTCACTCGGCATTCCTACTTCAAAGCTCACCTTCGTTGAAGGCTCATCCTATCAGCTCACGAAGGAGTACAATCTTGACAACTACCGCTTGTGCGCAACAGTGACTGAACATGACGCGAAAAAGGCCGGAGCGGAAGTTGTGAAGCAGGTTGAGAGTCCGCTGCTGAGTGGCTTGCTCTATCCTGGTTTACAAGCACTAGACGAACAGTACTTGGACGTGGACTTCCAATTCGGTGGCGTTGACCAGGTGCGCGAGTGTGCCAAAACTTTCGCGGCTTTGATGATGAAGCTGGATATGTGCAGCGGAAAATATTCACATTCGCAGAGTTATACCTTCCACGCCTTGGCTATGCCAAACGTGCGCACCTCATGAACGCAATGGTTCCCGGCCTTGCAGGCGGAAAGATGTCCTCCTCCGATCCAGACTCGAAGATAGATTTCCTTGACCCACCCGACGTCGTGCGGCGCAAGTTGAAGAAGGCATTTTGCGAGGAGGGCAACGCCAAAGATAATGGCGTCCTTGCCTTCGTCGGGGCTGTGCTCATTCCCATATCGGAGCTCCGACTCGAACGCGCAGCGGAAAAGAACGGCTCAAATACTGGGGACGACTCTGGGGCTAGCGAAGAGCAACAGAAGCCATTTGCGACCGAGGGTGCGCCGACGGGAACCGTATTCAGTGTATCAAGGGACGAGAAGTATGGCGGCCCCATGCACTTCTCAACGTATGCTGCCCTCAGGGAGGCATTCGAAAAACTCGAGGTTCACCCGAAGGACTTGAAGGGTGCCGTGGCGGATGCCCTTGTGAGCCTGCTTGCACCGATTCGCAAGCGGTTTGAAGAAAGCAAAGAATGGCAGGAAGTCACAGAGCTAGCCTATCCATCGCCGGTTCCGGAAAAGAAAAAGAAAAAGGTGAGTGTCCCCTTGCAGATGGCGTGGCAGGGATGACTGAGGATAGTATAGGAGAAGGTCTACCACCCGCCTCCACCAGGGAAGGGAAGGAACGCCAACCCTGCGGCGGCAACAAATACGACGACGGATGCGCCAACGGTTCAATCGGAAGACTCGCCTGGCCGCAAATGCATAGGGAACAAGACTGATACTCAGCATCGACCAAAAATTGTTGTAATAGATAGATATGCAGAACATTCGCACAAATTATAGAAGAAATTCCAATGAAGGATCATTCGAAACCCGATCGTATTGCTTGTTGTTCTACCTGAGGATGGGATGGTCATTCTAACGCGGTGCTATGTCACCAGCCAAGGAAATAGACAGTACGATAATGCGATAATGTATATGCGTGATCGTGGTATAGATTAGTATGGGCAAATAGCCCGTGTCTAGTAAATGTACCAAAGTTCATTGGTTTTTCTTGCCTTCGGCTTGACGCACCACTTCTTTTTCTGCGGCAAAACCTGCTTGCTCTTCCTCGGCGACAAGCTTTTCTTCGACGGCTTTGCGATGTACCTCATCGAGACCCCTAGTGGCGGCACGAATTCGCTCGCGGTACGCCCTGTACTTGCTATCTGTTCCGAGCACGCGGTCCCACCAACGGAATGAGGTCGAATAGTTGTTCACGAACGCCATGTGGTGGAAATCGTGATGCTCAGCCCCTGACCAGAATGGGACTATGTGCTGGAGCGACCAGGGGAAATCTCCACGAAAAACGGTCAGTGTGTTGTGTATAGGTAAGTAAAATGTGAGCTCACCATATCCGGAGTGCGCATCGATAGCCTGGAACAGACGAAGGGTGATCCAAATGTAAACCGTGAGGATGTGTACGTTCTGAGTGAGTTTACAGTACAGCAATGGCCCGAGAATCGTTCCTGTTCCGAGAATCATCACCTCAAGGGGATGCGCGTACTCCGCGGCAAGACCGAACGGAGCAGAATATTTATGATGCAGCTTGTGGATGTGCTTATAGAGTAAGGGGGTGTGGAGGAGCTGATGAGCTATGGGCATCGAAAGGTTAGCAGGGCCCAACAAGGTTAAGCTTGGAATGTATCACGAACAGAAGTAGTGGAACATGTCTTCAAAAAAGAAGAAAAACGCCAACTGGGGAAGCATAGTCTGCCACGCAGGGAAAGGAACGTGCCAAGTTTTCATGCCACAGGATTCGGCAATAGGGTGGAAGAGGAAGATCTTGAGGCGTATCGACAGTCAACAGCTGCTGCGTTGACCTGACAAACGGGACACTCACAGCTGGAGCCTCCACGGTGAAGTGGGAAAAGAGAACGCCCTTCGTACATTCCCATTGTTCCTGTGCTGTGGGGAGCTTCCCAGGTTGCAATTTCCACTTATGGAAGAACGGGATTGCGTCAATGATGATCCATGGTATGCAGCGACCGAAATAAACGGTCTACAAAAGAAGTGAGTGCCTTTCGCCAGACGGAAGCCAGTAAACAAACCTCATGCAGGAGAAGAGCGGCGAGGCCAGTCGCAATTACAGGGTTACCGATCCACAGATACCATGCCATCCACTGCTTTTCGAACCAGTTTATTTGGCTATAATCAACATTCAAGCCTGCGTAGAGCTGTGATGCCGTAAGGGGATGAGGAGAGCCAAGAGTGGTATTCAACGACATGGCGGGAGGGCGAAAGGAGGGAAAGACAGGAGCCCGGGTATAAAAAGCAAGGGGAAGGGAATTATGTCAAGCAAAAGTGGTCTGAGACGTGACGAATAAAAAACCCGTGTGGCGTGACCCGCGCAGGTGGGTGCTTACATTAGCACGATTCATTCATTCATTCCATTTGGTTGAGTACGTTGTACAGATAACAAACATATAACGCAAGATCAAAGCGGACAATAGACGTCAACGGTCATAAATTTAATCGGCTTTTCGCCATTCTGACGCGCTTTGCTTACTTGCCATTCACGGCGCCATTGACCTGCGACAGAGCTGCGTCTGCTTTGCGTAGGTCGCCTTCGCTCAGCGACTTAAACGGCCCACCACCAGGCGTACTGGCGCCAGATATAACAGATGATCCACGAGAACGGACCTTCATCACTAGCGGGCTGCAATCGTATATCAGCACCAAGCTAGAGTAGGCTCGGCTAGGTACATACAACGGATAGCTGTCTTCTTCATCCTCATGCGATTGCGGCCACTGGACCCCTCCACCACGATAATCGCTAGTAGTCAGTGCCTGCATCTATGGGGTGTGGTTAGAGAGAACATTAAAAACTACTTTGAGCGACCTGCCTCTTCCGTCAAAGTTCCGATATCTCCCGGCGTGGCAAAGCCTGTCATCTTGAACCTTGGACTCGCTGGCGTGCTGATTGCCAACTTCTCTGGGCCAGAGGCGAAATCAAATTCGTCTTCTGCCTCGGTACTGGCATAGAAAGCGTCTGGGTACGCGCGACGAAGCCCGAGCTGGCGCGCCTTAGAATACTCGATGCCCAGATTCTTCCAATCCAGCAGAGGGGACAGTCGCTCCACACGGTTACGTTGGTTAATCCGCTGTCGTCGTGTCTTTAGCGTGAACGAGAAGATGTGCTCCGCAAGCTCGTTGACCGAATCTTCCGGGGACTTCATTCGTCTATCGACAATATAGCAGCCTTCATCATCCGGCCGCTCGATCATGTCTTGCATGAAACAACCGAAACCGGAGAGGTTTGTTGTGATGGACGGAATACCCATCTACTCGTGATTGTCAGTCGATATGATTGAGCGAGTGAGGAGTGCCAGTACATACGACGGTGCACTCAGCGGGTGTGTAACCCCATGGTTCGTAATAGCTGGGAAACACCCCGAGGTGACACCCGCGGACAAACTCCTCATAGTCCATACCAAGAACCGGGTTATTCGCGTTGAGGAAATCTGGATGGAAGACGACCTTGACCCGATCATACGCAGCATTGAATAACCTCACACGTCGAATCTGATTCAGAATCGGGTCGTTCGGATCATCTGCCATGTTGTGTGTTGTCACAGCTGGGAGAGAGTTGCGTTTGAGCGCGAAGATACGTCGCTTCAACTGGACTTTGTCCTCTTCGGACAGAAGATGCTCTGGGGTGGGAAGCTTTGAAAAGTCGCTTACACGTTCTATGAGCGGGGGAGGAATCCTAAGTGAATGAAAGCATACCCATTTGAATGCACCGCCATGTCAAACAGCCGTGCGCCAATCCGGTTCTGGATCTCGGTCACGGTATCCTTAAGCTGCTTTGTGACGGCTTGACCTTTCAGCGAATCGATGGTGTACGAATGCGTCTGAGCTGGTGTGATTATAAATGCAACAACGGTAACGTTCGAGCCCGACGATTGTAGCCGGTAATTAAGACGTGCAAGCGCCTCGATAAACATGTCGAGCCCCTTGTTTCGGTACTCGTAACGGCCAGCAGAAAATATATAGAGCGTGTTGTCGAGGTCAAAGTCGACATGTCCGTAAAAGTGGCCGCGTACGAACTCGTTGATCTTCTCCTTGGATGTTGAGTGGAGGTTCTGGAACTCGTGCATGGCCTGGAACTTGACAACGTTCAACCCATTCGGTAAAACACCATCTGGCTTGCGCTTAAGGAGATGTTCTGCCTCATAGGCGGTAATGTGGGAGACAGTGGTGAAGACGTCGGTGCAGTGGGCAGCAGAGCGTTCGATGCAATACCGGTGGTAAATGCCGCGCTTCCCCGCTTCGTGATCGACATCGAAGTATTGAAGGTTATTGTAGAAGTCGACCGAGCCAGCGCAGAGGTATCGGCCCAGGAGAGTGGCATGAGTTGTAAAGACAGTGGTGACATCGATGTGACGCTTCCGGCAAAGAGGTATGGCGACCCCAGCTTGCCATTCGTGGAAGTGCGCAACAACCGCGGTATGAAGCTGGCGAGCGAGGTACTGAAAAAAAAAAAAAAAAAGTTAGCGCCCAGTCGGGAACGACGAAAGAAATGGGGGGCATGCCTCTCCAAGGAACCAGGCAACGACGTAGCCGAAAACGATACTCTCATTTGTTTCGTGGTCGCTAGGTGGCGTGGGTATTCCTGCCAAGTTCCAGAGGTCACCTTTCCACTCATCGATGCGGTGATACTGGCTGCCGGTATCAAAGAGAAGGACATGGGGATTGCCATCGATCAGCCAGCGACCATAAAGGCATTTTACTCCCTTTACGCGCATCGACTCGAGGGTACCAGCGATATGAGGGTCGGCAGGCTCCTCCGCTTCCACTTCCATGGGGGCTGATTTGTACGAGAGTGGACCGATGAGCGTGTACCTGTCCCCAAACTCGGAGACAGTGACCGGGACCTTTGACTTTATGACAGTGTAGATGCCGCCGACCTTATTTGCGACCTCCCATGCGCACTCGAAAAGAATTGGGTTTCGGACGTCGCGCTTGGTGTCTGCCATTGGTGTTGTTGGCGAAGTGGGGGCCATCAGAGAGAGTAGGCCGTTGAATGCATTTGGTATAAACGTTACAGTTCAGACTTGCGTCATAGTTCACACGGCGGTCACACTCCGTCGCGTACCCTCATTCAATTCAGAATCGTTGCCTGCGCTCATTTCGCCACCGGGGCTTGTTTTGTCCAGTCCCGGCTTGAAAGAGGCAAGTGGCCCTGGCGGTGCTCTGAGACTCGGATCCCAGCATGTGCGCATTAGCCCCACTTTCTCGGATTGTCGAATATCTTGCGTCTTGTCTAGACCGCGGCTTCATCATCTCTTCCCAAAGCCCGTTTCGGTTTGATTTCCTACGGAGCGATCAGATCCCGGACTGCCTAAATGACCTGGACACTCACTAGTATCTTCATGAACACGAAGTTTTGGGTCATGTAGTCCTACCGTTGCGTTATCTCCGTCGCTATCTATCGAGACACGGTGCCCTCCCAATCACCTACGCATCTATTTTGGGCCTCATCGATTTCTTCGTCCCACGGAAAGTCCCGCACCTCTGTGGCGTGGTTCTCACATTTCCAACATTTCAGCAGTTTCTTTGCCGATCTCTTTCCCACTGACAGCATGGTTCTGTCTTTGCGTGCACAAACTGAGAAAAGGCGTTGACTAATACTTAATGATTTTTCAGCATCTGTATTGAGAAAATTATTTTATTCAAACAGGGTTATATTGTTGTGAAAAGTTTTTCCCTGAAATAAATCATAAGTAACCATTGTTCTCAATAAGCTGAATGTTAAGTTTTTTTGCCATGTGATAATTCCTGAAAGGACTTAAAGTTTAATTAGAATTACTTTTTAATTATGGATTGTGTAAAATCATTAAATATTAGTCACTGCTTTTACTCAGTTATTCATGTGAAAAAATGGAATTATGTTGTCAGAGTCCCAAGGCAGGGCCAACTGTTGCATGTTATTCTCCATTTTTGGCATTCTGTTCCCATGGCCCATCTCTGAGGTCTCTATGGTTGGGCTCAGGATTCACTGGGATTTGTGACCTCCTTTAAAACTGCATCTGTGCCTTTAAAACCTCATCCATGCCTTTGCCACCATACACTACATGCAAAGAAGAGTTTTCAGATCAATAAAACATAGAAAACTGTTATATTTTCCCCTGACACTTGATCAGATAGTGCCAACTTGTGCTCAACAGCTGAGTTGTAACACTTCCACTTAGTGTCAGTCCAACTTGGACACAAAAGGGCATTCTGGACTGAGCAATGTTGATCCTCTATACATGGACAAGTCAACATGATAGGAATATCCATGAGGGATCCCCTAAGGGATGGCTATGCCTCTTGGGAGATGATATGACAGTAAGGCACTGCCCCTTGGGTGGGCAGAACTTGAATGTGGCTTAACAATGAGAAGAGAAAGTAGTGAATTGAAGAAGACCAAGATGGAGATCCTTGGTCTTCCAGGGTGGTCTTATATACACATATGAGGTAGCTTTAAAGCTCCTCTCCAATTGTATCTAGCAAGTAGCATAACTAGCTTGAACCCTAGTGCAGCTATCCTTGGAATCAGTCTGTTACAATTTCCCTTGGGACGCTTTCGTTTCTTGCTTCTCACTTCTACACCCCACCTTGATACGCCCATAACTCCTTATGCGCCCAACCATTTCTGATGATCTCTTCGCTGCACGATATGTCTTTATGCCCCCTTCCTTGTACATCAATATTCACAGTGCTCTGGTCCCAGCTGACTCGCATATGACCCTGTGCAATCACCACTTATCCCACTATAGTTACACTGTTATGATCTGACACTTCAGACTTCCTTTCCATGTATGGTCTTTTGTTATTCCATTTCACTTCTCCCCATTTTTTTTTTTTTTTTTTTTTTTTTTTGAGTCAATTTATATCCCGGAGCAGTACGCTAGTACAAAGCCGGTATTTATGGACTATAGATGTTACTCTGTGCGGGAACCAAACCCTTGGTTAATCCCTCAACCACTTCAGTACCCAACTTCCATACGGATTAACAGTAAGGGCGAAACCTTGCAGACCTGCGTGAGATACCTAAGGTCATATCGGGAGTTCGATGCAGTAAGGACGAGAGTAAGTAAGCACCCAGTCAACGTAAATTATGGACAGTGATATAAATGCTGGCGGCAGCGGTGTTATAGTGGGGACCCTCCCAGAGGGGCCAAGGTATGTTCGGAGTAAAGGTGGAGGAGTGGGGGCAGTGTACCGAGAAAACGAGGTACGGGTGGGAAAAATGAGTGCATGAGGTAGGGAACGTGATGTGGGTCAGGTTGAAGGGGGAACCGATGGCTTGGCCCCGCTGCCACGGGGTTTCGCCTTCCACCGCTTCAACTCCCCAGAGTGCCCGAAGGCAAAGAGGGTCCGGCCTGCCATGAGACTCCTAAGAGATTCCCCAGAGGGATCCTCAAAAGAGATAACACATGACGAGACCGAGCCAGGTGTGTACGAGTGTGGCGCCCTCACCCAAGAGGGGGCCTGTGTGAGTCTCAGCAACCTGTAAGCGGGGTTATCCACAAGGAGTGCTGCATGGAGTTCAGAAGGGGAGTAGGGGCCACGGGTCAGAGAAGCTCCGGTGGGAATGCCGTTGATCGTGAGGTGACCCCATTTACAATTTTCCCGTGCTAGGACAGGAAGAGGGGAAGAAGTGTCAGCAGATAGGAACACTGCCTGTTACGATTCTTTCTCCTTTTTCCATGGACGCCTCCATTCCTTGCTTCTTATCCCCGTACCCCACTTTGTTACGCCCATAACTCATCATGCGCCCAATCGTTTCCCATGATCTCTTCGCCGCACGATACGCCCTCGAGCCCCCTTCCTTGTATATCAAAGTTCATGGCGCTCCGGTCTCAGCTGACTCCCACATGACCCCGCGCAGTTACTAAGTTTCCTACTATAGTATCACCTTTGTTCTACTTTTACTTAGGACTCCACAGATCGCGCCATATGTTTGTTGCGTACAAACATCCTGTACTGGTATATAAGTCGCACGCTACCTAGCTTGTACAGTAGACTTGACTTCTTGTGTAATACCACATCGTTGTCAATCCACAAACGACTTTGGCTCGCTGTTTCGCTTGAGCACGACTTTGGTTTGCCTTTGCGCTTGAACCCCAGAACCCCCGATTACCACTCACGTGTCTGAGGAGACCGTGTAGTGCTTGTTCACCCTCAAACTTGGCCTTAATCGGCTAACTCACGTCCCGTTACCTCGGCCTGATCGACTTAGTGACGTGCACGTCGCACATAACATTCCTGTGGTAACGTTACATTAAGTCAAGTCTCGCAACCCTGGCGACTAGTAGGAGTCGCATGAAATTCCAGCCGCAGTACATCGATCGGTATTCCACCGACGAACTCTCCAGCCACGAAAAGGGTGCAGTAATCTGGGAAGAGATTCATAACCAAGAGGGGTACTTCATCTTTGATGCCAAAAACCAAGAATACCACCAAGTTCACTACCTCGACGATCTTCGCCTTTGGGCTTACATTGACTACGACCCAAAGCAAGGAAGGTGGTACGCTTACAAACCTGTCCCTCCACAATTCGGTGCAGGACCCCTCAGGTCAACCAATATCACAGGAATCAACGTCGACCCAGACGAATCAACCACCCTCACTCCAGTACAGTCACAGATGGCCACCAACACTCAGGTCGCCACCAGCCTTACTACCGCGGGAGCCTCCAGCACGGGCGGTGGAGGAACACATGCTACAGGAGGTCGATCGGCTGCTCAGACGAGCGGAGCGCCTCATAGCTCTAGTACCCAACCGCCGACGGGGTCGAGCAGTGGCCCAACTGCTGGACCTAGTGGAGGCGTACATGGTAGCGGTGGAGGCCCACCGGGCGGCGGTGCCCCTGGTGGCGGCGGAGGTGGTCCGGGTGGAGGAGCCCCAGGAGGTGGAGCCCCAGGAGGAGGTGCGCTCCCCATGGGCCCAGCCGGGGCAGTACCTGCACCGGGAGGGGGCAAACTTGGGGGCAACCCACCACCCATCTTCGATGGAAATCGAGAGGAGAGTTGAAACTTTCTTCGATCCTTTCGAATTTATTGAGGAATGAACCCAACTGTGGACCAGCTCACAGTACCCTATTCATGAGCCATGACTTTCCTCTCCTATATGAGGGGACATCTGGTGGACGACTGGGTAGACGAGCAAACCGCGTGGCTAGACACCCAGATAGCAGGAGGAGTACTGCACAACGAAGAGAACCTATGGAACACGGTCCTTGACCGGTTCACGAACGCCTACACCGACACCACTGAACGAACCAGAGCGTGCCAGGACATCGACAAGTTGAAGATGATTGGCGAAGACATTGACACGTACATCGCAAAGTTCCAAAACCTCACGACAAAAGCCGGCTATAATCCAGACGAAGCCAACGTCATTGAAAAATTCCAAGCGGGACTCCCCGACAACCTTGTAATTAACGCCATACGCTTCCAACACCCAGTTACATGGGATCAGTGGAAAGACGCGGCACGGCTTCAGCAAGCTGAATATCTTATGCTAAAGCCTCGCCTCACACGTAACTGACAAAATGAGAAACGAGGAGGTCACACCTGAGACCAGTGGGTCCAAGCCCTTAACAAGGCGCGTGACCCAAACGCCATGGACATTAGCCGTACTAGAGCCCGCGCTACCCTCACAGACGCTGAGAAGCAAAGGATGGTCGCGGAGGGGAGATGTTTCCGATGTGGAGAAAAGGGTCATGTGTCGCATAATTGCCCACAAAAAGGCACTCGCGCTGCTCAGACCACAAGCGACGGAGGAGTGCCTCCTCCCGTCCCCACTACCTCCGCAGTATCGCCTCCCCCCCTCGTTACTCGAGTCACCATATCAGCAAACCGCGTACTGTCGAATGACGAAGCGGCTGACACTCAGATCGCAGCGCTGGCCGCTCAGCCAAAAGAGGTGCGGGACCTCTTGGTGGAGAAGCTTTTTGGAGGAAAGGATTTTCCGAACGCCTAAACCTGTTGGCCTGGGCAAGGGCGCTACATGTGTACTATAGCAGATATCGCTCCATGCGAATCCCAGTTCTTTTCAAATCTGCAAACGCAACGGCCGAACGACAGGTCCTGTTGGACTCTGGAGCAACCGACAATTTTATCTGTTCGGAGCTGCTCAAACGAACGCATCTCGGAACCCGGCCCATCTCTACTCCCATCACTATATGGAACGTCGACGGGACTTACAACCGAGACGGCGCGATAACCCAGTACACCGATTTAGCGGTGCAGACTGGTGAGCGCACGAAGACGCTTCGTTTCCTGGTTACCAACCTAGGAAAGGACGAAGTGATCCTGGGCTACCCCTGGTTCTCGGCCTTCGAGCCTGAGATAGAATGGAGGAATGCCACGTTGAACGAGAAATTCCAACCGGTTGTAATCTCCAGCCTGAATCTCCAGAGCGACGCCATGCCCGTGGAAGCCGCCATCAGGGCTATCCAGGCATATGGGCTCGACGAGGAGGCATGGGAGCAGGTTGTGAACGAAGAACCAGAGCCAAAAATTGCCTTCCTGCGAAAAACGACAACAGCATCAGAACTCGTGCAGCAGGAAGCGGCAAAACGACAGGTTTGAACGTTTGAGGAAATGGTTCCTCCGGAATACTGGTCGCACCGAAAGGTGTTTAGCGAAGAAGCATCGCACCAATTTCCCCCGTCCCGTGTATGGGACCACGCCATTGAATTACTCCCCAACGCACCTGCGGCGCTCGACTGCAAAGTGTATCCCCTCACCGCAAACGAAGGAGAGGCACTCACGGCCTTCCTGAACGAACAACTTGAAAAGGGGTATATTCGCCCTTCGAAATCCACCTACGCGTCACAATTCTTCTTCATCAAAAAGAAGGACGGGAAGCTACGTCCAGTACAGGACTATCGACGCCTCAACGAACTCACTATAAAAAACCACTACCCCCTCCCGCTCATTCCCGAACTCGTTGATCGCATCCAAGTCGCACGGCTTTACTCGAAACTGGACATCCGATGGGGGTACAATAACGTTCGCATTCAGGAAGGAGATGAATGGAAGGCGGCGTTTAAAACCAACCAAGGCCTGTTTGAACCACGTGTCATGTTCTTCGGCCTTACCAACTCCCCGTCCACCTTCCAAACGATGATGGATACCATATTCCGCGACCTCATCCTGACAAACGAGGTCGTCGTTTACATGGATGACATCCTCATTGCCACCGCAGACGACAAAAGCCATCATTGGAAGGTCCTTCATGAAGTACTACGACTTTGCGAAGAACACGACCTCTACGTTAAACCGGAGAAGTGCGAGTTCGAAGTTTATGAAACGGAGTACTTGGGCCTCGTCATTGGCTACGGGCGGTTACGGATGGACCCCGTTAAGGTTCGAGGGATCCGAGAATGGCAACCCCCGAAAAGCCTCAAAGAAGTCCGCGCGTTCTTAGGATTCTGCAACTTCTACCGAAGATTCATACAAGGATTCTCCCAACTTGCCCGACCCCTTCACAATCTAACAAAGAAGGAGGTTCAATGGCATTGGGGTGATACACAGCAGAACGCCTTCGAAGACGTCAAAAGACGCATATGCGAAGAACCGGTACTCCTATTCCCAGACCTCACCAAGCCATTCGAGTTGGAAGTTGACGCATCAAACGTCGCGGTCGGAGCAGTGCTAAATCAGCTAGGCACCGACAAAAAGTTCCACCCGGTAGCATTCCACTCCGAATCATTTACGGAGACGGAACAAAACTACGACATTTACGACCGGGAGTTACTAGCTGTGGTTAAAGCACTGCGGGCATGGAGAACGTACCTTGTAGGATCCCCTCACAAAATCATCATTCACACCGACCACGCCAACCTCCAATATTGGAAGGAACCCCGGAAGATCAACCGGAGGATAGCGCGAGAATTCCTGGAGCTATCGGAATATGACTTTATTCTGAGGCATGTAGCAGGAACGAAGAACGCGTGCGCAGATGCCCTGTCCAGGCGGTCGGACTACAAGTCCGGCGAAGGGGACAACACCGACGTCATTGTCCTACCAGCCGAAAAGTTTATCCAAGCCACCCAAATGTTAATATGTGATATGGACATCTGGTCCAGGGTGGCCCAGAACGCTGGCAAGGAAAAGGTGGCACAATGGGCCGAACACCACAACCTCAAACAGCACGACGGTCTGTGGTGGAAAGATGACGCGTTAGTCGTTGTCGGGGACAACAATCTTAAGCGGGGGGTAATCTCCTTCTTTCACGACTCTCCAAGCATGGGCCACCCCGGAATCGCCAACACATGCGAACTAATACGACACGACTACTGGTGGCCCACCATATGAGAGGACGTTGAGGAATACGTTAAAGGATGCGCCATATGTCAGGCCAACAAAATCAATCCACACCGACAAAAGCCCCACTTATTCCCAATCTCGACCAACCCCGAAGCAGAGCCGTTCGAAGTTGTCGCCATGGACTTCATTACCAAACTACCCCCATCGCAAGGATTCGACTCCATTCTTACGATTACCGACCACGACTGTTCGAAAGCCGCGATCTTTATACCCTGTCACGAAACTGTTACCGCCGAAGGAGTAGCCCGACTATACCTCCAACACGTCTACCCACACTATGGGATACCACGCAGACTCATCACAGACCGAGACCCGCGTTTCACGTCCGCATTCATGAAGGGATTATGCAGCACGCTCGGGATACGACAAAACATCTCATCCGCATATCACCCCCAAACAGACGGCCAATCGGAACACACCAACCAGTGGCTAGAACAATATCTGCGCCACTGGAGTAACGTGCAACAGGATAACTGGGCGGAAGTGCTTCCAGTAGCACAGTTCGCACATAATTCCTGGCCGAATGCCACAATGAAACATTCCCCATTCTCACTCATTATGGGATGGGAACCACGAACCACTTGGGTTTCAAAACCCACCCCTGTACCATCAGTTGACCAATGCCTAGATGAGATGACCATGAGACGACAACACGCGCAAGATTGCATCAAACATGCGCAAGAACTTATGGCAAAGAGGGGAAGAAGCCGCTTTATCCCCTACGCCGAAGGGGCCCAGGTCTGGCTGGAAGGGACGAATTTGAAAACCTTCTACCCCACCGCGAAACTAGCCCCCAAATGCCATGGCCCCTTCCGAATTAAGAAAGCCTTATCGGCGGTGACGTACGAGCTGGAGCTACCAACCACGTGGAAGATCCACCCGGTGTTCCATGCGAACCTCCTCACGCCATATAAGGAGACGGAGTTGCATGGGGAGAACTTCTTGCGCCCTCCCCCTGACCTCGTGGATGGAGAAGAAGAATTCGAAGTGGAGCAGATCATGGGGTCGCGACTCCATGGACGTGGGCGCAAGCTACAATTCCTAGTCAAGTGAAAGGGTTTTCCCATGAGCGATAGCTCCTGGGAGCCAGCTGACCACATCAAACATGTGCCCGACGTAATTGCCGACTTCTATCGCTGCAACCCCACCGCTGATGGAGCAGGACGAAAGCTATAAAAACCAAGCGAACAAAGGGCAGAACCTCATCACAGTCATCATGTCGACCCCCATCGCCCATGACATCATCCCAGCCAACGACCGCCCACGCCCCCCATCCGCTATCATTCTCGAACGACTCACGGTTCCTTCGCAGTCCGAAGGAATCCCAACCCCCTTTGTAGCTCGAACCCCGTACTCGGTGGTTCCGTCTCGACCCCCCACTCCCGTCCTAGCCATTGCCCTCAATATCTCACCTACTAGTCCCACACCTCCCCCTTTGTCCCCGCCACCGCTTGAACCAGCAACAGCTCCCCTCCTTGAAGCACCCCCGGGTCTCACACTGGTTGTCCCTATGTCACAGCTAGCCTCGGAGCTCCCCCATCCTTACTCTCTAACACCAGCTGTACCCCCGCGTCGACTTAGGCCTGACCCTCGTCTCGCATCTCTCGATGACGACGAGGAGCCGGTCGATGAGGGGGATGACGAAGAATCTGACGACCCTGGTCTGCCATTCTTCCTTAACGCTTCCGACACCCCCTTCTTCTTTCCCCTTATGATCCCTTTGGAAGACAACGTCACGAAAGTCCTGGCAAAGTACATTTACTATCGTCGGGATTATCGTGAAATTGTCGGCACCTTGGGGAGAGGCAAAGCGTGTTACTGCCAAGAGGTCTATTTGTCGATACCCCGTCCTACGGCTATGCACCCCGCCATCTCCCCTCATCAGCTCGCCGTCTTCAGTCCGCAAGATCCCCGCGCCATTACCATCAATGAGGTCCTGAGCGAACTCAAAAACCCCTGTCTGTCGGCAGAGGTTGCGAGGTTGCAGCAGTACCTCGGGTACAAAATCACCCTGGACGCGCGGCGGGCAGACCTGCGATGGCTTGAGCAGGAAGCCACATGAGATCAATTCCACCTGGACACCACACTGGAGGGCATCACCAAACGTCTGCAGTACACAGGCGCCATCCCACTGATAACGAACAAGTTTGTCGAGCTCACCACCTGCCCGGTACGCCCTCGACACCTCCACCCTGAGTTCCCTCTTGTACCACGACCTGGCGGACCAACCGAGATGCCCCGCCTCATGGACGGGCCCAGTCGTACACGAAAGCGACACAAGTGTTATCTGTGCAAGAAGCGGGGCCACAAGATGAGTGAATGTCCGAATCGACCGCCGTCTGGAGTGTGTGTATGGTGCGCGAGCCGCGCCCATGAGTCGGCTAACTGCCTTATCCATCGCCTCGCGCCCATTACCCCGGCGTTCGAGGAACCTTCAGAGCGCCCCTGCTGGTGTGGGAAGTGCCTGAGGTTCGACGCGCGGCACGACGAGATTGAGTGCCCACAGTATGAAGCGTGTAGGCGGTGTGGAGAGCAAGGCAGGTATTTATTCCTGCGACGGCATGTATGTCCGGTGGACGATCGGGATGACGAGACTAATGACCCCAGTGCCAATGTGTACGACTATGTCGGCAGCGACTGAAGTTGTGGCAACTTCAGGTCTAACAGGGGGGTAATGTTACGATTCTTTCTCCTTTTTCCATGGACGCCTCCATTCCTTGCTTCTTATCCCCATACCCCACTTTGTTATGCCCATAACTCATCACGCGCCCAATCGTTTCCCATGATCTCTTCGCCGCACGATACGCCCTCGAGCCCCCTTCCTTGTATATCAAAGTTCACGGCGCTCCGGTCTCAGCTGACTCCCACATGACCCCGCGCAGTTACTAAGTTTCCTACTATAGTATCGCCTTTGTTCTACTTTTACTTAGGACTCCACAGATCGCGCCATATGTTTGTTGCGTACAAACATCCTGTACTGGTATATAAGTCGCACGCTACCTAGCTTGTACGGTAGACTTGACTTCTTGTGTAATACCACATCGTTGTCAATCCACGAACGACTTTGGCTCGCTGTTTTGCTTGAGCACGACTTTGGTTCGCCTTTGCGCTTGAACCCCAGAACCCCCGATTACCACTCACATGTCTGAGGAGACCGTGTAGTGCTTGTTCACCCTTGAACTTGGCCTTAATTGGCTAACTCACATCCCATTACCTCGGCCTGATCGACTTAGTGACGTGCACGTCGCACATAACGTTCCTGTGGTAACGTTACACTGCCAGTGAATCGGAGATGACGTGGGAAGCGGAGTTGAGATGGTGTGCTGTGGTGTCCGGACCGGCAGTGAGGACCAGATTGTTCTTAGCGGTCCACCGAGCAGCAGACAGCGTGACAGGGTGGCCTCCTTCCAGAAGTACGGAGTTGAGGTGGGTGATCAGCTCCTGAGGAGTGCGGCGAACCGCAATGGGAGCCAATGGTCCAGCAGCGCGGTGGGGAGTCACAACCAGGGAGGGCCGTGCAGGGAGCTTCACTGCCAAGGCGAATGAAGAGCGAGGAGGGGGGGTGGGTTTGGTAGATGGAGCGGGAGTGGGAGCCTTGGCAGAAGGTGCTGCAGCAGGGGTGGGAGTCTTGGCATGAGGCTGCTTCTTAGCACGAGGGGTCGAGGCAGGAACAGGGGTGGTGGCTGGGGCAGCAGCTGGAGCAGGAGGTGGGGGGGGTGGCATAGGGGTGTCCTCATCGATCTGGGAAGATGGAAAGAGAGGGGGTGCATCTGGAGCACGCACCAGGATAGGTGAGGGAGGGGGGATGGAGGGGGGGGGGTGGTTGTGGAGGTCCGCGACTGTGTCAACAAGTCGTGTCATCTGGGCTTGCATCACCTCAATGGACCCAGACAATGCCATCATGCCCTGGGCCAACGGGAGGGTTGACCGGGCAACAGCGTTACTGATGGCCCTGTCAAGGTCATCAGTGGGGAGGGGGGTGGCAGGGCGGGAGGGGGAAGGAGGGCGGGAGGGGCCAGAGTACACAGAGGGTGCACCTAGGCGGACGAGTGGGTTGAGACCGAGCCAGTGAAGGGCGGTCAACCCATCCCAATGAGAGGCAGGGGTGTTGAGGTTATCGACCAACTCAGCGGCAAAGGCAGCCTTTGAGCGGGGGTTGCCAGATGGAGTGAGTGTGGACATGTCAGAGAGGATTGTAACCAGGTACTCGAGGCCAGAGGCCTCGGTAGCGTTGGGGTTGGGTTGGAGGTCCCCAGCGATATAATCGCCAGGGTCAGAGGAGTTATCATGGTACTCCCTCCTCCCAGGGCCACCACCGTTGTCCATGAGAGCATCACGGACATCAGCTAAGTGTTCAGGGGGGAGGTCGTTGCCTGTGTAAGAATACTGGGACATAGGAGATGGTGGTGGTAGGAGATCAAGGAGCGTGCTGTCACTTCTCCCCATTTGTCCTTTACTTTGTTACAAAAGGGGCTATCTGTTACGTTTTGTTCTTGGACTGCCCAGCCTGGTTGTGAACTCTGATGTACTTGCGATGACTTGATATGTCAGTAGTAATGTGTCATGGACTTCGGATCTTATCCGCCTCGTATTCTGGCTGACTGATAATTCCTATTGTTGTACGTGATGTGTCTTATGTGTTCACCTCCGAGTTCCATTGTTGTACGATACAAGTATTACGTTGTGGATGACTGATTCCTAGGATCCTCGTCCTAGGATTTATGCTACTTACGCTATTGGCTACTTACAAGTTCGAGCGGAGCTAGAACCGGCTCCCTTATGTGTATTTAAGCTCGTAGTACTATGGACCAGGATCCCCATCTTGGTCTTCTTTGAATACCACCTTCTAATTCGTCTCTTGTGCTAGGAGTCTGTGAGACTCCTAAGTGAACTAGCTCTGGCATATCCCTTCGAGACCAAGGGGGATCCCCGTGACCTCATTCCCCATTTCCTTCATGAATGGTGGATACACTGACCATGACCTACCCACCTGAAACCACGTGTCATCTCATCTTCAAGTATCTCAACTCTCGAGTCGCTCGCCCATACAAGTGCTACTACATCATCGACAATCCTCATTGGAGGTATATCCATAAAGTCCCTGCACCTCCCCCAAACGTACCACTCGACCTTCCCCTCTATACTTACCGTGACCACCTCGGAGCCTACCAGCGGCATCCTGCAGTCTTCCCCGACAGTCCCGACAACCACCGCTTTCGCCCAGAAGGGAACCCATGTTACACCGACGCCTAAGTCAGGCTAATGTCCGTGGTAGATGTTACATTAAGACCAAGATCCTTCAACATGGCTTCCACAGCAGTAACAACTTGAGATCTTTGGATCCCATTCTGACCATATTATATTGATAGAAGAGGGGAACGCAATGTCCCCAAGCAATACCTCAAAGGAGCATTTTGGCAAACCAAACAAGGAGATCCAGGCTACATCGTCTCTTACACCTATAAAGACGGTACTACAGGACTCATTCCAGTAGAGTTCAACTTAGAACACACCTGTTGGACCAAACTCAAGTGGGATGCACTCCACTACAAATTACAAGTTGTCAGACCCGCAGGCTCAAGTCTCCACCTCGACATACTTCAAAGTGAAGTAACCACAAGAGATCAGTGGGGCCCTCTCGACGGACAAGAAGAAGAACCTGTCTGATCACCTACACCCAAGACACCTGCGCCTTCCCCATCACTCGCCAGTAACCCGGAAGAAATTTGTATCCTCGAAGCCCAAGCCGAAGAAGAAGAAATCCAGTTGGGATTGATAGCTGAGTCCATCCCTACAGACATGACTACCACAATCACCGAACAACCCACCATGTTCCAGGAACCCGCGCACATTAGCCACGGAGAAGGACCACCGCCCAGAGGACATGGTGGAGGAGGAGGCGGCGGAGGAGGAGGAGACGGCAGAGACCCCAGAGGACCCCTCTTCACTGGACCAAATGTATCAAGTGGAACCAAGCCCAAAAAGTTCATGGGCAAAGAGCCTCTGGTGTTCACTGGAGACTGCACCAAAGTTCAACAGTTCCTCACCCAATGGGAACTGTTTGTCAAGACCAACTATGACAACCCTGCGTTCACCCTTCCTTACCGCAAAGCGTTGATCTTCCTCACTTATATCCAGGGGGACCACGTCAATGAATGGGTCCTATCCACCACCAAATGGGTCAAGGCGTACAAGGCCAAGCACAGACCATATGACAAATGGATCTGGGAAGCTATTGAAATCAGCTTCCACAACACCTTTGCAGACACCCTTGAAAGGGAACGCGCCCAGCAAGACCTCCAGAAGGGATTCCAGATGGAAGGACAAGACATCGACTCATATATCGCCAAATTCGAAAAGGCAGTACGAGAAGCAGGATATCGTTTCGATGACTCCCTTGTCCTTGACAAGTTCACCAGCGGACTCCCTGTCAAGTTGTACAAGAACGCCTACAATTTCCACAGCCCAAACACCTATGCCCAATGGAAGGTAGCTGTACTGGAACAGCAGTGCAAGTGGATGCATCTGCAAACGCGTTTGGGGGGACATAAACCCCCGGGGCCCGGTAAGCTGAGCAACACCTCTCTGAGAACTTTCAACACTCCAAATCGCCCACAGCAGCAATCACGTCAAGGTTGGCAGGCATTCCGGAATCACCTGGATGCCATGGACACCACCCCAGGAAGAGTGAGAGCTCGCCTTGCAGGATCAGAGGAGATCAACTACGCCAAACTGCCCTACACAGCCCAAGGAGGGCGACAGCCGAATCGGGGAGTAGTAGACATGAAGAACATCGCCTGCTTCAACTGCGGCAAACTCAGACACATGCAACACACCTGCCTCCAACCCCGCCGCCTGCGCAACAACACAAATTGGCAACTGCGCCAAGGATGCGGGGCCTTCATCGAAGAGGTGCAAAGCGTGCACAAAGAACCTCTGATACAATTCGAAGATGACGGCGGCAGTAGCCATGGCGCCCATGCCACCACTGAGATGCCGCAAGAATGGGCGACCAGCTGGATAAACGAAGTTCAAAACCTTGACGAAGAAGCCAGGGATTTGGTAGTCTGGGACCTAATGGGGCGAGAGGATTTTCAAAGCGCCTGAACCCGACGGCCTGGGTGAGGGCATTACGGTGTAACTCTGTATTCATAACGCACTATCAATCTATGCATGTTCCAGTTTCACTGTGTGCAAGTTACGCCATGGCCGACAAACGAGCACTAGTGGACTCAGGTGCCACTAATAACTTTATCCATCCGGATTTCATCCGAAGAATGAGGCTAGGCCTCAAAGCACTAGACCGTCATCACAAGATCTGGAATATCGATGGCACGCACAACAAAGGGGGCAAGATCACCCATTGCGTGGATCTCGAAGTCGAAACCAAAGGAATCAAGAAGGAGATGAGGTTCCTAGTTACAGATGTAGGAGGAGAAGACATCATCCTCAGATATCCCTGGCTGGCCACGTTCCAACCAAATATCCAATGGGCCACAGCCACACTACACGAAGCTGAGTATCCCATCGTACTTCGCACCGTCAACCCCGTCAAACCACGTATAGACCCCGTCATCACCCATCTAATAGTTCAAAAACTCCTGCTGCCCAATAAACAGAGGATTGAAGAAGAGCTACGACAAGAATGTGGGATCGAGGAAGCCAAAGTACGCGCCACCACCTCCACCGAACTAGCCATTGAGGCACAACAATACACAGAAAAGAAAGCAGTCCCGGAAGAGTACAAACGACATGTGAAGATCTTCAGTGAAGAAGAATCAAATCGATTTCCCTTGTCAAAACCCTGGGACCACGCTATTGAATTCAAACCAGACGCTCCGGACACCATCGACTGCAAGGTTTACCCAATGAGCCAAGCAGAAGACAAGGCGTTGAAGGAATGGATAGACAAACAACTGGCAAAAGGATATATTAGGCCCTCTAAATCCCCGTACGCATCTTCATTCTTCTTCATCAAAAAGAAGGACAGAAAACTACGCCCAGTACAGGACTACTGGAACATCAACAAATGGACCATATGCAACCAATACCCCCTTCCACTCATACCCGAACTCATTGCTGATCTCAGCGGAGCGTTCATATTCACCAAACTCGACATTCGCTGGGGGTACAACAACGTGCACATCAAGGAGGGTGACCAGGAAAAGGTGGTGTTTAAAATGCGCTACGGACTCTTCGAACCCACGGTAATGTTCTTCGGACTAACAAACTCCCCGGCAACCTTCCAAACGATGATGAACAAGATTTGTAAAGACCTCATCGCCTATCATGAGACAAAAGGAACAATTATCAGGGTATACATGGGCGACATTGGCATCGCTACATGATCTAACGAACAGGCACACATTGACGTGGTACACGACGTATTGGACCTACTGGAACAGAACGACCTCTTCCTCAAGCCAGAGAAGTGCATCTTCCACGCCCCTAGCATCGATTACCTGGGGGTAATCATTGAAAAGGGGGTGACTTGTATGGACCCTGTCAAAATTTCTGGCATCAAAGACTGGCCCACCCCTAAAAACGTCAAACAGGTGCGATCATTCCTAGGCTTCTGCAATTTCTACCACGCTTTCATTCAAAACTTTGCTACACACACACGACCTCTTAACAAACTCACACGCAAAGACACCGAATGGATATGGACAGTCGCAGAACAAGAGGCATTTGACAAGATCAAGAAACTCATCACGGAAGAACCGGTACTCGCACATGCCAAACTGGAAGATCAGTTTGAACTAGAAGTGGATGCCTCAGGCTTCGCAGTAGGAGCGGTACTACTCCAATGCAAGGAAGATGGCAAAAGACATCCCATCGCCTACTACTCAAACACCCTCAGCGCGGCAGAAAGAAACTACAACATTTATGATCTAGAACTCCTGGCAATCGTCAAAGCACTTCGAAACTGGCGCCACTACCTAGCGGGATCCCCACACAAAATCAAAGTCTTCTCGGATCATATGAACCTACAGTACTGGCACTCACCACAAAAGATAAGTTGCCGAGTAGCCTGGGAAGTACTTGAACTTTCTGAATATGACATCGAGATTCACCATATTAAGGGAACGGCAAATGGAAGGGCCGACGCCCTATCTAGATGACCCAACTATGACCAAGGAGAAGGCGATAACGAACACGTCACGGTACTGCCAGATGAGGTCTTCGTCAGGGCCGCAGCACTAGATACCACAGAAGACCCCCTTCGGATCAACGCCACCATATCAGTACAGGAAATGGAAAAGGTAAACCCGGTGTATGCCCAGGACATCGACAAACTCCGCCCTTGGATCAACCCACACGGACTAAAACAGATCGAAGGCACATGGTACAAAGACAGACACCGAGTAGTCACAGGAGGACTCTTAGAGAAACGAGAACTCATCAAGAATCATCATGACCCTCCCGTATATGGACACCCTGGGATCAGCCAAACGATCAAACTCGTGGAACGATACTATTGGTGGCTGGGTCTTCAACACGAGGTGATGGACTATGTCAAAGGATGTGCCGACTGTCAAAGAATTAAAGTCAACACCAGGGCCATCAAAGCGCCGCTGCGCCCAATATTCCCCAAACTGGAAGCTATGCCATTTGAAACTATCGCCCTCAATTTCATCACTAAACTCCCTGTGGCACAGGATTGCGATACGATCCTCACGATAACCGATCACGACTGTACGAAGATGTCCCTGTTCATCCCCTGTCAGGAAGAGATATCAGCTGAAGGAACCACTGCCCTGTACGTGAAACACGTGTTCCCGCGATTCGGATTACCTGGAAAGATAATCAGCGACAGAGACCCGCGATTCGCATCAAGATTTACATGTGAGCTATGCAAAATCCTAGGCATTGAGCAGAACATTTCTACGGCATACCACCCACGCACTGATGGACAATCAGAACATACCAACCAGTGGTTAGAGAAATACTTGCGATTTTGGGTCAATGAACGGCAAGATGACTGGATCCACTATCTCCCCATGGCTGAGTTCATGCATAACAATTGGCCCAGTGAAACCACTAAAGAATCCCCATTCCAGCTCCTCATGGGATACAATCCATGTGCTGATTGGACCAATAGACCCTCGCAAATTCCACAAGTAGCGCTCAGGGTCAAACAGTTCAAAGAACTCCGCCAGCGCGTGCAGTCATTGATGATCAAAGCGCAGCAGGGGTGAATCAAGGCAAAAGATACGCCCAAGTTCCAAATTGGGGATCAAGTATGGCTGGAAGGATGCCACCTACATACGCATCAATCAACGACAAAACTGGCGGCCAGATGCCACGGCCCATTCAAGGTTGCTCAGGTGATGTCCGCAGTCAATTATTGCCTAGAACTTCCCACACAGTGGCAGATTCACCCAGTGTTCCATGTGGACCTCCTTACGCCCTATTGCGAAACACCCACACACGGACCCAATTATCAGTGCCCACCGCTGGATCTAGTTGGTGGCGAAGAGGAATACGAAGTCGAAAAGATTCTAGACTCTCGGCGGTTCGGCAGAAGTCGCAAATTGCAGTATTTGGTCAAATGGAAGGGATACCCAGACTCGGACAATCAGTGGGTCAACAAGGATGACGTGTTCGCAGACGACGTGATTCGGGAATTCAAAAATTCCAACCCTGCTCGAGAAACACATATAAGTGCAGGGAAATCCCAAGAGACGTCCCCATCTTCTTCCTCTGTTACCACCACTACTCATGCGGCCTTCTTCCCCAGTCAACTTCCGCTATGTCATCAACACAGAGCTTTCAGCACCTTACCGAGTACAGTCCATGCCATCGTCACCCCTGTCGTCTACCCTCACCCTTCACCAGCGAGGAAGTTGTCCTTCTTCCCCCACGTCATCCCGAATTCCTTCGCCGTCCCCCACTCTTTATTCTGAGACCAATCAGCCCAGTCGACTCAGAAGCAACTATGTCCCAACCAGAGTGCCCACTCCAGCAGGCGACGAACAAGGGTATGTACCCAGCCATCCATCATCCCCGCCAGGGCCCGACGAGGGCGGGGATCCGTACGACCCAGCCAAACACCTCGAGATGCATCCATATCTACGTTACGCCACCCATCTCACCACAACACACTCAGAAACCCCCCCGTTATGCGGACCCACCGGGGAAGCTCTCACACTACCAGTGCCACCTCAATCCACGCTTCACCGCAATCAAGAGGAGGAACATGTGTCGGAGGCCGAGGATCGGCCGGAGACTCCCCCACCCAGGGGATATCAGTTCAACCGGGGAGTACATTACATTCCATTCCAGATTCGAGACGCTCAAGAACGTCTTTGGCCAGCCCGGTATACTCAGCTCATCCTCACTGCTGACCCCTTTGTCCTGGCCTTCCGTGCCGGGAGCAACCAGCAGTACGGCAAACCTGTCCACGTCGTCCCCTACTTCGATCAACAGTCCGCTTCCCCCACTTACACTGACGACGACCTCACGTTCCTGCTCTCCGACGTGGAACTAGTCGACTTGGTGGATCAAGCGCTCCTTCACATGAAGGACCTCACCCTTGTGGCCAAAGTGCATCGGTATCGGTGCATGACCCTTGGCTGGCGCGCTCAGCAGCACTGGGTTGCAGCAGAGCAGATGAAATTGGAGCGCATAGAAATCGAGAGGAACAGGTGCGTGGCTCGGCTTCAGTGTGCCCATGCCATGGAGTGCATCGAGAACGAGCGGTCCTCGCTTCACCGCGGCCCCCGAGTGGAGGAAGATGCGAAGGAGATGGAGGTGATTCGCCACATGTGGTCCCTCAGCACTAACCCCCTCGTGGTTATGCGTGGTCAAGCTGGGGCTTGATCCTGAAAAGGGGGTGATGTTACATTTCGTTCTCAGACTGCCCAGCCCGGTTGTGAACTCTGACGTACTTGCGATGACTTGATATGTCAGTAGTAATGTGTCATGGACTTTGGATCTTATCCGCCTCGTATTCCGGCTGACTGATAATTCCTATTGTTGTATGTGATGTGTCTTATGTGTTCACCTCCGAGTTCCATTGTTGTACGATACAAGTATTACGTTGTGGATGACTGATTCCTAGGATCCTCGTCCTAGGATTTACGCTACTTATGCTATTGGCTACTTACAAGTTCAAGTGGAGCTAGAACCGGCTCCCTTACATGTATTTAAGCTCGTAGTACTATGGACCAGGATCCCCATCTTGGTCTTTGAATACCACCTTCTAACTCGTCTCTTGTGCTAGGAGTCTGTGAGACTCCTAAGTGAACTAGCTCTGGCATATCCCTTCGAGACCAAGGGGGATCCCCATGACCTCATTCCCCATTTCCTTCGTGAATGGTGGATACGCCGACCATGACCTACCCGCCTGAAACCACGTGTCATCTTGTCTTCGAGTATCTCAACTCTCGAGTCGCTCGCCCATACAAGTGCTACTACATCGTCGACAATCCTCATTGGAGGTATATCCGTAAAGTCCCCGCACCTCCCCCAAACGTACCACTCGACCTTCCCCTCTATACTTACCGTGACCACCTCGGAGCCTACCAGCGGCATCCCGCAGTCTTCCCCGACAGTCCCAACAACCACCGCTTTCGCCCAGAAGGGAACCCACGTTACACCGACGCCTAAGTCAGGCTAACGTCTGTGGTAGACGTTACACTATCAATGTTAGCCCCTCTAGACTCCGCTTCTATATCAGTGCCTTAACTTGTTTCGGCTCTTTACTTCTGTATGGACTTGTGTTCATGTTGTTTGGAACCTCATCCTATTTAAAGCTGTACTTTACACAGTAGGAAGCCAGACTTGGCTTCATTTGCAATCTAGCAACCTTGCCTTCGCTCCTTTGGTGTGACTTTGTCTTTCCTCTCTACTTGTGCATCCCCTACCTCTGTCCCTAGCCTGGACATCATCAAAGTCTTTGCAGTTGAACTATATCAACATGTCACACCTGTTAGACTCTGTGTACTCGCAAGACTGAGTATAGAGAAGTGCTAGACACTTCGGGCGAGGAGCCCTAATTGCAGAGTAGTGGTACACACTGTGTCCCACTCCAGATCACTTGTACTTCATAGCAATAAGGCAATAGACATCTTCGCTTGGTACTTGTGTGATATTGAAACCCCTTGAACCCACACCCCTGCTAGGACGTAACATAAGCCAAGTCTACAACCTCTGACACACCAGGGACACCACTACCTCACAGTAGGGTGAGCGACGATCCAAGAGGACGCATCAGCCAATGCCCAGAACAACAACCAGGCAATGGATCCTCTCTGACACAAGAGGCCGCATCAGCAAAACCCCTACATGAAAACAGAACCCAGAAACAGACCACAATCATGGCTAGCATCAGTGTCACCCTCGAACCAAACAACAACTGGACCCCAGTACAAATCAGAACCCAAGACGACCTCCCACACCACATTAAAAGCAGCCAACTGGGAAAAGGAGCTCGCTGGACCACAGAACCAAACCAACCACCTTGCTACAAGTGCATCGTACGAAATAAACTCCAACCAGTAGAATTCATCAACCATAAGTGGCACATCCTCAGATACTTCCAAAACGCGTACCACACAAGAACCTCAAGTGCCACCCCACAAAGATATGCCAAAGGACTCAGCTGGTGGAATGAAACAGATGAGCAAAACCCAGACACACCTACAGCAGGAAGCTCCAGGGGAACATATGGACTTCGACAACACCAACCAGAAAGCTCAGATGAAGAGGACCAAGTGTAACAGTCTACCACAGGACGTTTGCCTGACTTAGGCACTTGTGTGACTGTGGGTTCCCTTGAGGGTAATATCGATGGTTCGCTGGGTCTTCAGGGAAGATGGCTGGATGCCTGCAATAGATGCCTGGTGGAATCTCGGTATGTGTAAAGGGGAAAACCTAGCGGGATATTGAGCGGGGGAGTCCTAACACTCCTAACATATCTCCAGTGAGGATTGTTGAGAACGTAATAGCACTTGAAAGGCCTGGCGGTACGGGAGTTGAGATATTTCGAAGATGAGATGACATGTGGTGTTTGGAGGGTAAGTCATGGTCGGGCTATCCACCATCCATGTGGAGTTGGAATGGGGAATAAGGTCACGGGGATCCCCTTGGTCTTAGGGATATGCTGGAGCTAGCTCACTAAGGGACACTTGGCCCTTGTATAGACAATAGGATGGGAGTGGTATTCGAAGAAGACCAAGATGGGGATCCTGGCCTACACTACTACTGAGCTTAAATACACCTAAGGGAGCCAGTTCTAGCTCCGCTCGAACATGTAAGTAACCAATAGTGTAAGTAGAGCAAACCCTAGTACAATGGTCTTAGGGATTGGTCATCCATATCGTAATATCATACACGTAGAACAATAGGAAGCATCAGTCAGCATAGTAATCCTCATCATGTACAACAATAAGGGTTGTCAGTCAGCACAACACAAGGCGATTAGCTCCGAAGTCCATGACACATTACTCCTGACATGTTGGGTCATCATGAACATGTCAGAGTCCACAACTGGTCCAGGTAGTCCGAGAATGAAACATAACATCACCCCCTTTTCAGGTTCAAGCCCCAGCTTGACTGTGCATGACCGTGAGGGGGTTCATACCGAGGAACCACATGTGACAATCACCTCTATCTCCTTGGCGTCTTCCTCTGCCCGAGGGCCGCGATGGAGCGCAGACCGCTTGTTCTCGATGCGGTTGATCGCATGGGTGCACTGAAGTCAGGCTACACACCTGTTCCTTTTGACCTCTATGTGCTCCAGCTTCATCTGCTCCGCGGCTACCCGATGTTGCTGGGTGCGCCAGCCGAGGGTCATGCACCGATAGTGGTGCACCTCGGCCACAAGAGTGAGACCCTTCATGTGAAGGAGTGCTTGGTTGACCAAGTCGACTAGTCCCGCATTGGAGAGCAGGAACGTGAGATCGTTGTCAGTGTAAGTGGGGGTAGGGGACTGTGTGGATGGGCTTCCCATATTGCTGGTTGTTCCCAGCATGAAAGGCCAGGACAAAGGGATCGGCGGTGAGGATGAGCTGAGTATACCAGGCAGGCCAAAGGCATTCTTGAGCGTCTCAAATCTGGAATGGAATGTAGTGTACTCCCCTGTTGAACTGATATCCCCTGGGGGGAGGAGTCTCTGGCCGATCCTCAGCCTCTGACACATGTTCCTCTTCTTGATCGTGGTGAAGCATGGATTGAGGTGGTGCCAGTAGTGTGAGAGCCTCCCTGGTGGGTCCACATAGTGGGGGGGTTTCTGAGTGTGTCATGGTGAGATGGGTGGCATAATGCAAATACGGATGCATCTTGAGGTGTTCGGCTGGGTCGTATGGATTCCCCGCCTTCGTCGGGTCCCAGTGGCATTGCTGGTTGGCTGGGCACATAGCCCTGTTCATCACCTGCTGGAGTAGGCACTCTGGTGGGGACATAGTTGCTTCTGAGTCAGCTGGGCTGGTTGCTCTTGGAATAAAGAGTGTGGGACAGCGAAGGAACTCGGGATGACGTGGGGGAAGTAAGATGACTTCCTCGTTGGTGAAGGGAGAGGGTAGATGACAGGGGTGATGATGGCGTGGACTGTGTTCTGTAAGGAGCTGCCAGACTGGTATCGACGACATATCGGAAGTGAACTGGAGAAGGAGAGCACATGAGTAGTGGTGGTGGTAGGAGAAGGAGATGGGGACGTCTCTTGGGATTTCCCTGTGCTTATATGTGTTTCACAGGTGGGGTTAGAATTTTTGAATTCCTGAATTGCGTCATCAGCAAACACGTCATCCTTATTGACCCACTGATTGTTGGAGTCTGGATATCCTTTCCATTTAACCAAATACTGCAATTTGCGACTTCTGCCGAAATGATGAGAGTCTAGAATCTTCTTGACCTTGTATTCTTCTTTGCCCCCAACTAGATCCAGTGGTGGGCACTGATAGTTGGGTCCGTGCATGGGTGTTTTGCGATAGGGTGTAAGGAGGTCCACATGGAACACTGGGTGGATCTGCCACTGTGTGGGAAGTTCTAATTGATAATTGACTGTGGACATCACCTGGACAACCTTAAAGGGACCATGTCTTTGTGCTGCTAGTTTTGCAGTTGGCTGATGAGTGTGTAAGTGGCGTCCTTCTAGCCATACCTGGTCCCCAGTCTGGAACTTGGGTGTATCTTTAGCCTTGATCCACCCCTGCTGCGCTTTGATCATCAGTGACCGTGTGTGCTGTCAGAGTTCTTTGAATTGTTTGACCCTGAGTGCTACTTGCGGAATAGGAGATGGTCGATCCGTCCAATCAGCTCAGGGGTTATACCCCATAAGGAGCTGGAAGGGAGATTCCTTAGTGGTTTCACTCAGCCAATTGTTATGTGTAAACTCAGCCATGGGGAGATAATGGATCCAATTGTCTTGTCGTTCATTGACCCAGAATCATAAATATTGCTCCAGCCATTGGTTGGTACATTCTGATTGTCCGTCTGTGCAAGGATGGTATGCCGTGGAGATGTTTTGTTCAATGCCGAGGATCTTGCACAGTTCTCGTGTGAACTTTGACACGAATCGTGGATCCCTGTCGCTAATGATCTTGCCAGGTAATCTGAATTGGGGGAAAACATGTTTTACGTACAGAGCGGCAGTTCCTTCAGCCGATATCTCTTCCTGGCAGGGGATGAACAGAGACATCTTTGTGCAGTCGTGATCTGTTATTGTAAGGATCGTGTCGCAGTCCTGCGCTACAGGGAGTTTAGTGATAAAATCAAGGGCAATGGTTTCGAATGGCATAGCTTCCAGTTTAGGGAATATTGGGTGTAGTGGCACTTTGATGGCCCTGGTATTGACCTTGATTCTCTGACAGTCGGCGCATCCTTTGACGTAGTCCATAACTTCTTGGCGCAGTCCAGGCCACCAGTAGTATCATTCCATGAGTTTGATAGTGCGGCTGATTCCAGGGTGTCCATATACCAGAGGGTCATGGTGTGTTTTGATGATTTCCCACTTTTCATGGAGTCCTCCCGTGACTGCACATTGTCCGTCCTTGTACCATGTGCCTTCGATTAGCTTGAGGCCATGTGAGTCTACCCATGGGCGTATCTTATCAGTGTCCTGTGCATATATCAGGTTGATCTTTTCCATTTCTTGCACTGATATGGTGGCATTGATTCAGAGTGGATCTTTGGTGGTGTCTAGCAGCGCAGCTCTGACAAAGACTTCATCTGGTAGTACTGTAACATGTTCGTTATCGCCTTCTCCTTGATCATAGTCCGGGCGTCTAGATAAGGCATCAGCTCTTCCATTTGCCATGCCTTTGATATGGTGAATCTCGATGTCATATTCTGATAGTTCTAGTTGTTACGTTTCGTTCTCAGACTACCTGGCCAAGTTGTGAACTCTGACGTGTTCGTGATGACTCAACGTGTCAGTAGTAATGTGTCATGGACTTCAGATCTTACCGCCTCATGTTCTGCTGACTGATTGCCTCTATTGTCGTATGTGATAAGGATTACTATGCTGACTGATGTTTGCCATTGTTGTACGTGTATGATATTACAATACGGATGACTGATTCCTAGGATCAGTGTACTAGGATTTGCTCTACTTATGTGATTGGTTACTTACATGTTTGAGTGGAGCCAGAACTGGTTCCCTTACGTGTATTTAAGCTCATAGTAGTACAGACCAGGATCCCCATCTTGGTCTTCTTCAAATACCACTACTCTCCTATCGTCTTCCATACAAGGGCCTAGTGTCCCTTTGTGAACTAGCTCCAGCATATCCCTCAGACCAAGGGGATCCCTGTGACTCTTCTCCCCATTCCAACTCTGTGGATGGTGGATAGCCTGACCATGACTTACCCTCCCAATACCACATGTCACCTCGTCTTTGAATATCTCAACTCACAAACTGCTCGTCCCTTCAAGTGTTATTACATTCTCAACAATCCTCGTTGGAGATTCATCTGCAGCATTAGAGCCCTGCTGTCCTCAGTCCCGGCAGGTTTCCCCTTGTATACCTATCGTGACTCTACCAGCACCTATTGCAGACATCCAGCCATCTTCCCTGAAGACTCTGTGAACCACCGATACTACCTGCGTGGGAACCCACGCTACGCAAGTGCCTAAGTCAGGCAAACGTCTGTGGTAGATGTTACATTAAGACCAAGATCCTTCACCGTGGCTTCCGCAACGATTACAACCAGAGACCTTTGGGTACCATTTCGACCATACCATATCGACAGAAGAGGAGAACGCAACGTTCCAAAGAAGTTCCTAGGAACAGCCTTTTGGCAAACAGAGAAAGGAGACCCAGGTTACGTAGTCCCCTACAACCATTGCAACAACACTACCAGTTTAATCCCTATAGAATTCAACTTCAACAATCTCTGTTGGACAGAGATCAAGTGGGACAAACTTCACGGAAAGCTTCAAGTAGTACGACCCACAACGGCCAGCCTAGGCCTCAACATCCTCCAAACCAGTATTACCACCAGAGATCAGTGGGGGCCCATTGGCGGAGAAACAGGAGAACCTGTTCAATCCCCTACACCTAAGACACCAGCACCCTCTCCCTCCTTAGCAAGCAACCCAGAGGACATTCGCATCCTCGCCACCCAAGCAGAAGAAGAAGAACAGCAACTAGAACTACTAGCTGAGTTGATTCCCACCAACATGACTACTACCATCACTGAGCAACCCCTTACATTCGAGGAACCTGCCCACATCAAACGTGGTGGACCTCCTGGCAATGACCCTCCTGCAGACGGAGGAGGAGGAGGTGACGGTGGAGAACCCCTATTCACGGGACCAAACGTATCCATCGGAAGTCGCCCCGAGAAATTCATGGGTAGAGAACCCATTGTGTTCACTGGGGATCGTACCAAAGTCCAGCAATTCCTAACCCAATGGGAACTATTTGTCGAAACAAACTTTGACAATCCAGCCTTCACGCTTCCTTACCGCAAGGCACTCATATTCCTCACTTACATACAGGGGGAACACGTCAATGAATGGGTCCTATCGACCACCAAGTGGGTTAAAGGATACAAGGCCAAACACGGCCCCTACGATGACTGGATCTGGCAAGCCGTAGAACTTGGATTCAGACAAACCTTCACTGACACCTTGGAGAAGGAGTGCGCTCAACAAGAGCTCCAGAAGGGGTTCCGTATGGAGGGACAGGACATCGACACTTATGTGGCCAAGTTCGAAAAGGCCATCTGCGAAGCTGGGTATCGCTTTGATGATTCCCTAGTACTCAATAAATTCACCGGTGGCCTTCCCATAGAATTATACAAGAACGCCTACAACTTCCACAGTCCCAACACCTATAGTCAGTGGAAGACGGCCGTACTCGAGCAACAACGCAAGTGGATGCATCTCCAAACCCGACTTGGAGGACGTAAACCCCCTGGAGGACCCGGCAAACAAGGAAACACGTCCTTAAGGACCTTCAATGCACCCAATCGCCCACAACAACCTCATCAAAGATGGCAATCATTCCATAATCATCCTGACGCTATGGACACTACTCCAGGAAGAGTCCATGCCAGACTCGCGGGATCTGAAGAAATCGACTACACGTGTCAACTGTACACCCCTCAAGGAGGAGGAGGATGCCTGCAGGGCCGAGGAGTCATAAACGCTAAGGACGTCATCTGTTACAATTGTAACAAGCCAGGCCATTTCTCACATAATTGCCTCCAGCTGCGTCGCCCATGCAACAATCAGAACTGGCAGCCACGCCAGGGACACGGCGCCTTCATAGAAGAAGTCCAGAGCGTTGCTGAAGAGCTGCTCATCCAATTTGATGACAATAACGGCAGTAGCCGAGGCGCCCACACCACCACTGACATGCCGCAAAACTGGGCTACCAGTTGGATAAACGGAGTTCGATCACTTGACGAAGAAGCAAAGGTGTTGGTGATGAGGGACTTGATGAGTCAGGAGGATTTTCAAAGCACCTGAACCCGACAGCCTGGGTGAGGGCATTATGCTGTAACTCTGTGTTCATAACGCACTATCAATCTATGCATGTTCCAGTTTCATTGCGCGCAAGTTATGCCATGGCCGACAAACGAGCTTTAGTGGATTCCAGAGCCACTAACAACTTCATACATCCGGACTTTGCAAGAAGAATGAGGCTAGGCCTCAAAGAACTAGACTGTCATCGAAAGATCTGGAATATTGACGGCATGCACAACAAAGGGGGCAAAATAACCCACTGCATGGATCTCGAAGTCGAAACAAAGGGAATAAAAAAGGATATGAGATTCCTCATCACCGATGTAGGAGGAGAAGATATCATCTTAGGATACCCCTGGCTGGCTACGTTTCAACCTGACATTCAGTGAGCGTCTGCCACACTAAACGAAGCTGAGTATCCCATTGTACTCCACACTATCAACCCCACCAAGCCACACATAGATCCCATCATCGCCTGACTGGTACTTCAAAAGGTGTTAGGAATGCCTGACAACCACCGAGTAGAAGAAGAACTACGACAGGAATGTGACCCCAAAGCTGCACGACTACGTGCCACCACCTCCATGGAATTAGCCATTGAAGCCCAGCAATACACCGAAAAAAGGGCTGTCCTGGAGGAATATAAACGACACGTCAAGATCTTCAGCAAAGAGGAATCCCATTGCTTCCCCCTTTCCAAGCCATGGGACCACGCGATCGAGTTTAAACCAGACGCTCCCAACACCATCAACTGTAAGGTCTACCCCATGAGTCAAGCGGAAGACAAAGCCCTCAAAGAATTCATCGATGAACAACTGGCCAAGGGATATATCAGACCATCTAAATCCCCGTATGCATCATCCTTCTTCTTCATCAAAAAGAAGGACAGAAAACTATGCCCAGTACAGGACTACCGGAACATCAACAAATGGACTATACGCAATCAATATCCACTCCCTCTCATCCCCGAACTCATTGCCGACCTCAGTGGAGCCTTCATATTCACCAAACTCAACATCCGGTGGGGGTACAACAATGTGCGCATCAAGGAAGGAGATCAGGAGAAAGCAGCATTTAAAACACGCTATGGACTCTTTGAACCTACGGTAATGTTCTTCAGATTAACAAACTCCCCGGCAACTTTCAGACAATGATGAACGAGATCTGCAAAGATCTAATCACCTACCATGAGAAGCAAGGAATGGTCATCAGGGTATACATGGACGACATCGGCATCACAACATGGTCTAATGAACAAGCACACATTGATGCAGTTCATGATGTACTGGACCTGTTGGAACAGAATGACCTTTTCCTCAAACTGGAGAAATGTATCTTCCACACTCTGAGCATCGATTACCTGGGGGTAATCATTGAAAAGGGGATGACTTGTATGGACCCCGTCAAAATTTCCGGCATCAAGGACTGGCCCATACCCAAAAATGTCAAACAGGTGCAATCCTTCCTAGGCTTCTGCAATTTTTACCGCACTTTCATTCAAAATTTTGCCACCTACACACAACCCCTCAACAAACTCACACGCAAGGACATCGAATGGACATGGACAACAGCGGAACAAGAAGCGTTTGACAAAATCAAGAAACTTGTCACTGGAAGAACCGGTACTTGCACACACCAACCTGGAAGATCAATTTGAGCTAGAGGTGGACGCATCAGGATTTGCAGTAGGAGCAGTACTACTCCAATGCAAAGAGGACGGCAAAAGACACCCCATTGCATACTACTCGAACACCCTCAGCGCTGTGGAACGGAACTACAACATCTATGATCTAGAACTCCTAGCAATCATCAAGGCACTCAGAAACTGGCACCACTACCTGGCTGGATCACCCCACAAAATCAAGGTCTTCTCGGATCACATGAACTTACAATATTGGCGCTCACCACAAAAGATAAGCCACCGAGTAGCCCTGGAAGTACTTGAACTCTCTGAATACGATATTGAGATTCACCATATCAAGGGTATGGCAAATGGAAGAGCTGATGTGTTATCTAGATGCCCCTGGCTATGATCAAGGGGAAGGCAACAATGAACATGTCACAGGTATTACCAGATGAAGTATTCGTCCAAGCCACGCTACTGGACACCACTGATGATCCACTTTGAATCAACGCCACCATATTGGTACAAGAAATGGAGAAGATCAACCCGATATACGCACAAGACACTGAAAAGATACGCCCATGGGTGGACCCGCATGGTCTCAAATTGATTGAAGGCACATGGTACAAAGACGGAAGACGCGCAGTCACCGGAGGACTCCACGAGAAGCGTGAAATCATCAAAACGCACCATGACCCTCCCATATACGGACACCCTGGAATCAGTTGCACTATCAAACTTGTGGAACGATATTACTGGTGGCCTGGATTACACCGAGAAGTCATGGACTACATCAAGGGTTGCGCCGACTGTCAAAGAATCAAGGTCAAAACCAGGGCCATCAAAGTGCCACTGCGCCCAATATTCCCCAAACTGGAAGCTATGCCGTTTGAAACTATCGCTCTTGATTTCATCACTAAACTCCCTGTGGCACAGGACTGTGACACGATTCTCACAATCACAGACCACGACTGCACCAAAATGTCCCTGTTCATCCCCTGTCAGGAAGAAATATCAGTAGAAGGAACCGCAGCCCTGTACTGTGAAACACATCTTCCCCCGATTCAGATTACCCAGCAAAATTATCAGTGACAGAGATCCACGATTCACATCAAAGTTCACGTGAGAACTGTGTAAAATCCTTGGTATCGAAACAAAACATTTCCACTGGCGTACCATCCGCGTACAGACAGACAATCAGAACGCACCAATCAATGGTTGGAGCAATATTTGCGATTCTGGGTCAACGAACTGATAGGATGATTGGATCCACTATCTCCCTATGGCTGAGTTCACTGCACAATAACTGGCCTAGCAAAACCACTAAGGAATCTCCTTTCCAGCTCCTTATGGGATATATCCCCATGCAGACTGGATGGACCAACCATCCCCTATTCCCCAAGTAGTGCTCAGGGTCAAACAGTTCAAAGAACTCCGACAACGCGCCCAGTCCCTGATGATCAAAGCACAGCAGGGG